>JAZEWT010000008.1:433793-466233 GCA_036362905.1 Mordacia mordax | reverse complement strand
CTTATACCAACTTCTCCCACCCCCCTTCCCGGACCTATACCAATTCCCTCCCACCTCCCCACTTACATAGTCACCTTACGAGACAATTCAAAAGAAAATAGAGGGACACTCTCGTAAAAGTAGGAGATCCTATGTTGCATTTTTTTCTATTTGCACAGATCCAATTTGTACAATGTGTATAATAGTTATTTAGTATAGCGTTTCTTTATATTTTTTAGCGTAGTTCTTTATTTTAATAAGTGTTTTATTGCCCTCCCAATCATACATGTGTCTGTGTCCGTGTCGCACCATATGGTCCAAGGAGGAAGTCATTTCGTCTGTGCTGTGTACTGTATATGGCCGTGATGACAATAAAGCTCTACTTGACTTGACGAATATAGTTTTATGGAGTGAATCAGGATATAACGTCTAAAAGACAATCAAAGTTGACTCATTAGAAGGTGGTTGTACAACGTTACTAAGAAGTGCCATGTTAACCAACACACGTGCCTCGAAGGGTCCTAGCCATGGTTTGTAACAAGCAAGTTCTCTACAGCCCTTCTTCCATCAGCTATATGACAATTTCCTCTCATTTCCCAAAAGATTGTTAGATGTCACACAACTGAAGAGTTTTCTACTCTACTCAATAATAAATGTAACAACTCATGTTAAACCTCTACTATGTTTGTCTTTAGTGACGAATTGTATACGTGTCAAGTGCTTTTTATGATTGACCATAGTTTGGGTCACTTGAATACCTACTGTATACAAGTAGCTATTTGTAGTAAGACGTTGACATTTCTGCCACGTACCAAGAGGCACTTTTCCTCGAAAATAAGAACAATGACACAATTTTAAACGTTTTTCAAGTTGATGTATTGCTGCCAGGTTGAATCAGTGCCGTAAGCGCTGCTTTTACTTCACCAGATTCATTCTGAAGCCAACATTATTTCTATCTAATCAAAAACGTGACCTCTTCGTGGAACAAGAAATAAATCAGTTGTATGCAGCACTCTTTACTGAAATGTATTTTTCACACTTGTTTTAAGTTTAACTGAAATGCAGTAGTCATATTACTTTAGGTAACTTTTTTGAAAGTCACCAGTAATTTTCGTATGAAGAAACTGGTTCTTGTTTAGAAATGGGAAGGTTTCACCATCGATTCAAAACCACCAGCTGATAGCACCGTGCAACCTATGTTTAAAGCAAAACGTTTGGGTGGTAATTTGTCAAAGTGCAGTGCACAAACCACGATACTACTCTTTTCCCTAAGAATCCCTTAACAAAATTTAAACTTAGTACATTGTTTTGCCAAGTTTTAGTGAAATAACTCGGCAAGTCATGTATTTTTAAAACAAGCACGTATAACTCACCTGAATTGATTTCCCCAATTTCTTGCACAATTTAAAATTGTGAGGCTGTGTAAAAATTAGTTCCAGATGGCATCAGTGTTGATTCTGGAAAGTTGAAACTAATGCTATTGTTCTGTAATTTGCCAGTGCCAAAGTGTGCTCAAGGTTTTATAAATAAGCAAAAACAAATGGACCCAGCTGAGATGAGTGATAAGTCGAGCAAACAACCAAAATAACCTGGTTACAGGTTTCTTTTTACAAACCTTCCAATTCAAAATTGACTCAAACCTCTTGGTTACCCCCACACAACAGTCATGGAGTGTTGGAAAATAAGCTCATCCTCTCATTTCTAATCTTGATTTTGTTTTACCTTCATAATATTGTTTTTCGCTCCAGGTGGTGTATTTGGTGACCGCATGTCTGATGACCGTTGCTGCGTTTTACCAATCCGACCTCGGTGATATGGGAAACAAAGTTAACCTCAACTGGTTCAGCGAGGACGATGGCAGTGGAGCTGGTGAGACACCGTGCCTTAACCTTCAAGCAGTGGCTGTTACAAAACCTCAGCATGGATACATCGAGGCCTTGTTTTTATGTGCATGTTAGGTCCACCATATCAGGGTGTATCAAACTGCTCTCTAGCAGAGTTCCACTCAACCATTCCATTTGTACAAGCATGCCATCAAAATCATTGCACCTTAGCAAATCATGTAAATTGCAATTTGTTAATCTTTGGACTATGTTATATATAGAAAGGTGGTTTATCTGACCAGGTGGTGGTTACGGCATACCATATGACCCGATAGATTGCACTCATTTTTCTCTTTGGGTATAACCACAGCCTACTACCCCCTTCAAGCAAGATAAAAAAAATGAGTACCACTCTGTAGGAAGTCGTCAGTGGTTGTATATAGAAGCTCGACACTTAAAACACTTTAAAAAAACAGGAGACTCAAAGTAGATGCATTTATCTTAGCTAAGTGCTCATTAAGCTGTGCTATGCATAATGAGTTGTGTGTGGAGTTTCCGTGTTCTCTCCATGTCCATGTAATTTTGTGCTGGATACTCCGGTTTCCTCCCACTGTCTAAACACGCTGCTGTCTATGTTACTTGGCCTGCTAAGTAAATTTCCTAAAAAAAATGCCCTGCAATGTATTAGCATCACATCCAGGGTATAGCCCACATTACACCCTGTCAGAATAGGTTCCGGCCCCCAGCGAACCTTTACAGGATTAAGCGGGTGCAGATACTGAGTGGCGGTGAGTTCTTACTTTTTTATGCATATACTCTTTGTCCTTGTAAAAATGTTCTGCTCAAATCTCCATACACTCCATTAGTCATGCCAGCTTATTTCTCCAGTCTCACTTCTCATGCCAGCACAGCTTATATGCCAGCTGTCCATGTATAGTGTTATTTAAACTTATTCAGCGCTTTGTGACCTTCGGGTGAAAAGCGCTCGAGAAATGCAATTGTTTCAATGTTGATCATATTTGTTCAAATCTAATTCAATCATTGCTCTTTAAAACATGCAATGTGTAATATCTGACGCATGATGGTTAATACTGGAAAAGCAGGAAACTTTAAGAACTGCCCTAAATTTACATGTTTGGCCAATTCATTTTTTAAGGTAATTTAACATGTGTGAGAACTAGAGTACCTGGACAAAACCCATGTATATGTGTGCGTGAAGTTAAAACGCTGCACAGTTTTTTGAACGCGCGTGTATTAGCGACATCTTCTGGCCACACATTGCCACCCGGTAAAGCAGGCGTTTCACAGCACAAAATGAAATGTGTACTTCACCAACCTTACATCCGAAGAACTCGGTCACGTTTGTTCCATTATGCGCAGAACTTTTTTTACTGTGTTTTTGTATATCTCGTCTGTGCTATCGAGATGTCAGACTTGAAATGCTCTACATCTAAGTTATGTTAATCAGTGGGCCTTCATTTTCACCACCTTGGGGATATACTTAAGCACAGATTTAAAACTGTTCTACTGTCGAAATGATGGTTCAACTGATTTTAGCTATATTTCTTCGTCAAAGCTAGCTTTTCTAGTTTTAAGTTGTATTGAACCTCTATTCAGTGCGTTTTTTACAAAAGTGTACAATGAGAAAACTATCCCAATTGGAATGAATGTCTGCCGAGCTACAATTACAAACATTCATAGGTGATTTTGAAGGGTTGCATTTGCTCTTGCTTCACATCATTTCCATTGCACGGTTACACTTCTTTGCCTCTTATTAACCTATTGACATTATTGGTCATTTTTGTGCTGTGCAATTTTGCTGTTACTAATGATTTTATAATTACGGTTAGGGTTTCATTTTTGCAAAAATTGGTGCTGTGAGTTGTTTGTGGCATTTTGCATATTTATGGATAGTGTTTCATAGTTGCACAAATTGGTGTTGTCTTTGTTTACCTTTTGATGTAATTTGTTTTTGCTTGGGTCAGTTGGCTTATTTTATCGCAGTAATTCCGCATCTAGATCATGCAAGCTCACTGATTATTTTTGCTGTAATAATAAACATAATTATAAATGCTTATTGCAGTTGAGAGATTCCTTGCTTAGTTCAAACCAGTAAATTCTCAACTATGAAAAATAGCAGATGCCCTCAGAGCAGTCTTGTTCACCCCAATTTTGAAGCTGTTGCTGAAATTTTTTTAAACCTAATAAATTTCACCGATATTACCTAAGTCGTGCTAAATATATTTTACATCAGTAATCTGATGTTGTTATTGACATGCCATTCCCGCGACAGCTCTGTGCAGCGTTTTGTGACCTTCGGGTGAAAAGCACTCAAGAAGTGCAATTATTATTATATTAATTTTGCTTAAGTGATGCTGTTGATGACTAACACAACGCCATTTCGCATCCCTGTCGTGGAAGGTGGCTTGAATCACCATCTTCTCACCGTTAATACAATTACTAACACTTTGTAGGAAGTTAAAATTAGCTGTACTATAGATAGTCTGACCCTTGCTTTTGGAATGTGGACTTTCCCACATGTGACTGATGATCCAGGTCTGCCAAGTAAGATAATCTAAATCACATTGCTTGTTTGAGCATTGCATGATTGAATATTCACTTCTCGTACTTTGATCAGCTTTTATGCCAATTGGTCGCACCACACCAGGTTCCAAAGCTCGCTGCCTCACTGCACTGGCCCCATGACGGGTGAAATGACATCCCAATAGAAATCAGGATCACAGAGTCACTCACGTCATTCCAGAAAATGCTCAAGTCACATCACTTCAACCATTATAATAATACTCACATTTCTAAAAGCGCCTTACCTACATGTCTGACATTTGTTGGGCTACCGGTATAATATATGTTTCTATCTATTGGTTTATTTGATAAGCATCGGTGTGTGCGATGTAAGTCGCCCTGGATAAGGGCATCTGATAAATGATAATAAAATAAAAATTGACTATTAGGTTTTATGCTTACCATATTGTTAACATCATTTACTTGTCTATTCCAGCAGATAGCAGCATTGGAATGGTGGTTTGTTTGCTAATGATTACCATTAGCGGGATGCTGGTCTATGGATGCATGTCGGTAAGTTAAAACGTCCAACTCCTCAGCATCTGTTGCATCATTTCCTACTGAGAACACCCCAGCTTGCTGTGACGTTGAAAACATGACATTTGAATGTTCAATGTTTCGTGCGTGCGCACGTGTGTGCTCGCTCTGTCCCCTTTAGTACCGGGCCGGCTGGATGATCCCTTTCCTCAGCTATCAACTGTTTGACTTCTCCCTCTCCTGCCTGGTGGTTGTGGGATTCCTGACCTATCTCCCCAAGTTCCGGAGCAGCCTGGAAAAAATGGTGATGCCATTATAATACATCACGTTAATGCTTTGCTCGTGATGGTTTCTAATAAAGATATATCTATGTTGCTAAAATATATATCCGTCCTGACATATGTTGTGCAGCGCTTTCTGACCCTATGGTGAAAAGCACTCTAAAAGGGGCAATTATTATTATGATTATTATAAAAGCCTTTCACAAAAACAGTAAAACTGTAGCATGAAGACACACATTTGACTCAGTCGTTCTCATCATTGAGCCATAAACAATAATAGAATAGTTGACAGCATCTGGCACAAATTCAAGTGACTGTCATCCTTGCACGTGATGACTTTACCATCACCAAAAGCCATTCTCGTTCTCAGGTGGATAAAGAACTTAATGTTACAATATTTGATACATTTAAAAATTCACAGCTGCAATCCACTTCATTGAAAACGTTACCAAATTTGGTTGAGCTGCCGTCTTGATCTTGTTCCGTCTAGTGGCAATCATTTAAACAAAACAGAAACACTGTTGACATTTATATAGTGCACAATAAATGCAGCAGTGTGTAAGGGCTGGCAGTCAAAGTAAGAAAAGTTTTAATTCCATTCCAATTAGATTGGCTCACTCACCGTTGCATAAACAACGACACGTGACTGGCATTACCCAAGTGGTTTAAAATTATCACTGACACTGTAAAATACGCCGTCAGTGCTTTGTATGTTGGTGCTTCGTTGAATGGGTTAAGTCATGGTTTATAATGCATACAGTCCCACTTTGCCCAGAGCTGTAGTACTTGAACATAGTTTTCACAAATTCAATGTTTCCAGCACGGAAAATGTGGTTCAAAAAAATACTTAAAGATAGAAAAAAAAAACTATCATTGGGTACAACATTGCACTGTGCAAGAGTGGTGATAAATATATTTCTCATTGTATTATTAGAGATTCATATAGTTAATATTACCTACATTTGCATGTAAAAAAATTCAGCAACTGAGCATATGTAACGATTACAGAATTCTCAGTGTTATAATATAAAAACATTCGTTTTTGAGAGCGTCTTTCACATCAAGACATTGCAAAGCATTGTGAGTAAAAAGATTCAAATGAGTCAATTATTAAATCGAATGATTGCCAAATTTTCGTTGACCAGCTTAACAGTTTAACATTTGCTGCTGCTGCTCCTGAAACTTGTCTCTCTAATGTGCTTGTCTGTTGGGTTTGTTCCACGACTGTGTGCAGGATTTTGAGTACAAGGAAACCATTGAGAACATGGACACTACCTGGCTCATTGTCTTCACCGTGCTCTGCTGTGTGGTGGTGCTCGGATTGAAGGTGCACATTTGCTCATTGTGGCTGCGCAGGGAAATATAATACTAAATGTGAACATGCTGCACTTATGAAAGTCTGGCATTGTTTGCTTACCATTGTAAATTTGTTTGTTTTTTAGGGTTATCTGGTGAACTGTGTGTGGAACTGCTACAAGTACATCGTGCACCGAAACTCCCGTGACCTCAGTGTGTTTGCCAACCCGAATACAGACGTAAGGATGCTGATGTGTAATATTTCCCCTTTTTTCATGAATGTAAATTTCTATTTTGTACTCTGCTTCCTTGTCCCCTGCGCTAAAACCTCTCTGCTCAAGCTGGTTCACCTCTTGTAAATTTCTTTATAGGGTGCCTTCGTTTAAATCACCTTAACAGGTCACATGTCATGAATTCAAATTCTGGTTAGGGATCATCACAGCCCTTTAAGAAATGAGTCGTACTTTTGTCGACATCAATGGTGGTTGTACCAAAGAGGCTGGCCTCCTCTGTGTTAGCGTGGAATGTGTATTGCTAATACATTCATTACTTCATTATCCATACCCGCTTAATCCTGTACAGGATCGTGGGACACTATGGTGAAGTATTGGGCCCAACGGTGGGGGATGTTTATTTATTAATGAGCCAAGAAAAACACGTGCTTTTACAGATGTATGTCGTCTTCAGAAGAGCTACGAGACCTAAGCTTTTTTAAAATTTCTGTGCTGCGTATGAGTAGGGATGGTTCATGAGGTTAAAGCAGAAGAAAGTGTTCTCGACCCATGGTCTCTCAGCCAATTATGCACGTGTTGAGGGTCTGGCATGTGGAGCACACACAAGGCCCCTTTGTCTCAACCTGAAGTCTATTACAACCAGGGCAGGTCATACTCTGATGTGAATTCCAGCTCTCACCTCAAGGATAAACCTTTCAGTCACTACTTGTGCAGAGGTATCCTGCATTATGATAACCAATTTCCAGTGTTACATTAAATATGGTGTTCATTTAAACTATGGGTACTCTTGCCAGTATACACATGTAAAAAAGAGAAAATCTACTAAAACATTGATCTTGCATTGTCCTGAGTTGATTGCCTTTTGGCAACATCTGGCTAACCCTGACAATTACGCTCTAAAGAAAGCCATGTTCAGTGTGGGCCAATCAGTTTAAAGACAATGCATATATTGATGATTGCTTCGAAAAGCTGCTCTCTCAGGACAGCCGCGTCGATCGCTCCCTCTCTCGACGTTTTGCCTCACACGTTAGAGGCATCCTCAGGCGTAGTATGTGTGTGTAGTGCCTGTTGCTCCTTTATATTTGTGGGTACTATGCATTTTCTTAAAGCTGGGCAAGACCGGACATTGCAATGGTAAACACAATGAATTATTAGAATAGTTTGTCAAATGATTGTCCACCAAAACCAGACAAGTGTGGAGTGAAAGTATGTAATTTTTAGCACGTGGCATGATTGGAATACGCTCAGATGTGTTTTATATAGACGAGCTAATCCATAAGCATGAACTGCTGGCTTGTGTTAATTAGTCTTTGGTTTTACTGTTAATTGCACGAGGTCAAATCTCAATGTCTATGCAAATGTTTTCATCTGGCTGCGGAAATTGGGATGCATTTAAAGCCCAATGTGCCAGGATATTGTGTAGCCAAAACTGCACAAAGAAAGGTTTATTTTTCCCATTGATGTGTTCGCACATTGAGTTGGCCCAGCTGCTGCAGTCTGCCTTGTAAAAACACACTCTTCGCAAAGGCTTGCACAAAAATACCCTCCAGTGGTCTGACCACCTACGCATGTAAAGCCAGTCTCATTCCAGTGACTGGAATAAGAGTATCAGGTTTATCCATGCTACTGAAAGCATTTTAACTGTCACTAAGTGGCACGGGAGCCACTTTGAAACGTTAGATCCCCTCTCTTGCAGGAAGTAGGCTGCGCGCAACAAATGGTATTTGTAAGGTACTGCATTAAATAACATATATGCTGGAATTATACATTTAGAATACGTTTTGTTTTCAGCGTTAAAGCGAATGTTACAAAGATATTAGCGTGGATCATCATCATAAGAGGGTCGTTATTTGTAAAACAAGCCTGATAGAGCCTCTAAACGGCCTGGAAACGTAGAGGGTGAAACAATCAGAAGAGCGAAGTAACACTTGACAGGGCGGTCCCAAAAGAGCAACTATCGAGCATTTATCATTCCTGAAGCAGTTTAGTAATGCAATTTCTGTAAAATACCATGCCAGTGCTCCTCTGGAAGACAGGATATTTCAATACATAATTGATGTATGCTCTTGAATGCTCTCCCATCCATTACCCACAGTACTACTTGCCACCCAGCTACGAGACGGTGGTGAAGATGCCACTGAAGAAGGAGGAGGAGGAGGAGAGTCCCCCGGCATACACACCAGCCTAGACGGATTGCTCGTGCAACCGTCTGACCAGCCCCCTTAACTGGACCCAACTCACGCGTTAAGTTTCAACAAATAAACATGGTGATGGAAATATGTAGACGCACTAACTTTCTTTAAAAAAAAGTTTTCCCTTTTGTAAAAGTTAATTATACTTTAATTAAAACAACGAAACATTTAGCCAGATTAAAATTTGAAGTTTCAGTTTTAATCTAAGTTGTTATATACTTTTCATATGGCAACATTTTGTAATGCAATTTTTCTTCAAAGAAATTAGTGCTGCCACAAATGGTGTATTGAATATCTGGGTCATGAATACAGAAGTAATTTTTAATGCAATCGATAACTTCCTCTTATGTGGCTGTTGTGTTTTTTCTCTACATTGTTTATGCCATTATGTTCTGTGTTATGGAATCCTTTTTCTTGGATATTAAATAGCTAAGGACACTTATTGAAAGCTCAATGATATAGTATTTGCTAATATTTTATTTTAATCGTGTCATTGTCAGCGCAGTTAAAACATGGTAACAGTGGTATTACGTTAATGAAAGATGAAAATAGATTTGGATGAACATTATAACATACCATTGTTCATGTTGAAAAAATAGGATAACCTGAAGGGAAGATTAGGTTGTTTTCACTTTCATCTGATTACAAATTATGCTTGCTTACATTTATTATTGAAATATTTCAGACTCCCCACACTATTATAAAATCTATGAACACAACGCACTGCAATCTCTGCTATAAAATGAAATATAAAAAAATACTGGACACTTTTACTCAAGTTTTAGTTTTTCCCTGCCTGCATTTGAACTTCCATTATATATTTTCTAGATTAACAATTATTTCAGTGTAAAATAATATTTTACGAACATTACTTAACCAGGTGACCATTCAGTCCATATAGTCGTGCATGTTCTCAATGGAACACCTTGGGCCTTGTGTATCTTTCTATAGAACATAATAGGTAGGACATTCCACTCATTTAAAACGTAAGGTCTCGTGTCAGCACACTGGTGATTATACTAATTAAAAACATTCCCCGATAAGATAATTGGTGTCCTGGGTTATTCTCCCTGAAGAAGTAAACACCACTATTAGAAATGCCTTATCGGCAATCATGCACTTATAATGTAATGCATCTCCGTATCAGACATAAAACACTAAGGCAGAGGTTCACAACTTTTTACACCTCAAGGCTGATAGGTCGAGCGACTCATTGATAATAGCGGGAAGTTGTGTGGGAAACGGCAATTGTTTGTATCGAATATTGGATGTGCAGATGAAAAACTGAGCTAATAAAGTAAAAGTGATTCATGTTGTTTTGTTGGTGCCAGTTCATAAAAGTAAATACGAGGTGGATCCTCTGCTCACCCCGGGAAAACTTCCTTGACAATCCATGGGAATTGTAGGAGGGTAATCTGGCCACAATCAGAGGTGGAAAGACTTAAGAGTTTTGCGGACAGTGGAGTGGATCATCGGCACGGCTCTCCCCTGTTTTCCGGTCCATCTGCAAAGGCCACCAGCATTGTGGCTGACTCTTCCCACCCCTCCCATAGACTGTTCACCCCGCTCCCAATCTGGAAGAAGCAGCATCACGAGCAGCTCTGCCAGACCGTGCAATCAGTCTGGCTCCTGAACATCAGGCTGCCTCCTCCATCATCCCGGACTCTGTTCATCGCGCACTGCTAGACTGACCCCCACCACACCGTTTTATGGCGCACACGGCACCCTCGTCCAATGGGCGCCACCGCCTTGCACCACCACACCACTGTGTGCCGCCCCCCTCTGAACTCATGCCAACCACTTAAACCCCCCCCACCCCCCTCCCGGACCTATACCAATTCCCTCCCACCTCCCCACTTGCAGTCACCTTACTAAATACAGAGACACTTTCATAAAAGTACGAGGAGATCCTTCTATAGCTGCTACTACATATGTTGCATTTTTCTGACCACAGACCCATACTGTCTACAAACACTTTCTACAATGTAACGATGTAGGTTTTCACGGCTCGATGCATGATGATTGCTTCGAAAAGCTGCTCTCTCGCGACAGCCGCGTCGATCGCTCCCTCTCTCCCCATTGCGACGTTTCGCCTCGCACGTTAGCACCTGAGGATGCCTCCAACGTGCGAGGCGAAACGTTACGATGGAGGGAGAGGGAACGATCAACACGGCTGTTCCAAGAGAGCAGCTTTTCGGAGCAATCATTAATGTTTATAATTGTTATTTCAGTAGTGTATTTACATTTTTAGCATAGTTCTTTGTTTTAACAAGTGTTATTATCCTACAATCATGCATGTCTCTATGTGTCCGTGTTACACCATGGCTCAAGGAAGAAGTCATTTCGTCTCTGCTACGTACTGTACTGTATATGGCCGTTATGACAAAGCTCGACTTGACTTATCAGACAGGCAAAGTTGAAAATTAGCCATGTGACCAGCATATTCTGGTCCATCGGCACGATGAAGTCATTGAAGAATGTGGCGGGGGGATTTCGTGGACGTGCTCAACTGTTGTTGGTTCAGGTCCCAGGAATTAATAGCCCATCATGCCTCCCAGGTTAATTAAAATGTTACCACTGTGGAAGGCCAGCTGTGGATGTTCTGTGTACAAAGTAGCCTCTACCAAATAGAAATTTCCAGACGAGTTTAAGGTCACCAACATAATTGAGCACTGATTTGTGATAATGTTTTGTTTCATAAAATCTTGACTCTGACGTGGTAATGATTCATCATAATACAAACAGGATCTTGTGGCGGCTGCACATCCGCAAAACGCTGACCATTATACACTTTTAAACATCTCATTGTAAACTATTCACAGGGTTGTTCGGTGTAGAGTTTTCCTCCCATGACAGGAATGTCGAATTTCCACCTCTAGATTTGGGCTGCAAATGGAGATGGATCGTTGCCAATTGTTCGCATGATTATGGCAATACCGTTGGTCCGATTGATAGGTGGGTGATAGCGACTGCTCAGTACTTGGCAAGAGCATACTAATGTCTCAATTAGCATTACTGAGGCAAACTACCGAGGCATTGTGTTTGGGCCACTATGTCAGGATGTTGATCTGCCACATTGAATTTATTTACCGATTGGCTAAGCGATTTAGAGCCGTTGTCATCGAAACCAATATGCCATACAAGTGTTGTTGGCTCTTGTGCTTTTCGACTTAATCAGCGTGTCGTGACAAATCATCCATAAAGGCCATGAGTTGGAACGGGTAATCACGAATACTGCTTCATTCTTGTACATAACACAATGCAGTGTATTGTATTTGTGACAGTTAAAATGCCTAGTAATCTAACAATACTCCGT
Organism: Mordacia mordax; assembly: GCA_036362905.1. Classification (NCBI taxonomy): domain Eukaryota; kingdom Metazoa; phylum Chordata; class Hyperoartia; order Petromyzontiformes; family Petromyzontidae; genus Mordacia; species Mordacia mordax. Next base: position 454,053 of record JAZEWT010000008.1, on the reverse strand, counting down.
GTTTGGTGTGCCACTGTGAATGGTACATACTCTGTGTTACGATGCACAATGTGTACATATAGTACAAGGCTAATCGTGGAGACATTTGGCAATGTCCAGCGAACTTTGCATTCACTGGCTTTGTTGCTCAACATTATGTTGGGGGCCTTTGTATTAAACTGTGAAATGGCTTGAGTTGCCACTCTATTTGTGAATTAAGATTTTAAAATATATATACAGCTGCAATAATAGCGTGTATAAGGTGTGTACTTTAGCAATGCCCACAAACTGCTTAAAAAAATAAAAATGAAACGTCATTTATTTGTGATCTGGGAACCATGCAAGGTATGAACCTACATTCTCGATGACTTTTGCCAGGCCATTAGCTTGTTAAAAAAAAAAACGCCGCAACGATTCAGATTTAGCAAATGACACTTAAAAAATATCTCTATGGGTCCGTACCAACCTCATCCTGTCAATGAGGACCATATGCTTACCTGTCCTGCGCCAATCAGTCTACAACTACCGGTCGTCTTCTGGATTCCGTGCGGCCAATGGGCAACAGTTTTGCTTTTAAGATTGTGCCTTAAACTGGTCTGGCACTCGGCTGAATGGCAGAGCAGCCGATAGCCGCTATGTCCTGGTACATTGCTCGAAAGTATAACCCGAACCTTCCGGTCAGTCTCAGTACTCGATTAATCCCGTACAGGACCGTGTGGGGCCGCAACCGAACCCGACAGATAGAGGGCGCAAGGCGGGCTATACCGAGGGCCCTTTTCAGGGCAATTTGCTCAGCAGACCAATTAACCTAGGCAGACGCTTTTCGCCGGGTACTCCGGTTTTCTCCCACCGTCCAAAGGCACGCTGCTGCCCAAGTAAATTAATATAATAATTGCATTTCGAGCGCTTTTCACCTGAGAGTCAGAAAGCGCTGCCTAGAGAACGGTTCATCAACAACGACGTGAGAACAGAAAATCAGCAACAATAACATGATTACTTACTGCTACTTACTACTATTACTACAGTTTTACTTACTACTACACACCAAGGGGCCTCCCCAGGCTTCATGTGAATGGATTAAGGTTATCAGTACAGCAATAGATAATTGTTATTTCTGCCCATGCCCTAACATAACCCGCCTAAACACACCACTATCTCAGTACGATCCTAATAGTCTTTTAAGTAATATTAACATGCAAATGAAACCATGTACATAATAATGCTAATGGTTAATACTGATCCTCCGCCAAGTTACGGTAATTTAAACCGTACAGGAAAACGATGAAGTTATCCTGAATAATGGTGCAGATGCCCTTGAAATTCATCCCAGGCAATGTGGTTCTTAACTTGGTACTGTCAGTGAGGTCTCCAAGCAGCTGTGTAATACAGCAAAGCAAGCTTGCACATGCCGGACAAAGAATGCCTACCTTTAAAAGCGCAATCGATGCTAATTGACTCTGCACTTTAATTAAGACATGCCATTTCTACTCACTCCAGTTCTGTTACTTGTACGTATTCCGTATACGCACAAATATCCAGCAAAATCCAGTCCCTTGTTAATACACTGCTGGGTCACGGCCTCACCAAGGCCATGTCAGCAATAATAGTGTTTATACCTTTGTGCATGCGCCGTCAGCTGCTGGATGATTGTGTGCCGTCTCCCGTGTTGGTGTTCATCAGATTCAGAGCGTGGCCCTTCTTCTTCTAAAGCCACACATGCTCGAGATTGTGCGGTGCCGTAGCATGGGGGACGCGACTCGTGTGGTTTATGATGTAGACGATGGATCGCTTACCCTGCTGCACTGCACCATGCGTCTGCGTGCTCTCAAGGCTATGACCAGTGCTTTACGCGGAACATACACACTATAGGGGATACTCAATGAGTGCATATGAACACTGACGAGGGTATTTTAGAAGGCCCACTCTTACATTGTGTTGTACTAGTTTGCTTATAGCGAAATACTCATCAGGAGTTATTTGCCAATAGCTGCTGGCCACAATAGATAGCGCTTTCGCAATGTGTGTACTTTTGCTTTACTCCCCTCCATTAAAGGAGTGACTACAATCGTTGTCTATAGAATCTACTACAGTCGCCATTCTCAACAGACCATTGTCAAGTGGGCCTTGAAAACTTGAGAACGCCTGGTGTGTATAGTCTGTGTTCATGTACTTAAGAGCCGCATATTCCTAAACATTGCATTTTAATGCACAATTCCGCAAGGCATCTATCCATACTCCGGCGATGGACCGGCGTCCCGTCGTCGGGTGTATTCCTGCCTTACGCCCTGTGTTTCCGGGATAGGCTCCGGCTTCACCGTGACCCTATATAGGATTAAGCGGTTTCAGATAATGAGATGAGATGAGATCCATACTGATCAACCAAACGGACCCAATGCCTTTTCCCAAACGCGTTTCCTGTCGCTGCCCGTGACCCTCGACAGCTCCCATGGTTCATGGGGGATTCTGCCTCCTTTACTTCCGGAGCTGCCGCTTCACTTCCTGCCACGCCACGTGGGTGCACCCACGTGGCGTGGCAGTGCGTCTGCATTTCAACACGTGCGCTGGTCACAACCAGCATTCGGCGTGGCAGTGCAGATGGTCGGAGTAACTGACCTCACAACACCAGAGCTTACTGGTTAGATAGACGAGATGTTTACTATTACAGCAGAAAATATCAGGCGACACAACGCACTGCCGAAATGACCAACATCATAACGCATACAATCAAAGAGCTGATGCACACCACTATGCCCCCCAGGTGAATAAAACAGGTCCCTCTTTATTGGAATTCTTAAAATGTCTTATGGCTTGACTGACCATCATGGGAATATTAAATTTTCACTCCCGGCTCAGAGCCAATTAGATCATCTGACTGCAACCTCAATTAGTCTTAACATGTGGACACTTTTTTATGAAAGGAACACATGCTACATTTTATATATTTGTATGTGCAGTCACAGCAATCTGTGGCTACCTTTATTAAATGCAGCACGAAGCAGTTTGAAACGCTATCCCAGCTACACACACTACTTGGTCTATTAAAGGAGGAGGGGAGGGGGGTTGCTTCAGCAGATGTGCAGTCCGGGAACACTCGATAACAAGAAGACCCGAAGATTGCCATCACCGTCACGCAGCCCCGAGGAATGTAAATTATCCTATTATGTGGGCATGTCCACTTGTTTAAACGACAGTGCCATGAGAGCGGTGAATACAGCGAGCACTACTGCAGGGTAGTATATTAAGTTTGACTTTGCTCTGTCCAAGTACATTATACAGGTTCGGTTGTTTTAAAGATAATCCGTCTCGAGTCAGTACCGTGCACATGCCTGTGACTTCAAAGTTCCTTTCAATCCATGTTTCCCCATTATACATTGTTATATAACATAAGACTTCACAAAAGTTGAATCCCTCCACTAACTACCTGCATTACAAAAAGACATTTCCCACATGCAGCGCAGCGTGGGAATGGCATTATAACCAGAGTGTGCCACGCTGTCCCGGGGAAGTTGTAAAGACTCCTGCGTTATGTTACACAAGCTGAGCAAGCCCGTACAATAAGACATCTGCTCACTACTCCAAATAAATACTCAATGAATGAGCCTTTCTCTCCCTTTAACAAAAAAGTGTTTTTGTTGTATGAACTGATACCTGGAGGCTGATTCTACAAATGGAAAACGGGACAACAGGCACGATTGTGTGTGTAATGAGTAAAGGAATGTTATCCGTTTCACCACCATTTTGGATCACATTGTATCTGACCTCAGCATGAAATCAAATGCAAAAAAAAACTCAATTTGTTTGACTCAGCAATTTCTGCATTATTTCGGCTGAATTTTACAGGATTGCAGTCACATTTAACATCGAAAATCAGTCATTAACGCAATCAGTTATTAAGTTACAATCCATTTATACAACAAGGAGCTATTGCTGAATGCCAAGCTGAAAACAACATAGCTGCCAACGGCGTGCCATTCTATCCGAACAACTCAGCCGTAGAGTTTAAAAAGCACAAAGATCAACTTTTAGTAAACCAATGAATAGAATTGGCTTACCTGCATGGAAAAGGTTGTGTTGTACAGTGTGGGGTATAAACTTGAATCGTGTATTTGTCAACCATAAAAAGCTGAGTTCGGTGTGTATATTGCGATGGCTGGTTGGGGTCAGAGATGTTATTACATTTACATCAATGCATGCATAGTACACAAAGAGTTCATGTGGCCACGACTTGGTCACCCCTGACCCGTTAGTGCTGATGTTTTGATTCACCACACCAGGCACTCGTTGACCCACAGAAAACCCAGGACAGGTTCAGCTCCCAGGCTGATAATTGAATCCAGGTCGCTGAGTTGCAGCAAAATGTGAGCCTCTGCATCACTGCTCCCCACGCGGTGTCCCCTATGGGATACCATATGAAACAGAGCCTTTTCACTAGCTGTCAAATAAACAAAGTTTGACATCTGATTAGGCGGAACTTTAAAGTGTCAACATTTGAATAAATGTTTAGAATATTTCACTATCCGGCGATGGACTGGCGTCCCGTCGTCGGGTGTATTCCTGCCTTACGCCCTGTGTTTCCGGGATAGACTCCGGCTCACCGTGACCCTATATAGGATTAAGCGGTTTCAGATAATGAGATGAGAATATTTCACTATATAATTGCTTTTGGAACACAATATTAGCATTTGTATTCACGTTGAGATCACCAGCGTTATAATGCAGACAACACAATAGATAGGCGATATTTCCTTCATATATATTTCTGTACTCACAAACAATAAACGTATAACGCAAGGCATCGGCGCTACAACCTTCTGGGGAGATCATCATTTCATCAGCATTGCTCGGTGGAAACAAACTCTGGTCAAGTCCCAGAGTTTGCCTCTTGTAACAGTACAGCTGAAATTACATACTCTCAGAATGCGGATCGACTGATGGGTTGTATATGAAATACTGTAATATTTTGTGTGGAGAGACACACATACGAGTAAGAATATTGTCTTACCAAGTCTCGCAATAAACGACATTTACTTGGCGTAATGCCACAACGCATGAATTAACAGATTCGTTTTCCCCATTTGCATTGCCATGATAATCATTATTAATTGTCGAAAGTATTCGAAGAAAAGGATTCATAAGCGAGAGGAAACCGCAGAGCTTGGGGGAAGGCAGCAGAACGCGGCCTTCCTGCAGAGCGGTGCTCGATTTAAATACGAACGCCATTGACTGAATTGACTCCCAACCTCGATTTCAATTGAGGACCTTACAATCGTACAGTAGTGGCGCTAAGGCCGTGGTGAAATGGTAAATTTGACGTTTCCGTTAGGGACTCCTTTCCCAGAGCTTTATCACACAGGGTTTGTCATAGTCAAGAAATCAGATTACTGTAGGATACGTGTGCACGGTCGTGTTTGCATCAGGGTTCGCCAGGTGAAAACATAACTCCCTGTCACGTAGAGCTACATCATTGCTTCACCAGTCTGGTAAAACCTCCAAAATGTCATCAAAATCAACCTAAAGGATGATATCTCATCTCATTATCTGAAACCGCTTAATCCTATATAGGGTCACGGTGAAGCCGGAGCCTATCCCGGAAACATAGGGCGTAAGGCAGGAATACACCCGACGACGGGACGCCGGTCCATCGCCGGGCATTGCGGGACAATTTTAGTCTGCGAGCCAATCAACCTATCCAGGAGCATGCTTTTGGACTGTGGGAGGAAACCGGAGTACCCGGCGAAAACCCACGCGGACACGGGGAGAGCATGCAAACTCCACACAGAAAGGCACCCGAGCCGAGAGACTCGAACCCGGGACCTTCTTGCTGTGAGGCGTCAGCGCTAACCACTGCGCCACCGCGCCGCCCAGGATGATATATATGCACTTAATTATAGTCCTTGAGGCCAGACCAGATATATCGCTGGCCGGTATCAACTGACGGGGCGTAACTTTAGTGGCTGTAGTTTCTTAATGTGGTCAATATAATAATAATAGCATTTATAGAGTGCTTTACACAAAGCGCTACGACATAAGAGCGGAAAATCAGCAACAATAACGATTTTTTTGGGGGGGGGGGGAGGGGGTGAGTGGTAGTGCTACAAATCCTCGCTGTGGAGAGAACGGCATGTCAACAACATCAGGACCGTTCAACTGAAAGTCAAATAGTAGCAATAAATGATAGGACATAAAATAATAAATATTAGTGAGTTACATGAGAACCGCTTGATATGATTGAGGTATCAACTTAGTCACTCTCGTGAGCTGTATACATAAAGCGGTGCTACTAATGTTTTGCCTCCCTAAGCGAATACCGATTTTTGCTCTGTCCCATGGAATCGTGGCTCTGTCTTCCCGGCTTCTCTTCGTGAGTTTGAAGCTTCATCAATGACGAAGCACTGTAAAGCGACTTGACTGTCAGGTATCTTGCCTGAGCACGGTGTCAATGTCACTGCGCTCACGTTCATGAGTGACAGCACCACGTACTCGACACGTTTCATCCTTTAGCAGTGACAGGGATAATTACTGCACGTGTCTCGTGCCCTATCAGCTCCTCAGTCAGTCACAAAACCACCAAAGCGCAGGGCAACGGTGGCACGGAATGTGGCTTCACCCCAAACTCAAAAATCCACCCCCTGTAGCGCAGACCTACAGTACTTAATGCACTGGTATATGGTTGCATTTAAACATTTTAGAAACCATGACAGTTTCAGTCTACAAGTCATCTGACTGTAACTGTATTTTCTGAACACATATATGGGACACGTTTAAAGGTGATGTTTAGTTCAGGAGCGTTTATAAAAGAGTGAGGAAGTGAGGTTCGAAATGTTGTGTGGATAACAGTAATCACACCGGGTAACAAGAATCAGTCATAAGTAAAGGCAATTATAAAAGCTTGTACTTGTCTAGAGTGAGGGAATCAGAACCATTGGGACCAGACAATAAAGACAGAAGTAGAAGAAAGCAACATCTTACTCCGTGGTTTGACACATGTTGGTGTGTTGTTCAGTACAAATGCTGTACGATTTCTCTACAAAGTGTAGCGCCTGAGGATGCTTCGAACGTGTGAGGCGAATCGTCGCGATGGAGAGAGGGAGCGATTGACGCGGTTGTCCCGAGAGCAGCTTTATGAAGCAATCATAAAAGTACAGTACTAAGTGTGCTATTGAGATGCATTTTCATTTCATTTCTTGAATAAAGACTGATTGCTTCTTCATAAAAAAAAAACCCTATTATAATAAACATGAAAGCTACTGGCATTGAACGCCTTTATTGTTAAATGTTAACATTAAACTACATGAAAGCACCACTGTGTTCTCGTGTTGCAGCCGCAGCAGCGCCTGTTATTGTAACCCCCGCTACAAGGCAACGACGGCTAATTTCCATAAACACGGGGGAAACTTCTGACTTCTAAAAACTGGATTCCTGCTGAATTCTGCGGTTGCTATATAATAGATCCTTATAGAAAGAGGCGGTGTGTCTCGTTAAGACTGGTCTATGGGTGTTCTTGTGAGTGAGCTGCACTGCACAGCTTGTGAAAGCTCATGTAAACACCTACCGGTAATACATTACCCGTTATTAAGTTTTATGAAGGGTGCATTGTCTTCATTTTCAGAATTATACGCATACGGTATATAAACGTCTGGTCTTTGCTGTCGTCCTCACTGTCAATTCTGAAGGCATGGCTCGATTCAAATATCTTAAAACTAAATGGCTACAAAACAAACGTTTTGCTTGTCGGAACCAAACACAAATTGTCCAAGGCTGAACTCATCCATTTAATAATAATAATTGCACGTCTAGAGCGCTTTTCACCCGAGGGTCACAAAGCGCTGCACGGAGATGCGGAGAGAACGGCATGTAAGCAACAACATCACAGCAGTTCAATGGAAAGTCAAATAATGGCTATAATTTAGAGAAGGCCATAAATAAGCGACACAAATTATTGTTAAACAAACGAAGGCTGACCTGAGCAGGCGCAGGTCGGCATCGAGTCATCATCCCATCACCACAACAGAGAGCCGCATCAACGCTCTTGACTTGTGCCTACTCAGAAACACTTCTTCATCCCTTGAGTTGTTTGCACATTTGTTTTATTTGTTCTTTGATGTCCTTCATTTATTTATAGTCATTATCGACATGTCGCTCTCTCCACAGCTCTGCAATGCTTTGTGATCCTCGGCCAAAACGCGATTTTGAAATGCAAATATTATTATTAATAAGTGTTTCAAATGTAATAATGTAAAAATTGCATCCCTGCAGCGTGCATAGACCACTACTGGCGGAGCTCCTCCAGGGACGAGGGTATTTGGTCGACAACTCCACGTCAGCCAGTCGTCTTGTAAGCGGTGCGATCGCTCACACTCCAACACGTGCCGACTGGGACTCCGTCTGTCACTGGTGTCCGCACTCACGTCTCAAGAACGTGATTGTTCCACTTGCCGGGAGAGCAAGTTGAACTGGTGACCTCTAGATTGACAGTCCGGTGTGATGACTATCACACCACGGCAGCGCGCACACACACGGCGGCACCTTCATGTGCCGACATGGAATTCACTCACCGTTTAAGGGCGTCAGGGACGCTTGAGCGACGTCAATTTCACGTCAAAACAATTTGCACCCATCCTTCGTTGCTTCGAGACATTCTCAATTAACGTTCACAGATCTGAAAAAGAAAATGCTATGATTAATTAAACAGCAAATTGTGTATTCTGTATATCGCTACTTTATGGGCTACCGTGCATAAAACCATTAGAGACTTCTCTATAGAGACGCACTTTATACATACAGCAGAGATAGCATATACTCAGTTTGATTAATATACTCGAATTTCGCCTTGCACCAGCACATGAATTCACCCCATGAACAGAGGCATATGCGAGTATGTCTCCACTGGTGAACACCAGGCGCCGTGATGTATAATAGCCAACGAGGGCAATCAGGTGGACAGACCCTGTCTCACCTGAAACGGGGCATTCACGCTGTTGTATTTTCCAAGACGAGACTGCGTTAAGAAGTAAACACGGCTAAATGAAGTAAATGTGCGCTAGCAGCGCTCAACATTACATCTCTCCCGAGTTGCCGTTTATAGTTTAGCCGCACCACAAACGCGCGCTCGACTGAACGTGAGCAGAGACGGGGCAGTAAATGGGGCGCAATGTGTGTGTGAGAAACACGCTCGCCACTGAGCTATCTTGGGCACAATTACATACAGCACAAATACTTCAGTTTAATACCAAACATCGAGAACATTCTCTTAAGAACTGCTCTTTCGGGATAGCCGTGTCTGGTGTTCCTCTCTCTACTCGATATGGATGTCCTGAAGGAGCAGCCGTAAAAACCTGTATCGTTACAATAAACTTTTTTTTTCATGTACACTGCTATTTCACTATTTTAACTGACCCGAAAGTATGGTGTGCATAGCCCGCTGGGACGGGCTAGTGCGGACCGACTGTTGGCCAGCACCCATTGATGACTGATGATCGCTCACGGTAATGGACAGGCAGCAGTGACTCCGCTGCCTTTGTATTACCAGTGATTGGAACCCCCCTCACACCTGCACCAGGTGCTCATTCCGATGAGTGACGCTGAGAAAGATCAACATCTTATTTAAGCACGCGAGAGCCCATTGATATGCTCTGATGCTTGTTTCGAGAGTTACGACTGCACGGTACTGGAACGAAGGAATGCACTAAGTTCGTGTTTTTTTAAATAAATATTGTTCTTGGAACCGTTTTCCTTCCGTTATGCATATATAATAATGACTATACTATATTAAGTCTATATAACGCATTTCAACCGGATGTCCCAAAGCGCTGCATGAAAGTGCAGAGAGGTGGGGAGGAGGGAGCCGCGCGGTTACCCAGCGCCAACCTACCAGACATTGCGTCCTATATATTATGATGCTGTCGATCATTTAATTAATTCAGTAACAGCTTTTTGCTGTTGTTCGAGGAACCGGAAATCCCGGAGGAAACCCACGCAATACATGAAGAGAGAAACATAACTTCGCACAAAGAGACGACTGAGATGGGGGTCGAACTGACTCGCACAGGAACTTATTTCCGTGAGACACCTCTACAGACAAGAGATATAATTTCACATTCGCCACCTTCACGTATACTAATTGCCAGTAGTTCAAGCTTTTAGAAAAATACACACATGTTATAACCCGTAAGTCCACTGAAATTGAGTAAAACAAGAACAATTTTAATCGTTCCGATAGCTACGAATTAAGTGCGGCTTGGAAACGCATTTTCAAGCAATAAACGTACAAACCGTACATTAACGCTTGACACAATCCCTCGCATAACACCTCATGACGAGGGTAATCAGACATCGTTAGCACCCTTTGTCTGAACAACTCAATCAACTCGAAACACCGGGTTGGATACCTTGTAAACCCAGCCCCCCATTGTGTCCCGGCACACCTGATCGCGCGAGTGATGACATCACAGTCTCCATATAAACAGACCCGCAAGCGGTACCAGTCGTTTAATCCGCCTGCCCAGATTTGGCGCGGGTGCCTGATGATGTTGAACGTAATCATCAGCGAAACGTCGTATGTAGCTTTTTTTGTAAAATATTGTGGGGTCGCCTTTCAACACACCGGTGTGCTGAGATAGTACAGGAATTGGCGCGTTTTCTGTTCACATGACAACCCCTTACTGATTGGCCGTGTTGGGTAGTGGGCAGTTTAACGACACTATTTTATACTTTTCAACGTGACCTGACCCAAAAATGAATTTCAACGATAATATTGGTCACGAAAGCCTTCAAATTGAAGCATAACAAACTCAATACATAAAAAAATAACACCGTGGCCCTAAAGCGAAATATGACACATGACGTTTCCGACAATGGATTTCAGAAGGGGCTATGAAGGTTATACCCCAAAAGGTCAGCCTGAACATATTTTTGTGTGTCCAGGCCAAAGTATTATTGATGAATGTGTTAAGTGTTGAGTATTTTTGTTGAAATAGCTGGACTGGAATAAGTGCTCGGCCAAGCAGCCCATCGGTGAACAGAGAGAGCCCTCATACATCACCACAGTCATTTTGCACTCAGCAGAACGTCTCAATACTGATACACAGCGGTGATGGTCGTCTCTTTGAAATTATTCCTAATCTTCACAATATCACAACCCACTCTGCTACGTCATCCCGTCTCTACAGTGTAACTCCCAATGCAAGCATACTCTGCCAGCGATTCCAATGGCCCATTTCATGGTCCAGGGTAATTCTGAACATGTGTTATCGTGCACTCTTGTGAGTCAAGTTCATCACGGATGCGCCGCTTTCTTTGGAATAACAACACTGGTTTCAGTTTATAGCAAAACTTGCTCAAGGATGGATCCCAAACATTGTCGGGTAACTGGGTATAGCTCCTGCGATGTAAGGGATACACTGCACGCGTACTGAATCTGATTTTCACGACTCGATGTTTGAGTATTGCTCTTAAGCGCTGCACTTTCCGGATGGCCGTGTCAAGCCTTTCCCCTGTATTCTTCAGCGCGGGAGGCAAAACATCGCTAAAACAATGGCAAAACGCTCAATACGACTATCCAGAAAGAGAAGCGCTTAAGAGAAATACTGCAACCACACTGCGCAGTTATCGCGTGTGAGCAGTGTTCAGGGGTTGGGCCACAGTGCGTGTGTTCGTGACGAGCCGAGCTGAGCTCCTGGGCGACAGCGTGACAGACTGATGTTCCAGAAGACATTCCTTTACCCGAAATGTCGGTAACTCAAAGAGAACCAGAGCGTTGTCCTCAACATTCGTCAAAGCCCCATACACGTGTTGTGCGTAAAATGAAGGACAATATTTTTTTTAAATTTGTAAAGTCTATAGCCTTTGTTAACAAAGATTTTGCATTCCAAGAAAGACTCAATATTTAAAACAATCGATCAGTATGCAATTCAATTTTCTTAACGATGTGACTCCGTCTACTATCAGCCAACTATGCAGACCCACACAGCTCATAACAACCTGTCAGGCACGGTGGTCATCCATCCAAGCAACTCTACTTAGCTACTGAGATCCGTTACATTATAGGTGATTTCATCATATGCAAATCGTTATATATAATATACAATTATATACGTAATAAATATTGTACCACTTTTTAAACAATAATTCTCTTGGATTCAGTTATCTAGATATAAACTGGCATATACGTTACGATAATGTATATTATATAAAAACATTCAATGACGCGTTACACTTGCATGTCACCCATAACATCCACATGCTGAGTTTGCCACAATGCCCCTTAACGAGAGATTGTAACCACCTGTTTCTCAAAGCATAACACTATCACAACAAAGCAATGCATGATCTCCAAAAGAGAAGCGCCGTTTCTAAAACATACCGTTTTATAGTCTGCCCGGGGGCACGAGATGTCACCTATTCACTTCATTTGCAGCCCAGTTGGCCCAGAGCAAACAAACAGGGCTTCTGTTCATTGGCAACTATGTCTTGCAGAGGACAACGCTCACAAGGCGCCCATTGAAAAAGAGGTCTTTGGGGGTCATGGTGAGAGGGGGGGGGCGACGCGGGCACGAGCACTGACACCGGAGAGAGACACGAGGCGGGGCGAGGCAGCCGCAGATACCGACCGCCCCGTGACTCCCGCTGTCTCACAGCAGTGGAGGTGGAACAGATGTCGTGAGATTACCGAGCCTTATTAGAGGGAGGTGCAGGCGGACCTCCCTTCACATCTCGCGCCATCACCGTCACGGCTACCTGGCTTGAGCTCCGGCATCTCGCGCGGGCGGCACGCGACCGACGCCCCGGGGTTCTCCCCTCCGCTGCTCAGCCACACAACCGCTCTCCTCCAGGGCTTCCTCTGCACCGCCTCCCGCTTCTCCCGTCTCCCCGTGTTTTTCTGCGCATTCTTTCGGAATATTTGATTAAGCCTCTGAGCTGTGGGTCACGCTTCTGTGTGTTTCTAAAGCCCACGTTTGGGAGCTGGTATATTGCTGAAGCACAGGAGCTCTCCGTACAAGCGGTGCGCCTGGCGATTCCATCGTCATCTCCTCTTCTTGACTGGAAAGGAGACCCAAGGACTTGTGCGCTGTCTCCGCATTCGCTCCTTAACAGCAGGTGACCCTCGCACACTCATTCATTCTGTCTCTGGTTGTCGATGAGGTGGCTCAGAGTACGGATCTTGTGCTGGAATACCGACTCTACGATAGTTACATTGGAATATTCGTGTGGGAGATTGTTCACAAATGTACGTATATGCTTTCAACTATTATGATGTGTATTGATGTCTTGGTGTTTAAACCGAACGAGTTTCTCCGTGGCCACTCCGTTAGTCTCATCTACCCTAGCCCGCTGTCACTTGTTAGCCCTGTTCCGCTTCGTAAACGAGATATGTCTCAATGATTTTCTCACCTTGTGAAATAAACTCTGCGAAACATTATTCCCGTATATAATCTTCAATCTTTCTTGAATTTTACTGATAGTGCCGTTCTATATTATAAGTTTGTTTGTCCTGCTCGATACTGCGCTTTGTTTGCAATCCATCATCCCGCGCTCACTGTCCAGCGTAGACACTCTGTCTCGCGCAGCTTAGCTGGTTGTGAGATGCGTTGAGACTACGACCATAAATCTACTGGAACAAAATCCCACAGATCGAGAATTGCTCTTAAGAGCCTCTCTTTCGGGATGTTGAGTGTTCCTCCTCTCTCCGTATCAAGGAACGTTCAACACGGCAAAGGACAGAACGTTCAATACGGGGAGAAGAGGAACGCTCGACACGGCTATCCCGCAAAAGCAGCTCAGACATTAAGCCGTGAAACACGACATCAATGCCCACAGATTGGCAAAGAAGCCCAGTGCGCTACATACATGCAGCATGTGTCAACTGTATGGTACTCTAAGCGAGTGCCACGTGTAGGCAGACTATGGCACGTGTTCTAGACGTGTGCGTGACAGGGAGTCCTAACGTCTCTTCCTTTGCGCTCTTGCGTTAATCTGTGCTTTAACTGCAATTAAATGTTATAACATTTGTATAGATGTACAATATATAAGATTATAATTTACATTCCTTTGTCCACTCATGCTCGGAGGAGGCCTCCCTCTGCCGTGTCTGTCGTATGACTTGTTTGACCATACCTCACCACCATAGTCGGTGCGAATTGATAAATAAGGGAAGGGGTAAGGGACCTGATTAGATATAACTCGCCGCTTTTAACCAGAATGGAACTTGCACTCTAATCGCTTCGCCACCAATCCGCCATAGGGTATGAGTATAACTCAAAAACAAGATGGTAACGTTTATGGTAGTGTGCCATCTGCAGAGAGGACGCTGCGACTCACGGGCAGCGTACCTGAGATTAGAGGCACCGTTCGCCACAACAGCTGTAGGCGATTGCACAAACCCGCTTAGGTGGGATTTCCTTCAATTTGACTTAAAACCGCTCTAAACCGATAATACCAGGCTGCATTTTATGTTTGTGCTGTATAGCCTTGCCATGTGTGTTCCGGTTGGACACAGGGTGGTCCAGATGTCTTCTAAGCCCCAATTAATCCTCTAAAACGTAATATTTGCATATACACTTTGGTGTAATATTAGCAATAAAAAAATGGCACGCATAAACTGCATTAAGCTCCCTGTATAATGTGCAAGAGAACGCATTGCAATCAGCAAACAATTCGGGGAGATTCCAAGGCTCTGAAGGACCCTGCCTTTTAAGACCACAGTGTTACAGGGCCAAACGTCTTTTAAGCGTTTGAAATATTATTATTATTTACGCTTTCGTGCACTCGTGCCAACGCAGCAGCAGCATCGCCAATTTAATAAACTTACTGAGGATAAGGATCATTCAGAAAATTGGCCAAAGGGGTGGCCAAGTAGACATTTTCCTTAATAGTGTTATTGACGTAGTTCCATTTTCTCGTCGCTGTTGTCATCCTCTACATGCGGTGTCGCACATGTAGAGCTTGCAAGCTCACGGAGTACTTTCTGCTGTAATAAGTAACCATGATGATCTCACAGGTGCGATGCGCGCCCTGACGCCAAGCCTGGTGGGGTGTCTGGTCCTGCTCCTCCGAGGCGTCGCCGTGGCTCACGACGCCCTGGCGGACGACGCTGCAGGGCCGCCGCTCGTCCCCGATGCGGGTCACTCGGGTGCGTCGACCACGAGCGATCATCGATGACTGCCTTGTGTGCGCACTCGGTTATCTCTGCTCGGTATGGTGCAAAAGAGGTTCATTGTTCCATCCGATCATCATCAGCAGCGTTATCGTTATAGCTCGTAACACGGCTCCACCGCATCCCCGTACAGCGACGGTGTGTACACGTCATACACGTTATAAATGATGATGTTAACTGATTTACTCAGACTGACTTGTACGGTATGAATTTCTAATTGTCATAATAATCATGGTGATTGATTAGATTTGGTCTAACAATGGTATGAAGTAACTCAAATTCACAAACTACGCAGTAAATAGTATTTTACAAATATTTTTTTAAATTTACCCGACGTGTTTGAATGTCCCGGACCATCACAGTGATGATACAGTTGAGGCTGTTCTCAGTCATCCCTGTTCAGGGTGCAGATCCGCTAATGAGGGTCGCAGCGGCATCACTCATAATGCTTACATTCACTTTTGTTTAATGTTGAGTCAATTCAATCAGAAAACAAACTTTCGTTTTGTCGGTCATTAGCTGTAGTAGGTATATATTTTTTGGCTTTTTAAATTACGGGCGATCTGAATGCATTACAGATCGGAGTTCAGGCACTCAGCCATCACAAGGCTAATAGTAATACTAATCATCTATATGTAATGAAATGTATGTACTGAATTTATGTACTGAGTAAATTGGCACAGAAGGGAGCACAGGTGGTGCATCTGCCAATCATCTCAGTCAGACAACGCATAACACCTGGGTTCTGTCCCGTGACCTCCACTCGACGAGCTTTCGACGCCGCTCCTCCACGTGGCCTGGCCGCGATGACGTCACCGCCAGCTCGTGACGAATGGCGAGTTGCTTGATGTATGTCCGCACCGCGGGCCCTGAGTGGTCGGCTGCCCTGCAGGCTCCGCCCACGTCTACTCTCATTGGCCGGGGGGGGCTACATGCGCACTCTAATTGGATGAGAATCTCTACATAACGGCGCCCTCTGCTGCACGTGGGCACGTGTGATGGACTCCGTTCACAAAGCACGCGGTTTACTTTAGACAAACGTCACGATTTCAACTCTTGTGTCAGATTTGCTGACCAACCTAGTGATTGTTCTTCTGAAACTTGAACACTATTGCAGTTTTAAATTCTGCACTCCGCTAACCCGCCAAGCAGTCTCAAACACGACGTCTCAAGAACGTGTTACATGCTTAGCACAACGACCACCTGTAGAGCCACAATTCACTCATAACAACAATTACAATTCACTAATAACAACAATTATAATTCACTCATAACAACAATTATAATTCACTAATAACAACAATTACAATTCACTAATAACAACAATTATAATTCACTAATAACAACAATTATAATTCACTAAGAACAATAATTACAATTCACTAAGAACAATTATTACAATTCACTAAAAACAACAATTACAATTCACTAATAACAATTACAATTCACTGATAACAACAATTATAATTCACTAATAACAACAATTAGAATTCACTAATAACAACAATTATAATTCACTAATAACAATTATTACAATTCGAGTCATCCATTGTCTTAAATACGACCACGACTGAGGCGTAGAGCCAGGCGAAGCGTTGCTCGAGAGCCAGCGAAAAGTCATGCCTTCAACAAAGCAGTGACTGATGCTCTCGGCTGGATGTTAATGGATCTTCAGTATAAAGGCACTCAGTGAGCTTGCAATCTCGAGATGCGCGGGATTCCCGACTCTTAAATTCGGTGTCGAGCCGCCATTCTCACCCAGACCCAAAGTGGGCCGTGAGGAGCAAAAGATTTGACAGCCACTGATGTCAAGTGAACGCTGCTGTGTGGTGATGCCGTGCTGTGAGGACGAGGAGGAGGAAGAGACGCTGAGAGCCGCGCTGCGGGGGGAGTGAACCAGGGCACCGCTCCTCGGAGCTTTGAGGAGGAGGAGGAGGAGGGAGTTTAGAGTTTACGCTGCTGCTGCGGGGAGCTGTAGTGCAGGGTAACCAGCGTGAGGAGATGCGTTGGAAATCGGTAAGTGGGGATGAGTCTGAGTCTAGATCCTGGGATGCTCGCGCAGCCGCTAATTGTAGCGATAAGAGTCGATTGTCGGTAAGAGTAGCTTCACACGGGCTGGATCCTGCCAGAAACATGAGAGTAGAGAGTACTCTGCATGACCAGGTTTAAACTCGCGACACCTTGCAGATGGGATTTATTGGAGTTGAGCTCGGTTATTTGAAAAAAGAAAATAATGTATGTCCATCTGCCAATGAATTATGTTATTCGTTTGACTTGGATTTTAAATATAAAATGTTAACAGCGGGTGGCACAGTGGCCCAGTGGGTAGCGCTGTCGCCTCACAGCAAGAAGGTCCCGGGTTCGAATCTCGGCTTGGGTGCCTTTCTGTGTCGAGTTTGCATGTTGTCCCCGTGTCGCTCACCGCGACCCTGTACAGGACTAAGCGGTTTCTGATAAGGAGATGAAATGTTTACAGCACAATTATTCACAGTTAAAGAAATGCAGCATACTGCTGATTAACCGTTACAGTAGTGAGAAGACACTGACTGCATGTCAATTGGCTTTTGCAAGTTTTGTTGACACACCATTTAACAACAATGCAATGATATAACGCGCACAGTATTTGTTTATTGTAGAAGGTATTTGTTTAAAGAGAAAGAACTACTCGGGCAAGGAAACTGCAGAGAGGTGGGGGGGGAACAGCGCACAGAAAGACTCCCTAGGTGGGAATGGAATCGCCCCGGACAGGTGTGGATGTTACCGCTGCTCCATCCTGAAAGCCTGTACCTATTTTTGTGACCTTTCATGGACACTGGCAGCATTTTTGTTGGGTGTAAAGTGCACAACCCTACTACACAAAATACTCGACCCTGCGTGTGAAATATTACAACTCAGCTCCCCTCCTTGCCCCGAAAGCAAGGCTCCCTCCTCCGAAGGAATAACCTGCTTTGTGCACTCACCATGACTAGTCCGGACGAGTGAATCTTTATTGCCTCACAACATCAACGTACCCCCCCCCCGCAACCATAGTCCTGCTCCCCATCTGTGATCACATGTTTACTATTCGCTGTATATCAGGCGCGTTTTGCTGAACAGATGGGTTTCAGGTTTTTAAAAAATCTATTTCCTACGATTTAAAGGATAATTTTGCGTCTTCAAATTATTGAACCCGTTACATGACATACAAATGTAGGCAAAGATTTTTCGAATAACCTGAAATTGGGCAGTTTATCTCTGATATTCTGTTACTAAATTCTGTCCAAATTTGTTAATCTTGTTGAAATCCATGAAATGTTTTAAAAGTCAACGAAAGCAAACTCCACAGCATGCTAGTGCATGGAAATGACCACTGCAGAATTATAAAGATGTGTTTTTACTATTTCCATATGGTGTTGACTGATGCAGTACAAGTAAATACAAAATACTATTGTAGGTCGTCTCGTTGAACCTAATCAAGCCAGGTAAGTCAATCTGGATGGGTGTTAATTGTGGTTGGCAAGTCATGTCACAACGTGTTTGCACATTTTGTCTTATAGCGAAAAAGCCTTCCATTTAAATTTGAGTGTTGTTAACTGACACAAACAGATAATAAATTTTTTTACATTTACATACTGGCGCTTTTCACCCAAAAGTCTCTAGGTTCTGCAGGAGACTGCAGAAGGGGGAGGCAGCCACGCACCAATCCGCCAAACACCGCATCCCTTCATCTTATAAGGATATCGAGCAATTAATGAATGCGTATTTTTTAGGTTATGGGAGAAAACTGGGGAACCTGGAGATATAATGGGAGAACATAAACTCCACTCAGAAAGGCACCCGAGGCAAAAAATCGAACTGCCTGGAGAATCAAACTGTCCCAGGCAAGACCTTTCTGTGAGGAGGCACCGATGTCACCACTGCACCACTCTGCCATACCCCAACCTTAGGTCCCGTTTGTGCCAGCAAGTCCGTGGACCTCATATTCATCATCGACAGCTCGCGAAGCGTACGGCCGCGTGAGTTTGAGAAGATGAAGCTCTTCATCATAGCCATCATCAGCAACCTGGACATCGGGCCAGACGCGACGCGCGTCGGGCTCATTAAGTACGGCAGCACGGTGCACCACGAGTTCTCGCTCGACACGTACCGCCACAAGGTAGGGGCCTCCTCGCAGAAGCCTCGACTTCTCCCTCTCCTTCCTCCGCACGAAGGTTGAAAACAGCACCTGGGCTATAGGCGAACTGTTGAAGCCATATTCAAGTCACATCGGTCGTGAAACATGTTAAAGTTTAATGAATGATTCTGTCTGTGTGAAGAGGAGCTCTATAAATACCTGGAAGCCTCGTTTTTATAACGCAACCTGTCCTGCCCTGTACACTTCCTAAAGACTCGGGATCCTCCACTGTATCCATAAACGAATGACATCCCCCACGCTTTCTACCCGACCCCTTTACTCCCCTAGTTTGGCTCATGTCAGTATTGGACTCTTTCTCATGCACTGTCACCATGTTCCACTGGTGTACAGCGCACGGGTGCACAGAGTTGTTCCCTCACGGCTAGCTGTGTCATGATTAGTGCTGTTGTTTTGGGATAGCCATGTCGAGCACATTCCTTTGAACCTTTGTCTCACCTAGGAGCCTTTGTCAAACCTAGCAGGATCAAAACAATCCGTGACTTTGACATCAAGCACCATACAGCAAACCACACTCATCTTTCACTCAGACTCCTTGAAAAGTAATTCTTACGCATCAAGCCGTGACAACCTACATCAGTACATTATTATCAGTACCCTCTTTATCCAGTAGAGATTCGCAGGGTGCCAGAGCCTATCCTGGCAGACACAGGGTGCAAGGCCGAGCGATACCCAGGATGAGAACCAGTTCATCACAAGGCACTGATAAGTACTCGAGTTTCCTACCACCATCTGTGAACAGTAGGAGGAAACCAGAATACCTAGTGAAAAGCTACAGAGACCAGAGAAGAGCATGCAAACTCTATAGAGAGGTATCTGAGCCGCGAATCGAACTCGGGACCACCTAGCCGTGAGGTAGCAGAGCTCGCAGCCGTGCCATCATGCAACCCCCAAGGTTTGTTTGTTGGTATTAGTTTTAAGGGTATTTAATAAAATAAACATGAATTAAGGAATTGTTT
>JAZEWT010000008.1:406796-422090 GCA_036362905.1 Mordacia mordax | reverse complement strand
CGGTCTGAGAGACCGAGAACTGGCCCCCTGTTTAAAAAGTTTGAGGACCCCTGATTTAAAGTAAGCTTTGGACGCCGGAAACGTCAAATTCACGTTCCTCTCCTGCTTATACGGGGAACAGCATTTAAAGTTGAAGGCTTTGTACACGATGTGACGGAGAAGGTAGGCTGTGATGCCTGTGACTGTGGAATGAACGCTTTGGCCGCTAGCGGACTTAACTATGGTTATAACCCCCAGGCAGTTGTAGGGGGTCCACCCCACGTGTTGGAAATGGAGACCATGGTAGTAAAACCGAGAGACGTTCATGGCAGTGAGTGGCGGTGGGGAGGCTTCCTTGAATTCTGCCGTCTCACACAAGAAGCGTTCTGGTTCGATTAGCGGCTCCAAAGCCTTTATGTGGTGTTTTCGTTTTTTTTATGTTTTCCCCGTGCACCAGCCCCATAGCATTCATACTGCACAGCGTTAAAAAAATACAGCAACAAATGTAGTGTGAATGTGCTTAGCACTTATTTAAAATCATGCTACGATCAGAAACATTGAAATATGTGGCTGACTTTAAATGTAATGACTGTTTAAAAAATCATAATGTGCGGAGGCTGGATTTGAATCACTTAATTACTGAGCGTTGCATTGTCTTCATTTCTGAGATACATCTCATCTCATCTCATCATCTGAAACCGCTTAATCCTATATAGGGTCACGGTGAGCCGGAGCCTATCCCGGAAACACAGGGCGTAAGGCAGGAATACACCCGACGACGGGACGCCGGTCCATCGCCGGGCATTGCGGGACAATTTTAGTCTGAGAGCCAATCAACCTATCCAGGAGCATGCTTTTGGACTGTGGGAGGAAACTGGAGTACCCGGCGAAAACCCACGCGGACACGGGGAGAGCATGCAAACTCCACACAGAAAGGCAACCGAGCCGAGAGATTCGAACCCGGGACCTTCTTGCTGTGAGGCGTCAGCGCTAACCACTGGGCCACCGCGCCGCCCTGAGATACATTATTTACTGAAATAGTATTTATTAGCGAGACATTCACAACATAACTGTACATTATATGTGTATGCACTGTTATGAAACATTTACTGATAGTTCAAAATTACCGTCGTCAACAGAAATATACAAAACGTATTTTATTATAACTTGACATTTTAACTGTATTGATGAATTTTAAACTATGGAAAGCACCTGAACCGGAGTCTATGAAGTGCACTTTCTAAATGCACATCATTATTTTAGCCAAACCCCTTTCCTGAACTCGCATTACGTGTGGGTGATGCTCGTGACGGTGTGGGTGTGGGTGATTATCGTGAAGGTGTGGGTGTGCGTGATTCTCGTGACGGTGTGCGTGATTCTCGTGACGGTGTGCGTGATTCTCGTGACGGTGTGCGTGATTCTCGTGAAGCTCACATTTTTCTTAGTGCAGGTGTAGGGAGGAGGACCCCACATCACCAGAATAATGTCTCTGTACAGCTCGCTCGTCTCAAAGTTGAACTCCTTGTGATTTACGATCTGAAGTGAAACAACAGGGAGGAATGTGGTACAGTGTGTGGGCGACGCTGCGTTATCTTGTAAAGTTACAGGTGTGTAATTATCCACTGGGACTACCACTGAACGAACACTGATGTATATTCCACGTGGCATAACTTCGATCCTCTAATACGGGCTTGCTGCATGAGCGCAGATCGCACCTACATTCGATGGTTGACGGAGCCTTCTCGCGCGCTGCTCCCAGACTCTGGAACGCTCTTCCGTTGGAGATTCGATCAGCTGAGTCCCTGCGCATCTTCCAATCTCGTCTCAACACGCATCTGTTCCTTAAGGCTTTCAAGCCGTCTAGAGAGGACTGCATGTGTTGGTGCCAGGATGATAGCTCTCTGCAAACCTGCACCTGCTCGGAAACTTCTATTCCTTCCTTGTTTGTTTAAGAATTATTATTTTTTTAATCGCTTATTTTATGTCCTTTTATTTGTTGCTACTATTTAACTTTCAGCTGAACTGCCTTGATATTGTTGTTGACATGCCGTTTTCTCTCACAGCTCGGATTTGTGAAAACCCCCCCCAAAAAAATCGTTATTATTTCTGATTTGCCATTCTTATGTCGTTGTTGTTGGTGTGCCGTTCTCTCCGCAGATCTGTGCAGCCCTTTATGTTAAACTTCGTCGTGATCTTACTTGCCAGTTGATGAGACGGATGTTGGTCTTGTTACCCACATGGAGCTCATAGCCGGCCGTAGGAGCAGAGTTGAATCTCATCACCGCATCGTGAGCATCTGAGTGAGCAGCGCACAGACACAGTCTGGGTGAACAGGGTAATGAACGCAGAAACACAGTTTCGCATCAACATGTGGCCAAAGATGTGATCAACTACTCTTACGATGATAAGTATAACTCGATTATTCGGACATCTGGTTTTCTGTCATGTTTGGTGTGGAATTGTGGTGCAAAGTGGGGGACCGGCAGTTCACGCAAGTTCTACTTGGACGCTAAACCCTCCCCCCCTTCCCTGAACAGCACCGCTATCCAGAATCAGCAGGTGCCATGTGGGCATCTTCACAGCAGCGCCCAGTGAACCAGCGTTCGCCAGTGTTACATCATGGAAACAGACATTTGGCCAGAGAAAAATGTGGAAAGGAAATTTCAAAGAGATCGTGAAGTTTCTAAAACATCTCGAAAGAAGCCATCAATCTCAAGACCTCAGGGATATATCTACCCATTATAAAAGGCCTCAGACCGCTATGAAAATCAGATATACGAATGCAAGACCAAGCTTGAAAAAGCCTGGCAGAATTAAAAGCAGCCATAGAAACCGTCCATGGAGCCTCGGATAACAGACGATGTGTATGATGAGTAAATACAGCAGGTGTGCATGTGTAATTAGTAACGACAGTGCGTGTAAGGTTATATAAACACTGTAATGATGTAGGTTTTCATGGCTCGATTCATGATGATTGCTTCGAAAAACTGCTCTCTCGGGACAGCTCTCTCTCCTCTCCTCGCAACATTTCGCCTCACGTTAGAGGCATCCTCAGGCGTACTGTACATCCAGGTGTGTGGGGGATGTGCGTATAATCTAGGACAGTGATGTTGAAGCACAAGCTGGAATGGAAGGGGTGGGGAAGCAAAAGAGGGACCGCACCGATTGTAATAATTACAGGGGCATCTCGTTCCTCAGTGTGCTGGGAAAGATCCTAGCAAGGAAATTTCAACATCACATTGCCGGGCTATGTTGAACCCCAAAGTGCTTTCAAGCCGGTGCGGTCTTGCACAGACGCCATATTTTCTGTCCGGCTGCTATGACAGAGGTGTAGGGAATTCCAACAGGACCTGCATCTCTGCTTTATTGACCTTGTCAAGGCCTACGGTACCATCAGTGGGTGAGGGCCGTGGGTTGTTCTTTATGCTTTTGAGATCCCTGACACTCTGCTCACTGTCATTAAGGCTGTTGATAGTGGGCAAGCCCAGGTACAGCTACGTGGTTAGGAGTCAGAGCCATCCTCTCTTCATCTGGAAGTGCGACAGGGATGTCCTCTGGCTCCTACATTATTCAACATCTTTTTAACCACGTAGTTCGAGAGGCTTTCCATGAATGTTCCAGAGGAATTTACATCTGGCACAGGAGGACCTGCAGCTCAGTGGGCTTTCTGAAGATTGGTACTAGTGGTGTCAAAATCGACCCCTGTGGAGGAGGATCGTGAGGGACGCTACGGGGCAGTTGGAGGCAATCGCCCCGTAGCGTCCCTCAGGAATATGGCTGGCACAGGTGCCATGGTGATGTTTCCGCCACTTAGTGGCGAATGGTGGTTGTTGTTTTACCACCCGCTTGTGAATAGCAGGAGGGGGTGGGGGTGATAAGAGTACTGTTGCTATACGGCCCGAGCCGCATCGTAACTCTCAGGTTGCCGAGAACTCCCTTTCCCGTTCGTTTGTGGCTGAAATGGAGACTCTCCCTCTGGCGAGGGAGTAATTAAAGTAATAAGTGCCTCGCCGCAGCACCCAGTCCTCAGCTCAACGCTTCACGCGGAGTAACGCGGTTGGGTGCATTGAACCCGCAGCTCGGACGCGTGGGGAAGAGACTCAGCACCGCACAACTGTGTGCGGACGGAGGGCAGACACACGGCGCCATGGCAGCGTCCCAAAGCATCGCGCATAGGAGACCTCTGCAGACATCTGACGCACTGCGAACTCAGCGTCAGACTCGTGAGAGTTAACAATGGCCCTGGGAATTCTCGAGCCTGGAGCGCAAGCTTACAAGATGCGATTAGGGGAGCAGGTATCTCACCAAGCGAGAATGTTAATCCGCTGATCATTTCGATAGAGAATAAGTCCGCGGAGTACACGAAGAGGATCCGAGCAGTGAGCGTCGATGAGCCTGCCGTAGACCTATGCGCTCTTCAGTTCAACCCAGGACTTTTATCGATTCTCAAATTGAGAAAACCAAAAGCTACGAGAACTAGGAGACCTCCTAAAAGAGCTGGAATCAGCATAAGACTTGCGACGCTCTACTTGGTGTGGACCGAAAAATCTGTGTTGACAACATTCTTCCGGCACATACTAAATTATTCGAGCTAAATGTGAATGACACGAGTTGAAATTAAAAATCATGTCGTCGAATATGCTTTGGGCAATGGTCCTTCTGCAGGACACGTGATTAACGGCCGGAGAGAAGGAGGGGAGAATGGTTGGGGACTGCATCAGAGGCAGGGGACTTACATTCCAGAACCTTGCGAACAGACTTGAAGCATGTATTTATAAACTTGCTTCATTTAAGTATCGTTTTACACCTTTCTGTGCAATTTAACAACTCATTTTCTATTGTAAAAAGACATAAATGGACGCTAACACAGTAATACATTAGCACCGTGCAGTTTCAATGAAATATTCAAATGTGTCACACACGCGTGCAAATTGCTTTTGTTGCGTCACAGAATGGGGATACGATCCCCACCCATGGAATTCCTTCCGTGTGAGATTGTGTTCTCCCCCTGTTCTGCTAGGGTTTCCTCTGGGTTCTCCGGTTTCCTCCGACGTATAAACACAACTCGATAATTAATTGGCTGATAACATCATAATATACAGGAAACAGTATCTGGCGGATTGGCGCCGGCTGACCTGACGACTCTCACTCTCTTTGCAATCTCCTCGCGCCTCCATATCTGTGTCTTGTCCATGACCATTACAAATTCTACTATTATTATGATGATATATACAATGCAATGTCTGGTAAATGTTGCCGCCACTGGCTGGATGTCTGCCATACCCTGTCTCTCGGCGATTCCCTAGCGCATCTGTATGCATGTCTCGTCCATAACTAGGTGTGGAATATGCGCCTAATGACTTGTATTATTCATATCGTTATGTATGCTTTATTAACAGTTACTGTTCGGAATTGCCGTGTTAAGATGCAGAACGCTCAACACGGCTATCAAGAAGAGCATTTCTGTCATCGAACCTTGAAAATCTATATAAAAACAAATGCAAATAGTTCTGTGATTACAAATAGTGCATAGTGTTTGAAATGTTGCTAAGTTGTATGTTTACCTCTCAATGTGCAACATGCTACCTGTATGTTTTTTTCTCATTGCAATGTTTTACTGTGTTTTTATTCATTTAGTTAATTAGGTGCAATGCTGTGTGTAAATGTTTGTTGTTGTAGTTTTTATTTTGTTTGGTCAGCTATCTATATATATTTATTTGCAGCTCGCGTGTTGTGTCGCGGGAATCCCGTAAAGACTTTGCAAGCTCACATGGGGAGACTCCAATTTGCTCTCCGCAGAACCGGGACTGCTGAGAAGAGGTTCCAGTTATCATACGGGACCGCCGAGAGTGGGAGCCTAGCGCGGGACTAAGGAGGAAGAGGACGCTTCACTCGGAGTCGGCTGCTGCGAATTGCGCCGTGACACCCACCGAGTTCTTTCCCCGCTCGATTGAGACGAACTCTTCACGGGAGTCCGCGCGCGTTCTCTCTTCGTTATAGTTGGTTGCTCAGTGGAGTTCGAGTGCATGAGAGTTGCGCTCAAGAGTGGAATTTTCGGGATAATCGTTTCGAGCGTTCCTCCTCTTTCTTTCGCGATTGTGCATCCCACGTGGGAGATGAAACGAGCAGCGTCTATGATCTATGATGATTCCCCGATGTGAACGCGTGGAGCTGAATACGTAATAAAGTCTAATTTCAAAGCTTCCCCGGACTCAAACTCCTTTACAGCAACACATCTCGCGAGCGGTTATACAGCATCTACGCGAGGTCGCCTTAGCAATACACTGTGATGCAATGCTCCTGTGAGACGAGACACAGCCTACGAGACTCCGGGACTCCAGCCCCCAGTGAGGAGCGGGGGGCATGCGGGGTCCCCAACATCAACCCTCGTGCTCATCCCCTCTATAATCCCGCTCAGACCTCTCCAACCCTTAAGCACACCCCGTTTCCTCACCGATCTCCGATCCAAGCTGAGCGCGCAACAGGGAGCCCGCATTCATCACCACGGCGCAGCGGCGCCACTGCCCCGCCAGCTGCCGGGCGAGGGGCAGCGCGGGCAGCGCACCTCTCCCGGGTGTCCCGGCCGCCCGGTCCCGTTGTAAGACCTCGCTGCCACGGAGCGCCAGCTCCCGCAGAGAGCACAGCTGCTGCTCCCGCGTCGTGGCCGCGCGGCGCCGCGTCCAGCGCCTCCAAGCCCACACCATCGCGGCGTGCACGCGGCCCGCCGGGGGCCCGCGGCACGCTCCCGCGCCGCCGACCGGAGCCTCGGTCTGACCGAGCCCCGGGCGCAGGCTGTTCGGGTGCCCCGCGCACGCTTCAACGGGTACCGCGGTCCTCAACCTGGGCACCAGCAGCGCCGAGAGCGCCAGCAGGCAGGTGACGGTGAACGTGAGAGCGAGGAAAGCCACAGGTCGAACCGGGAGCTGCATATCTTCGTCAGCCCGCTCCTCGCGGAAACGAACACGTGCGTGGAACGCGCGTGGCGACGCGAGACGATGCGGAGGGGGGTCGTGGCCCGTGGAGCCCACAGCGGGGAGCGCCGTACCCTCGCAGCGCTCGTCACGCAGCTTATCCACGCGTGCTTGGCGAGTGTTCCTCCTTATCTTGGTCAGACATAATCGTCTCCACCGATCGGGGGATCGGAGAGGCAATGATATTTTACTGTGAAGACGCGAATTTACCCCGAGGGGTACAAAACGATTTTGTATCAGCACCTTTAAATGATGGCATCTGGAACACATATCTTAGTTGCGCAACCTGAAAGGTCAGACTGATGTTTAAACTGATCAGCAACGCTCTGCTGCGTCTCGCTCCGTGCTCGGTTTTGCTCTCTGGACCCACTTATCTACAACCGTTGCACCCACGTTCACCATTTGTAAATAGACGCATCTAGACGAACGGTTGCTCATGTCACTGTTAAACGAACTCGGGATTTTTAAACCAACCGTAAGTCATCGGAAATGCTTTATCTGCTGCTGGATGCTAGCCTATGCACGTATTCTCCATGCTGCACGATGCAGTGCTCGCTAAAAATATATTCAGACTTCCAGTAGTTGACAGATGTTCTGTAATAATCACGTTTGTGAACAACGTAGAAAGCATCAGCTGGTTTGAGAAAATCGGAATGTCTAACGAAAATCCACACGGACACGGGGAGAACATGTATACTAAATAGAGACATCGTGTACCATTTTCTGTAGTTTATTTACATTGGTCGTTATAATCATACTGATGTGATTCGTGTATTTTGTTCTATTCAGACCATGTCCTAGTTTTTCGTGTCAACTTTTCATAAAAGGTCTTCTAATTGTCCTGTGAATCTTTGTCTGCAAAAGATCAGCTGGCAGAAGACAAAAAAGCACATCTAGGTGAGGTGATGAGCGTCCTTCTCTATTGCGTTTGCACCCAGCTGTGGGTGACAAGGCAGTAGCTTTAAAAACCAGAGCACTTGGTATCTGCTGTTTGTGATAAAACCCGCGGCCACGACGCCCTGGATTCTGGGCCCCACCTACGCCAAGCAGGAGCGGCCGAAGAAGGTGGGATGGGCCGACTGATAGGAATGCTGACGGAGGTCGACAGTGCCGTAGAGAAATCGTCACAGACAAGACGTGCGAGGGTTTGATTTTACAGCAAGTCGACTCGTGTCTCTCTGATTAATTCATCAACATTGGCGATGCTTAAACTCACAGATGTAGCGATGCCACCGCTGCAAGGCTGATGGGCAGCCGCACCACGAACCGATTCTCGGCATCATCGTCACTGCTCTGGAAACTCGAAGCAGCACTCAGTCGGTTGTTTGTTTTTAGGTTCGCCTCGGGCTGACCGTGCTTTCCGTTTTACGGCTTCTGACTTCTGTGGATTCCGGATTCTTATTGGAAATAATAATCGTCATATCGATATGAGGATTCTTGCAACACTAAACAGGAGTTTATCAGAGAAATAACCATCTATAGCCCCGAGAAGCAAACTCTATACTGTAGCGTGGTTATTTAGTATAGACTAGCTGGCTATGTCGGATCGCTATATAAATATCCTGAGCCTCCGCGGCTGCTAGCTTGCATAGCTTACAGTAGATACTGATAAATGAATAGAAAGATTGGTAATATAAATGTATTTCCTGCAAATGTACAAATCGTACATAGTCATAACTCAAGTTACTAAGCGCCTTGCTTAGCTGTCACTCACTCACTCTTGGTGTTGTCTCTGTGACCATGCTTGTGGGCGACGTGCACAGACGGAAGCACCACAACAACAACGGCCGTCCGCCACGACGTCGCGGTGACGTCACCACGGCGCCTGCGTCAGGCCAGGTGCACTCTGAGACCATGCGAAGTGTCGAAGGCTCGCTGAAAGGAGACCCCGAGACAAAGCCAGGTGCCATGGGCTGACTGAGATGACCGGCTGAGGCACCACTTGTGCTCCCTACTCTGCCAACACGCTAAGTTTCAGCCATCCGGCACTCCGCTGGCTGCTAAGAGCCCTCTGTTGGCTGCTAAGAGCCCTCTGTTGTTGATGGAGGGCGGCTACCTCCAACTGCCCGGTAGCGGCCTTCATGAACCTCCTCCACACAGACGTTGATCTTGACTCCAATCATGGGATAGTCGAATCGGCTGCACATCCTTTCTGCATCCCCCCATCTGTCCATCTCTTCTAAAAACCGTGCTGCGTCTGTCCGGCCAAGCAGAAGGTGCTGGGGTATCTGGTGGCTGGGCATGCGGAGTACATAACCCAGCCAACGCAGCCTTACCTAACAAAGGAGCTCACTGACAGGAACGTGTCCTGATTTTTTAGTTAGAAGCTTTTATTTAACGTACAATGTATGTATGTATGGTGTCAGGGGCAAAACTTACAACTAATATTTCACGCACTTCCCAACATCTCACAACTCTGAAATTTTGCAAAGTTACTAATTCCCGGTGACAATACAATAATCAATCATCTCCAGAAATGAACTCTTCAAAAAAATTAATTAAATTAAATATTTACTTTTTATATGGACAATCCATGTAAATTGTGAATTTTCAATGTTTTGAAGTTGAAATAATTTTCATGTTGGATTTTTTAGTGCATTTCTATGAAATAAAAGCTTCTTTTTAAAAAATATTTTTTTATGATCTTATTTTTAAGTCAATGATAAAACAATAAAAAGGACACGTCATGAAGATCGCTAGTGTGGGCCAGGCCTGTGATGAGTCAGGTCTACCTTGTCATCATGGAGCCGGACCTGACTTAGTTATTATGGGGTCCCAGGCAAAATTCAGTGATGAGGCCCCCACACACTCATTAAAAGGCACTGAATCCTCCCGATGAATGTTACAATAATGGACGTCAGTTTTAGTCTTAGATTTAATGTATTTGAACAGAGCACCAAGCAGTAAATATTCTTGAATACGTGACGAATCAATTGTGAAATTATCGTGGAATTATCGGTATGCCAAACGTCGCTGGGCTCAACGGCCCTCCCCTCTCCAAAGTATGGGGTGCAATTGTCTGTGTTGCTCCATGATTAAGATCCATCCATCCATCCATCTTCATCCGCTTTATCCGATGCCGGGTCGCGGGGGCAGCAGTCTAAGCAGCGATGCCCAGACTTCCTTCACCCCAGACCGCCAGGGATAATTTTAACCCAAACTAGCGCCGCTGGCGACTTTGCGCTGGGTGTAACTAAGTATGTGGCTTGTAAGCGATTTCGATATCGCGCTCTACGTTTAGCAATAATGCAGGCCTACTCCCATTTTATAACCCAGTATGTGAGGATGGCTCTCAAGGGCTGTATTTTCCAGATTGCCGTGTCGAGCACTCCTCCTCTCTCATTCGCGGAGTTTTGTCTCCCACGCTGGAAGCATCCTCAGGCTGATGCAAAACGGAAAATTGTGTGTAATGGTGAAGGTCCGTGGCTATCGGACCCACACCCGCGGCCTCGTGGTGCTTATCCCCCACGCCCCGGCGCCAACAATCGGTGTGGGGCCGAGACGGCCAGGCAAGTTACCCCCCCCCCACCTCTAGTAATGACTTGGCTCACGATTTGGACTTGAACACGAGATACAACAGTAAATCAAATATAAAGTATAGCAATAACGAACATGCGATTAGAAGAGATTTAAGAAAATTATAAAGAGTACATTACAAAAATACGTGCCTGAAAACGAATCTGTATCAATATATTGATCCGGGTTTTCACAGAAGGAGAAAGAACGATTTTTTTTATTTTGTAATTTAGCTTTATTTTAGTCATGTAGCATTACTTTTGTAATATTTTATTTATTTCCTCGGGGGAAGGACGCCTGACACGACTATCCCGAGAGAACATCTCTTCATCGCAATTCTGATGTGTCTCAGAAAATAAATTTTTTTATCACATTTATAGTAAATTAATACAAATATCAGCACGCATGGGTTTAGTAAGATGGCGTGGCACGAGTATGTTCGCAGAGAGCCATCACTGGCGCAGGAACGCGCGTTGTAGAACGCGGGCCCAATGCAGATTCGATGCCGAGCAGTGCGTCCGAGGTGACTCGTGTCGGGGGCGCATTGGCTGCACTGAGCAGCAACGATCTCCCTGTAACGGATTGTAGGATCCATGGGGTGGGGGGGGGCAGTACTCACCCCGCCCGCGTTTTTCTGCCCGGTGGCAATGTTTACTCACTGCATCGAGTACTTATTTGAGGCTGAGTCGTCCTAGGGGATGCCCAGGACCGGTTCGGAAAATCGTCTCTGGTGTTGGCCTTGAGCGGGTGGCCGCGTTCCCAGCACAGGGCGCCATCAGCCGCAACAGTGATCGGAGCAGGGAGTCGCAGCGGCGCGCACACACACACGGTCTGTTTCATGTGGCCACGGGCCGGACTCTATCGTGCGCTGCAGACGCTACATGTACGCAATGTAAACATGAGATGCGAAGCACGAGTGCGGGTAACTCACGCGAAGTCACTGCGGCGGAACCAGCACCTGCGTGTGTGGCTCACTCTGACGGCTCAGCCGGTGTTAACAGCCGGCGTGGACCATGGTGGCTCTGTATCGGTATACACGAGGAGAGGGAGCCACCGCGATTGGCAATCTTTAGGCATCGTCGTCATCGTCTGTTCAGGAGATCAACGGGCAGCATTAAATTGGAAGGGCAGCTACGACGCCGCAATAAGGTGGTGCAGTCGTGAACATTCGCGCCTCCTCACATAGTACTTGCATTTTATAAATAAGGTCTGCCCGAGGAGTGTCGATTCCCTCTTCGGGTACCTGTCTGTGCGGAGTTTATGTGTTCTCCCGCTCCTCCGCGTTCGTTTCCTCTGGCTTCTCCGGTTTTCTAAAAACACACGGACTCGTGACTCACATGGCCGATACCATCACAATGTATAGGACGGAGTGTCTGAAAAATGTTGGCGCCGGTTGACCGCGTGGCTGCCTCTGCTCTTCCGCTTGATGCGATTTCCTCACAAATCTGCATCATTCTGTCTCTCGTCGACATTTAATACGCGCACATTTTAAATTGTGATGATTAAGTTCGGGGTCTCAAGCCGACTGTGAAAGCGAGTCTAACTCTGTCCAGTCGAAATCAGTCCAGAGTGTGAGTGTACTGAAGCAATGTTGCACTGAAGAGCTCCATCTGTGGTGCCAAGCCTCGCACCGTGACAGGCTGGGTGCGCCTGCGCACCCACGTCCAGCGATCGGGCCCTGGAGGGGTCGCTTTGATGTGGGTGCGAATGGGGTCGTCCGGGGTGACGCAGGGTCAGGCGATGTGAGAATGGGAAAGTGAGGGCGACAGAGTGTGGTGGCAGATGCCCCCCTCCCAAGATCGTAAACATCACGTGGTCTGGAGGGGGGGGGGACATAAGGTGGATGTGTGATGTTCGGATTGGTTAAAGGGACGTGGGATGATATCTCGTGGCTGAGTGATGTTTGAGGAGATATAAAGAGGTGTGCGGAAGCAAAAGAGGAGTTCTGGATGGGAAACTGTAAACGGAACCCTGTCCGAATGTAGTTAAAGTGGGTCGCTAGCACGCGAATCCCAGGGAGGGTAGTGAGTTGTGTGTTAGTGTTACGGTGTTGTGTTGTCGATATAGTTAATGTTAATACAGAGCTGGAAAGACAGAAGTCTCCCACCTTCTCGTAGGAGTGGCAGCTGCGGGTATGCTGGAGAGAATGGCGTCGCCACTGCGTGTTTTGCGCGCGCTGTCGGCACAAGAAGGCAGCCAGTGGGAAGTGCGAGTGATGGCGAGGGGGCCAGCCCATTGGCTTGCCTTCACACTTCTACTATAGCCACGAACAGGCTATTGCAGAGCTGCACCTTTATCTCTGGTGGTAAATGTGCTTGTGGAGAGCGCATGACTGTATGCGGCTGGATGTGGAGAGAAGCCTCGCAGCAGTAGCAGTGCGACTCCCGCGGGACGCACCGGAGGATATCCAGTAAGGGGTATGGGCATATCTCTCCCCGCCTCCACTCTCTCCTCCTCGACTCTCGCCTCCACTCACTCTCCCCCACTCTCTCCTCCATCTCCTGCCTAATGGTTTTTGGCGCTAGAACGCGCCATTGTAATGGCCACGGTGTTACCTCTGTGCCGGGTGCAAATATTTGTATCATTATTATTATTTCTCGTAAACCACAGACCTACAAATCAACCCCCCAATTCCCCCCCCCCAGACATTTCTTAGAGGGGGGCTACTTTGGCCGATAAGACATCAGTGTGAGAGCCGCCACGCCTTGTACAAGCATAAATAATGCAATCCTTAATGCACTCACGTTATATTATAACAGCTGGATAAATTGAATAGAGGTCTGTACGTGCAATAAAGTAATACAGGCTTAATTATTACAAATCAAAAATGTAATGTTAAGCCACCTACTTAAGATACGTGCATCATTAGGGCCGCAGGTCAGGGGCCGCAATTTAGGCCACCAGGGGCAGCCGATGGCTCGCGGTCCTTGTGATGAAGAAGCCTGCTTTAGTTTCGAGGTTCGTCTGAGCACCGCGATCTGCGGAGTGGAGCAGAAATAACTGACACGTCTATGTCTGATGTAGTAAGAAATGTGTCATTCCTTTATGGCCCACCCTCAGTTTGTCCGATCTAATAGTGGATTAACGGGGAGTGGGTGTGGGGAGGGGGGTAGCGGGGCCCCCCCCCCGGAGCAAGACCGCTCTCACGCGTGTCAGCTGGCGGCTCAGGGCACCAGGCGGGACGCGACGCAGTGTGAGGGGGGGTGGGGTGCAATGGGGGCCGCGGCGCCCAGCAGCGGCAGGGCTCCCTGCTCGCTCAGCGGGACGGCGCGGCGACCTTAACAATAATGTTTGATAACGGCTATCGTGTGTGACACGCGATCCACTGGTAAATGCGGCTCTCCTATCAGCCACACTGCGGTTGTCGAGGAAATTCCGCTCTCGCGAACACAGACGCCTCTCTAAGGCTAAACTACTAGCGGTGAGTCACACATTCCTCCATCATCGGAGGGAGTCATGGGACTGGGTAGCTATGAGGCAGGGTAGCGATGGGCCTGGGTAGTGATGTGGATGGGTAGAGGTGGGGCGATGTGACGATGGGGCTGAGTAGCGATGAGGCTGGGTAGCTATGAGGATGGGTAACGATGAAGCTGGGTAGCGAAGGGGCTGGGTAGCGGTGGGGCTGGGTAGCTATGAGGCAGGGGAGCGATGGGCCTGGGTAGTGATGTGGATGAGTAGACGTGGGGCGATGTGACGATGGGGCTGAGTAGCGATGAGGCTGGGTAGCGAAGGGGCTGGGTAGCGGTGGGGCTGGTTAGCGGGGGGGCTGGGTAGCGGTGGGGCCATGTGGCGAAGAGGCTGGGTAGAGGTGGGGCTGGGTAGCGATGGGGCCGGGCAGATGTGGGCCATGTGACGATAGTGAAAACCCCGCAGACTATAGCCTGCGCGCAGAGACCGCACTGCAAGCCGCGCGCAGGGGGCGCTGGCTTCGCGCTGGGCCAGGGAGCGCCGCGGGGTCACTCCCCGCCAGGCGTCGCGCGGCGGGGTTGGTCACGGAGTGGCGCGCAGAGGCGCCGCGGATTGGAAGAGGGACGCGAGACGCCGGCGCAAGTTGACCGGCGAGGCGCGCTGCTCTCACTGCGGCCGCCCCCGACCCGCGCGCAGGAGCGGAGGAGCGTGGCGCGCACCCTCCGGTTTGTGTGCTTTGTAGGACACGGGGTTGCGGGAGGAGAAGGAGGAGGAGGAGGAAGAGGTTGCCCGCCCATCTCGAGCTCCTGAGCCCAGGGCCCTGGAGCGGGGCAATGGGGCAGCTGTGCTGCGGCTGCGTCGGGGAGACCGAGGCTGAGACAGGTACAAGAGCCGAGAATACACCTCCAGTTAGACTCCCAGTTCCAGCGTTTCGCGCCCTAGCCTGAGACAGTGCTGCTGCCTTCACGATCAGTGGACGTGCTGCTGTGTGGGACGAGCAGGTTCTGAGTGAATACTGAAAGTGATAAGTATTGCGCTGTGCTGCCCTCGGAACCTATGCGACCTGTCCTGCTATCAGTGGTCGTGCATCCAAGCGCTGGCAGGGCTGACCCTGTTTAATCCGAGATTTGACGAGTTCGGGCGGGAGCAGGGCGATTGGGTGACAGGCGGTGTGGCGTCGCGTGCCCTGGAGATTAATCATGGTGATGAGAGTGCACACAGCGCCCCTCCACGACAGCCGTATCGCTCGTGCGGGCTGTTCTCGTTCCCCGTGTGAAGCCGCAATGTGTGCAGCACTCACAGCTGATCCATGGTGCAGCAGGAGCAGCAGCAGATTGCATACGGCACACGACCCGCAATGCTCACCCTCATTCGCGCACTGCCTGCGGTGCGCCTGCCTCTCCGCAAATGCTCTGCTCAG
>JAZEWT010000008.1:388290-398818 GCA_036362905.1 Mordacia mordax | reverse complement strand
AAGACGCAAAATTTGCACAGAAAGGCACCCAAGCCAGGAATGCAACAAGGGCCCTGTTGGATGTGGGGCAACAGCGCTTCCCATCGCAATATCGCGCCACACTTCATGAACATGACTAAAAACCCTGTCGATTAAGGCCTTAAACGCACGATCAATTTACGAGAGTGTTTATAGCCGAGAATTAACATAAGTGGATGTAATTGTCCATTTAACATTCACATCGGAGTGAGTCAAAACAAGTGTAATTCAACAAGAAAATCATAAAACGTGATGGCTGCATAACACGGCAGTTATAGATGACAGATGTTTATGATTACAGCAGAATATACCCAGTGAGGTGCAGGATTCCCTGCAACATAAACATCCGACATAATTAAGGTTAGAGCGCGTAAAGCCTTAACAGACTGTAGAATCAAGGGTTGTTAGCGAGCACCTAAAGCCTCCTTATCAAAGCCTCCTCATCAGCACTCACCAACACTCACCAACACTCACCAGCACTCACCAGCACTCACCAACACTCACCAGCACTCACCAACACTCACGCTCCTCAGCACTGGGCAGCTCGACAATGTCACAAATCTGAATTGAGAACCGTCCTGCACAAGGCAGTAACCAGAAGATTCTGGGGCCTGAGTGTCTCGAGCGCAGCCAGCAGTGGTCCTCACCAGAGCAGGGTAGAATATCCTTCACTCATACTGCCCTCACACATGAGTCGGGCCTACACAGGGTGACTCAGACGTCTTGTGACCTTTTCCCATTTTATTTCTCTAACGTGACATTTTTACAGAACGATGGGTGTATAATGTAATGCAATATGAAAAATAAGACGTAAACTTTACGAACCTGAAATAAGCAAGGGTTATTTAGCTCAGAAATACTTCAGCGAAGTTAAAACAAATTAGGGGTCAATTCAATGGGGGTCACAAGACATCAGGACCACCCTGTACAAAAAACAACGCAAGTAAGAATACATTGGGAGCGGAACAGAATCAGAGTCGGTAGTGAGAAAGGCTGCTGGTGCAGTCCTCAGCACTTCATCGCAAGCAGCCGCCTCACGCTCGTCATGACACCTGAGTCCCACCTCTTGAGCAGAAACACGGGCCGTGCCGAGAGGAAGGAGACATCTCCTCTCTGCTGGTTTTCAGCCACGCTGTGTCTCAACTGACGTTTATGCTGATAATTTGCTAATCTTATCAGCTGGCGGCACGCACAATACAGATAACTGAGAACGGCCAAAAACAACGTAGCTTCACAGTGAAGGAAACTTCTCGTGAGACTACAGTACAAAAACAAACAGCTTTCCACGACTCAATGTATGAGAATTGCTCGAAAGATTGTGGTATATGTCACCTTAGTCACACAGCTTTTAGGGGCGATTTAGTGCAATACATTTTTTTTGTAAAAGAAGTATTTAATGTATCTCATGTGAAGGAACAGACATCAGAAAGAATCATATTTTCTCTCCATTCATCTTGTTCCCAACATTCTCCACAACCACGCCAAAGATCTGTATTGGTGTAGGTCTGCATGGCTCAATGTGAGAATTGCGAAAGAGGGACGATTGACATGGCTATCCCAGTGGAGCAGCTCTTAACATCGACCCCAATGCTTGTTCTGCTGGGTTCGGTGACACTAATGTACAGGCCCTCTATGGCTCCTCTCCTTCCGCCTGTCACTGTGAGCAGCAGCGGTGGCCAGTTGGGGCTCCCAGAAGCCAGCTGAGGAGCTGACGACCGTGAGTCGGCGCGTCGTGGAGACGGCGATCAGCCGCGCGGTGCAGCAGTACCTGCGAGAGAGCGCCGCAGAGCCCACGACCCCCGCCCGCGACAAACTCACACCACAGGAGCTCGAGGCCACACCGCGCGGTGACAACGGGGCCGTCGTCGAAGCTGCCCCGCGAAGAGCGAGCGCCGAGCAGCTCGCGGACCCTGCGGGCCGCGCCGACAGATTAGCCGCAGCGTGAGCTCCTGCAGTGCCTCTGCGACTGCGCGACGTGGGTGCACACCTGTACGAACGTTACAAGGTGGCGGCGTGCGCCTCGCCGCCATCCACTGGACTCTTTAACCGATGCCCCCTCGCTTTGCAGTATGGGTTCATGTTCTGCAGAGAGGCGTCTTGTGTTGTAACAGACTGAGGGGTTGTGCTGAACTCATAAGAAGCCATTTTCGAAACTTACTCGAAAGTTACTTTTGTTTTACCCAGTATTGTTGGTAGTTTTATTGACGACAAGGCGATCACATATGCACGAGTCTGGGTCAATCGCTTCGAGCAGTATACGGCCAGAGAATAACGAGCGATGTGATGTCAAACATTACTCCAGTCAACTCCGAGTTTCCCGTGAGCGAGCCGCGTGCGAGCTCAGGAATGGAGGCGATGTTTGCACTGGGTCCACTCCCAACATTCTTAAATGATGGCTCGCGACCCATCAGTGCCTCCTAGTGGTCCGAGGAGACCAGACTCAAGATAAGTTGAGAACCCTTGGTCTCCTCCGAGCTGCTCGGGTCCAGGACACGGGGTCTACATGAGCAGAATGAAGTGAACGGGTTCTTCATCAGCAAAATAAACACGCGGTTTATTCTGAGAAGCGCTCCGACACCCCCCAACCCCTCATTCTCGTGGGTAGAAATAAAGTGGAGTCGTGTTTGCGTACGTTTTACATCGTTAATGTTCTGCTCAATCTGGGCCAACTCAGACCCCCACCCTCTCACCCCGGGTTATCGAGAGATTACAGCGAGAGATTATGTAATCAGCATTCGAGAAGTGATTTCCAAAGCTGTTCTTT
Source organism: Mordacia mordax (assembly GCA_036362905.1). NCBI lineage: Eukaryota > Metazoa > Chordata > Hyperoartia > Petromyzontiformes > Petromyzontidae > Mordacia > Mordacia mordax. Next base: position 396,036 of record JAZEWT010000008.1, on the reverse strand, counting down.
CGGAAGAGCGGTGTTACAGAGCACTCCCTCTCCCTACTTCGAGACATTTCGCCTCCCACGTTGGAGGTATCATCAGGCGTTCTGAGTACTGGACGCCCATCTCCACTGCTCAGAAAGAACAGCTTTCGAGAGCAGTTCTCGTGCGTGGATGCGTGCCACTACATCGGTACATCACCAGCGTTCGCCTGACAAACTCAAGACGCTCGTCCACCACACTGTGGCCTTAAAAGATACAATATGTAATCGGCGACGTTTTAGGCAATGGCCTTTCTTCACCGCCGCATTACCCAGAAAGTCGCCGAATTAACATATATACATGTTTCTTATGAAGCAGTGTTCTTGATGAGCGCGCCACGTGTTTTGTTAATCGTACTCGTGCACCACTGCACTCTTGTCCAGTGCAAGGTTCTCGCACCAACCCATCGGAAGCATTCTGCAGCGCACGCCACCTTGTATTATTACTACTACAGTACTGTAGTGCTATTATCTCTACAGCACTTTGTATTGTTGCTCATATTATTATTGACCACTCATTGTAGGCTGCCGTCGCGAAGCGCAACGAGTCCATCATCGTCCCGCACGTTACGCGAGGAGGAGGGGTTTCGCCATCGGAAGGGACCGCATTGGTTCTCTCATCATTCCTCACGATGGCTCAAACGAAGCATTATGGTCTGAGAGATTTTTTAAAAGTGCTTCGTTTTCACTCTGACTTTCAATTACCGGCTGGCATTGCTGTAGAGTGTGAATCAAAGCTGACGTCCAGCGTTCCATTAGCGAGCGGGAGATGAACGCATCCTGTGAAATCACCCAGGGGCGAATGATACTGCTGAGATATAACAGCCGTTATGCTGGAGTATTCATGATGATTTAAAAAATCAACCCCAGAATTAACATCGCAGCAGGCATCTGTCTGGCACTGTGACATATAGTTGGATATGAGTATAATATTAATATGCTTTGATATTTAGGTCAAAGCATATTAAAGTCACATTCCCATTACAAATGTCATATTCCGATTACAAATGCAACCGCTAATCACTTATATTTTACTCATTTTTAAACTTGGAAGAATCCAACACGTACCCCTAACATACCCCTAACGTGCACCACTCACTACCAACACACGCCACTCACTAATACACACCAGTCACGCACAACTCACAAAAACACCCTTCATTGTATTTATAATTTAAGACCTATTTGCAATCATTGTGATGCATTATTGATTTTGGGGTAATTGAGTGCTGTCAAGTGGTGGACGGTCTTAACGACACAAATATGGCCAAAAATTAATTATGAATCAACGTTACATTTGACTAATCTATAATAAATATTCATGTCAATATTATAATAGTCATGTTTGGTTAACCTGTGAGCAAGAGACGTGCGCTTACATCAAATGTCACATACACTCAAGGTCGCAACCCTAAAAGCCCTTGGAAACGTGATATTCCAATCGCTATGGATTTTCACATGGTTTGAAATTAAATAAGTAAGCAGATAGAACTGCGTCTCGCTCACGTGTGGACGATAATGTTTACACTCGAGTTAAACACGTGGTCCTTCCATTTGAGCACGTTTAGCACCAGCGGCCACCACGAACAGCGTCTCCCATCATCGGGCTGCACGGAGGCGCAGCAGCCTCACATCAAGTTGGGACCTGGTTCGATTCCCGACTCGGGTGTCTTTCTATGTGGCGTTTGCATGTTATCCCCGTGTCCCAATTGGTGTTTTCTGAATACTCCGGTTTCCTCCCACAGTCCAAAGACATGCTGCCTAGATTAATTAGCCTACTAACTAAATATTCCCTAGTGTTCTGTGACAGACTGGCGTTCAATTTTGGTCTTGCGCCCTATGACTGTTGGGATAGGTTCCGGATCACCGCGATCCTGCACGCGATGAAGTGTGAACTGATCATGAAGATGAGAATACGTATCATCCGTTCAGGGATGCCTGAGACACTGGTTCCACCGCTCGCTTGCTGTGTGATGCAGACAGCCCCAGGTGTCTGGCATTGAGGTGATTACACGTGGTGTGGCCAACATAAGCACGTGCTTGTGTCATCATCGTCACTAGAGGGCAGTGCAGCAAAATCTAACGTTGAACTCCACGGCATTCAACCACTACGCTGCCTACCCTCAGTCTGCATTGACCGCTGTGGTAAAGTATGTTCGTATAATCGTTAAGTGGATGTGCGGCGGGTTCGGAGCGCGGTGTGACGCTAACCGTTGCGCCACCGCTCGGCGCGCCGGAGTAGCGAACAACACCCCGGGGGCCACACGCATCACGAGGAAGGGGGACTTCCCGGTGCGGCTGAGTTCCTCCCAGCGTCTCAGCGCGGGGACTCGAACCCTTCGGTTCGTGCTCGGACCCTTCTTACAGCTCCCCCCAACTGCGACCTCTCACCCGCGAGCCGGCTGAGTCAGGTTCACACCAGCACCGTGGCTCCACGACGCGACGTACGTGGCGAGAGTCTCTCAGGTACATCATGAAGGTGGCCATACACCCTCCCTCTGCTATGTCTGTCCCTCCACACACTCACACAAAGTTTGCTTTACACATCCCGTCCGTTCCATTTACACACGCTTGGAGCGTGTCTCAGAGTTGTCTCTTGGCAGGAAGACTCCGATACTTTCGGTTTCGCTTCCCGATTCGTCTCGTCGGAGGCTACGAGTGTAGCCTCCGATGACGCTGATGTTATTTCCAGCGAGGCGAGCGACGGTGTCGCACGGTGTAACACCACTGTGTGTACACGTGTGGTGCGTGGTCACCACGCACACACGCGTGATTGTCACGACCCGTGATGAGTGGCGCGGCCTGTGCTGCTGCTGGTGCCTGTGCAGCCCTGCACGGTGCTAGCGCAGGGGGGACAACATCCGCGTCTCCGCACAGGGAGAAGTTCCTGTGTCTCGGGGTCCCATCCGTGCAGGTTGTGTGTTTCACCCCGGCTCTGCATGGTCACCTCCAGGGTCGCCCCTTTCCATGCACAAAAACATTAGTCTCCATATAGGATGCAGTGTCTGGTAAATGTTGGCGCCGGCTATGCACGTGACCGCCTTCCCGCCCCTCTTTCCTCGCCATTCTGAGTTGTTCTCTGACAGTATTCTGCGGTGGTGGTCATTGAGTGCGAATTATTTTTAGTTGCACGCTGCTGGAGTACTGCAGATGTTTGTGGAGGACTAGAGGTTTGTGGGTGCAAGACAGGGCTATAACTTAGGACAGGACGCCAGTCAATGGCAGGCCGCCTCGGGAAATTTCGTCAGCAGCGTGTCTTTGGAAGGAAACCGGAGGACCCGCAAGAAGCTCAAGCAGGAGAGTGGAGGAACACAAACTCGGCACAAAAAGGCACCCAAGGTGGGACTCGAACCGCGTTGCGCAGGATTGTCTGAAAGGTGCGAATGTCAGCACTGCGCACCTCGCCAATCGCGTCTTCCCAGTTTCTGGATTTGCCTTCCTTCCCGCATTTGTCGATCTCGTTCACCACGAAACCAACTGCCGTGGTCAGCGAGCTCCTCCTGCACTGCTTTTTTAAAAGTTTTGCTGGCTGGCTGGCTGGCTGGGACGAACGGTCATTGCTCGCGAGTACGAAAACAAACGCAGAGCCCCAACAGACACCACGTGTGTTCCTGGCGACAGGGCGATGGCGAGCGGAGGAGCGCGCGGTGCCAACTCACTGCACACCTCGTCCCTGCTGTGCAAGCTGCTTTCTCCGCTGCTCACCACGCACGGCATGGACAAGCGCACGGGGAAGGCCGTGCCGCTGGCGCAGCTGCTCGGGCGCGATGAGTTTGACTGCGGCTCCCTGGCCGAGCGAGCGTTCCTCGTGCAGCCAGAGTTGCTAAACTGCCCCGGCTACGGAATCGATCGCACAGGCAGCACGGAGTACCTGTGCGAGACGCTTGACAAGGTATGGCTCCGGACCTGTGCCGTTGTGCCGTGCGCACCGAGGGGGGAGCGACTGGGAAATTGTAAAACAGGCAAAGTTGGGACAGGCTCAAAGAAAAATGGGAAATGTAGCGGTTGTCAGATGAAGGAGATTTAAATGTATTTTCTTGAGTCAGAGAAGAATAAGAAAGGACAGGAATCGAGTATTGCTGTCAATAGTGAACTGCATCACCAAACTTAGAAAATAATAATGTACACCCCAAGTACAGCAATTCAGCAAATGGAAATTCGGGACACAAAGAACCGAATAACAGAGTAAAGCAAAAAGAGCACACACATATGCATTCTCTGTAACAAAAGTGTCAAAAGCATAATGTTTTTAAAATGTATCATTCTCGCCAAGTGGGACATTTTATTCAAAATATTAAAAAGATCAGGGAATGCGAGGGGAATGGTGGCACAGTGATTTGCACACCTGCCTGCTTACCTTCAGTTCCCAGCCAAGGTCACAATGATTGGCAAGTCAGAGAGAGAATATATTCCCTTAGACTATAGCTGGCTCTCAGACGTTTTAAAAGAATATCACATTTTTTTTTCATAAAACAAAATCCGTCGTATTGGACAGATAAAATTAGCATTTATAATAGATTCAGACCTGGTACCCTTAGTGCAGACGTACTTACAAACAAACACTTGCTCCATTATATAGAAATTACAGACATCCATGCACATGTATGTATGGAGTGTCTTTGGTGGGGAACAGTAGCATAGTGGTTAGCACCAGAATTCGATTACCTCTACGGTCATCAACACCAGTTACGATTATCTGAACCAGTCCTAGATCTCCTCTGGGTCAACTCAGCCTCAAATGAGTACCTTGTGTGATGTATAAACATCACAACTAGAGAGACAAAGGTGACCCGGGGTGGTGCTGGCCCACCCACCTCCCTCGTGTGCTTTATGAGCCTTCATAAATCCCCAAGGATTTGTTAAGGCGATGTGTGGGATCTTGAGTGTTAACGGTCAGTGTGTTGCATCACTCTTGGGTTATTTTGTACTCGACTTGAGAATGTGGAATGTACCCTCCAATTCGCATTTATCATCACGAGAGCAATATCCCACCATGACCAACGGCTTGATGTCAGAGAATTGCTCTTTCCAGATAGCCATGGCCAGTGGTTCTCATCTCTACGACGTTTAAACTCGCACACTGGAGGCACCATCAGGCTGACGACACTCCACGAAGGAGAGAGGAAAAACTTTTGTCACGGATATATTTGCAGGCAAGCAGCAGCTTGGCAGCTGCTGCTTGCCTGCAAACAACATGGAAATACGTCGGTCTGGTCCGGCGTACTGGTATGAAAGTTTTCCGGAGCATTGAGCACGATACGGGTGTGGAGGCGGGTCGTGATACAACCGACGTGAGTACGATACTTGTGTAACGTTCACTCCCGAGTGCAGGTACAGCGTGCAAACGGCGGCGACTCGCGTCTCGTGCCTCTACACGTGGACGGTGACGGACACTGCCTGGTACACGCCGTGTCGCGGGCCCTCGTGGGCCGTGAGCTCTTCTGGCACGCGCTGCGTACGGCGCTGCACGCGCACCTCGCTCAGGAGAAGGACATGTACCGCACGCTGCTCTCCGACTTCCTGCTGGACGACGAGTGGGACGAGATCGTGAGCGAGAGCAAGCCCGGCTACCGGCCGCCGCGCGGCACCCTGCACGGCCTGCGCAACGTGCACCTGCTGGGCCTGGCCAACGTGCTGCGGCGGCCCATTATCCTGCTCGACTCCCACAGCGGAATGGCTTCTTCGGGGGACTATGCAGGTCTGCCTACTGGTGCCGGGGGGACGTTCCCACGGCGTATTCGCGAGTCAACAGCCAAAGTCGTTTCCTGCTCAAATGAGCAGTGGAGTGTTGATGCTCGCCGTGTGTTTACTGCCTGTACCACTCTCTGTCTGTTAGACATTTAAAGAGGTTGTACTATTGTAGGTTTTTACTGCAACGATAAATAAGAATTACTGTCCATAGCGGGCCTTCTGGGAAGAGCCGTGTCGAGTGGTCCTTCTCTCTGTTGCGCGACGTCTCGCCTCCCACGTTAAATGCTTGCAAGTCTCACTTAAAGAATGTCTCCGGTTCTCAGCGGTTCTGTGTTTCTGTGATGTTGACTTGGTTACGTCGCCTTATGTCGACGTGTGTTCCGCAGGCACGTTCCTCCCAGGCTTGGTTCCCTCTGATCAGCGACGCCAGCCACACAACGGCAAACTGCACCGACCGCTGTGCGTGGCATGGGCGAACCCACAACACATGCACTTCGTTCCTCTCGTCGGAGTCAGAGGCCTCGTGCCTCCCGTCCTGCCGAGAACACTGCTGCCCAAGGTCTGGGGATTTACCGAGAAGGACTTGGAAGATTACATCGACTTCAGTGACGGTGACTGCTGCGTCATCGGTGGAGACCGGATGCTAACTGACAGCTATGTCGAACGTCTCATCTCGTCCATGCAAGAGATGTTTACCGAAAAGCACGGCATCCCTCCCTCCTTTGTCGTCGACTGTCAGGAATTCCTCAATATCGGATCGTGGAAGATGGATGAAGAAATTATCGGGTCACTGAAGCAGTGTTTGAGTGAGGGTCGGCTGTATCGATGCATCGACTGCACAGGCGTATTTGTTATTGGGCACAAGCTTATCGAATCGAACTGTGCCACGACACGAGACGTGCCCGGCGACGAACAGCAGATCGTGGTGAACGACCCTTCGGAGCGGCGCCGCGCAGGGGACAAGCCATTAGCGGCGCAGGCTGCCGTCTCTGACGCCAGCCTGCCTTTGCGGTGCAATAGCTGCTCTTCAGAGAAAGTGCGAAAGATCCGCGAGGACGGGTCGACACAATATGAAAACATTGACCAGACAACAACCCGCTCCAGCAGGTGTAAATGTGGCTTTAAGCATTACTGGGATGGGGAGGAGTACGACGGGCTGCCTCAGTTGCTCACGCTCTCCTTCAGCTTGCACGGGAAGCGGGTAGAGGACACCCTGGTGGTGTTTAGAGACCAGAGTGACCCCAGGCTTAACACAGACGTACAGAAAGTGGCTCGCTACTTGCAGCTGAGACATTTTGCAGGAACAGAGATCAGTGTTGAGCTGGAACGTATGGCCACTGTCATCCTGAAAAGGCATCGGCTGACATTACCGTCAGAGCTGAACGAGCAGAGATCGGACGCCGCCGGTGAAAAGGCACGGACAGCAGACGCGGTTGGTGCCGAGAAGCGACCAGAAGACGGAGACACGGGTGCGTTTGCTGCGCCCAGCACCGAGATGCCTGCGAGCAGAGAACAGGCTCGCTGCAGGGAGCGCACCGGCAACTCGTCGGGGGTTGGGACCATATTGAACGCACAAACAGCGGTGGCGGCGGCGGCGGCGGCGGCGGGGGCGTGTGAGGAGCAGGGCCTCGCGCGGAGTCAAGACGCAGTGCCGGATCCGCGCTCTGCCTCGCCAAACGCCGAGCCGACGCGCGGCCGCTCTCACTGTGAAGACGCTCCGAGCGCCAGGCCCTCGGACATAGACAACACGAACAAGGAACTGGTTTTACTCAACACGATGGCCATTGTTTTGGGTAAGAAAATTAATATTGCAGTGGAATTGTTGTTGTTGCAATGGCCGTTTAGTACTGTGACAATTCGTATGCGCAGCTTTGCTTGTATTATTATTACGTCCACACAATAGGTCAATGAAGTGACGATGATACGTGACAATTCCTGCACTGGCCTTGTTCATATGGTGGCAATTAAAGCCCCCCACATTTATGCACAGAATGCATACTCATCTCATCTCATTGTCTGAAACCGCTTAGTCCTATACAG
>JAZEWT010000008.1:376935-388164 GCA_036362905.1 Mordacia mordax | reverse complement strand
GAATAGGGACCAGTTTGATGAGTGCCGTCACACGTTGTGTAGTATTTTGAGAATTGCCGGTATAATAGTCCCTTACATATCATCACAGTTCCCCACTGCAAATTGTGTGACGGATCATATAAATGGTATTCAAGCCTCTGTGACTATTGAGTGATTAACACTGAATACAGTCTGCTCCATCATCATCAACGCGGTACCTGATGTTCAGTAACTTATGTTGCAGGAGATAATCTGTGGTCATTTGTCAAGAGACTTCCGTACACATTCTGCAAAGCCGGCGTATTTTGCCGGAAGGCAAGCGAGGACTTGGGTACGACGGTGCCGTGGATGCGGTCACTGCTCATGACACGAGCGAATCACGGTGCACGAGTGATTGCAAAACAACATTTCTAGAGGCACACTTTGCAGCAGCGAGCATTGGTGACTTTCCCGTGCTGCTGAGCCACGTGTGTTATGACACCAGTTACACTGTGTGTGTGAGAGATGTGACACCAGTTACACTGTGTGTGTGTGAGAGATGTGACACCAGTTACACTGTGTGTGTGTGAGAGAGAGAGATGTGACACCAGTTACACTGTGTGTGTGAGAGATGTGACACCAGTTACACTGTGTGTGTGTGTGTGAGAGATGTGACACCAGTTACACTGTGTGTGTGAGAGATGTGACACCAGTTACACTGTGTGTGTGAGAGATGTGACACCAGTTACACTGTGTGTGTGAGAGAGAGAGATGTGACACCAGTTACACTGTGTGCGTGCGTTTCGTGTTTTCAGAGCTGGTAGACGGTCTGCACTGCAGCTTCCCGTGTCTGCCCGCGAAAGTGTTTGTCTACAACGAGTACCACCGCCGGCTGGACATCTGCCTCCTGGAGAGAGGCCACTGCGCCGTGGGGCCAGAGCTGGACGACCGGGAGGCCGCGTGGCCGCCGGAGGCCCGCGGCGGGAGTCTGCCCGCCGCGGGTCCCCGCGTGGCCCGCGGGGCGATGACGCTCGCGCCGCGGTCTGTTGACGCCGCGTTGTGATGCAGGAAGCGGTCGTTTAGCCCGAGTTTTATTTAACTGCGGAAGAACTCGCGAGACTGGGATTCTTTGCATCCTCATGAGCGCCCTACATCACCGCAATAACGCAAAAAGTATTTGTTATAATGAAGTTTTTTCTATCAACGGATGTGATGTTGTCCTCAGATGGACAATGCCCCAATCAGCAATAATGTTACATCGAAGAGCCAGTTCGTGTTAGGGGTCAATGTACGAGAGAAATGGACTTGTTTTTTTCCCTGAATATAAATTAAGCGTGCAACAACGCTGGACGACGAGATGCTAACCATAGATAAACAAGGAGGGCATCGTTACTCGATCCAAAGATAAACGGGCTACTAAAGGTCGTAAGATATTATTGCCTTGATACCCCCCTCCATAATCAACACAAAACCTGTTTTGTCTTACCCAAATGTCATTAGACACCATGCTTAAGTGTTCGATTTTTGATAATGATATTTAAAATTAAAATAAATTTTTTGTAAGGAATAATAGGCCAGAGGCGACATCCATTGTTCAGCCATATACCCAAGCACTGAGAGTACAACTCGATCAGCCCCTAGTGCAGCTGGTATCAGTACTCATCCTGTAACACGAGCTCGCACTACGTGGTTTCACTATTACACGACGTTTGTTTTTAGTACATTGATCCCGCAATGTGATGGAATTTATGTTACCACGTGTTTAATTTTGTCTAATCTCAATCATTTATAGAGCAGGATCAGTGTCAATAGAGCCAATCACACTTTAGGGATGCTGGCCAACACTTTGCAAGGTTATACACAAACCATCTATTGACAAATGGCAATTTAGCAATCGTTACCAATCGATCAAAGGATTAAATCGCGGGTCCTAAATTCTGCGATGTGCGATACACTGCACCATGTATACTGCGTGATGTGCTTGATTATATGAAGTAGGAATTGTTATGTATCTGTACATTATCTTCTGTGTCTTCCCCCATTTCCCACGCATCCCTGAACATTTAAATTATTTCTCATCGAAAGACTGTCCCCCTATAGAGCAATTTTGAATGACACACCGATTTTTCAACTATATCCAACATTGACTAAGGAATTGCCTGTACCAGTAAACAAAGCACAAAGTTAACAAAGCACAAAGTAAACAAAGCCATGACACCAATTGACATCGGAGCGAAATCAATTCCATTATAGGCGACATTGAAAACTGCAGAAACGCAATTTAATTATTAGATACATTTTGGGAAACAAGTTGGATGTGAAGAATTGCTTCCTAAAACCATTTATAGTAAATACACGTTTCTGAAATTTCAAAATGTAATCAAGGTAAACATTAAAGATAGAGCCCCTGTAAAACCTTAAGAGACTGGAGGATCACGTGCTCTTAGCAAGCACCTATGCAGGTCGATATGGCACACAAGGAGCTGAGTAACCAGCACAACGCCCAGCCACTTTTGTCTCCCGAGTAGTAATGTCTACATACTGCACTAGGTACTTATTTGAAGTTAAGTCGACCAACAGGACCGGTTCATAAAATCGTCATTGATCGTAAACGGGATTCAAACTCCAGTCGGCAGGTTTGTAGCCCAACACGCTAACCACTGAGCCACCACTCATTATATTCGTCACAACTTTAGCAGACATGGTTCGTTCACATGCGACACACCGGCAACGAGTTCGGGGATCCTGCGTTGATCCGAAAAAACGGGCACAGATACGAAACTTAAGATTGCGCGTGAAACGCGTTCATTTAGGATGCTCATGACTGACGTCAAGTGGTACCGGGGGGCAAGCGACTTGTAGATATGGGCCCTAGTAGATATAAGTCCTAATAAATATGGGTCCCAGTAGATATGGATCGCAGTACATATGGGTCCTAGTACATATGGGCCCGAGTAGATATGGGTTCTAGCTCAATGAAAATCCCAATCATGCATGGCACAACACAATCATTAGCATTTGGATTATGTCTAGAACAACCCGAATGTATATCTCATCAGATTAATTTCTGAACGATATTACCTCTATTGCAATTCGTTCACTTTGGGCTCTATGTATATTAGAGAATGCTCTATCACACGAGCACAGAGGCAGCATTCATTCAGGATCAGCTCTTGGCCAATTACACTGATCTCTCACCAACTCAATCATGGCAGAAGGGTGACTTTGCAGCGGTAACATCTGTGCCACAGACGGGACTGCCAGAGGCGGTTCGATTCTCGCCTCGGGGACCTTTCTGTGTGGAGTTTACATGCTCTTCCCATGTACGCGCGGGTTTTTGTCGGATACTCAGGCTTCCTCCGATACTTCAAACAGATGCTGCCCAGATAAATTGGTCCAATGACCAAATTGCACCTGGTGCACTGTGATAGACTCGCATTGAATCTTGAGTATAGCCCTGCCTTGTGCCCTGTCTCTGCCGAGATAGGCTCCTGCTGGAGGACAAGTGGGAACTAATGAATTAATATTGCGCAGAAGAACTTACATGCGCTAGCGTTTTCTTGTCACTGTTTCTCTTTGCCTTCATACCGTGAAGCGGCAGCACTACTCACCGCCCCATCAGTGCCGCCCCCACGTTAAGCAACCAGGTCAATTGATGATGCAGCACCCACTAAGTCACTCAAGCAACTCACGGGTAATCAGTCGTATCCTTCTGGCTGTTTACAGCAAGAAGCACCTCGATTCAGTACCCGGCTCGGGTGCCTTTATGTGTGGAGCTTGTGGATTCTCCCCATGTCCGCGTGGGTTTTCATCTGGTACTCTGGTTTCCTCCCACTATCCAAAGCCATGCTGCTGCCTAGGTTAATTGGCCTGATGAATAAATTGCCCCCAGTGTCCTGCGATGTACTGTAGTCACCTCCTGGGTATAGCCCTGCCTTACACCCTCTGCTGGGATAAGCTCTGGCACCCCACGACCCTGTACAGGCTTATTTATAATGATGATTAAGTTAAGACCCGTGTTACACTTCCAGCTATGCATCTTTCATACTGCTGTTTGTTACTGACCGTTTTAGGCCTCTGGGCCTGTGCTGAGTATTCGTGTTAAATAAAGTTCACCTGGGCGGCTACACGTGTGACCCAGTTCTCCGTGAGTTACGGAGATCGTTCCAATAATTCGTGCGTGCAGTTTACACACACGAAGTGACATCACATTTCATGTACATGACTTAATGTATGCATTGCAAGCACTGGGAATTGGTATCTTGGCAAGCACCATTGCACTCTTATTCTCCAGTCACTGCCTGGATATTAACGCGCAGTGTCTGCCGTGCAATTCTGTATTTCCCAGTTGTGGTTGCAGTTGTTCTGACCGGCCCCACGTGCACGGTTGTCTATCATGATTATTATCTTCTCCGTTATTTGTGTCTTCATGTGGCTGAAGAGGCCGATTCTGGATGCACAACTGCAGTTGCAGACCTGCCATTCCTTCTGGTGAATCTCAAAATGCTATTCAGGAGGATGAAAATGTCCTCAGCGTTGTCATCAAACCAGTCCTGGAGTTTTTTGTTTGTTTTGAAGACAATGGATCGGGCTGCAGCTTCGTAGCGGGAGCTACTCAGCGAGACCCACTTTGCATCCATCCTACAGACTTTAGGAGTTGTTCTGCATCCGATAGCTTCTAAGCTAAGGCACGGCGGAGGTTGGTCCTTAAATCCACATTTCGGAGTCTGGCGCAGCGGACGGATTTCCGTTTTAGCCCGCATCTGCGTCTGAGAGGATAAACTTGCGGCCGAAATTTGGCCAGGATCATCCTGTGCTCTGTCCAGCAGTCTGCTCCACGCATTGTCCGAGTGAGGAGCACATCCTTAAGATCGTCCTGCCTCATGAAGACAGAGTCAATCAGGTGCCAGTGTTTAGACCTGGGACGCAACCAAAATGTGTTGTACTTGTTCTTTTGCTGGGATGTGGTGTTTGTGATTGTGAGATCGTGTTCTATGCCCAGACTCAATGCGTTCGAGATAGCATGCCAAATGCCATGTTCACCAATAACTCCACTCTAGGCCTGCTTATTCCTCCCAAATCTCGCTCTAAAGTCGCCGAGTGAACTACATTACCACTTCTTGGGATAGAATGGAGTACTTCATCAAGTGCCTGATAGAAGCTGTCCTCGTCTTCACTGTCAGATGGTAGAGTCGGTGCATTAGTACTAATTAGGGCGACGTACCAGCATTTTCCAAGGGCAATGCGGAGAGACATTAAGCGGTTATTAATGCTCACCGGTGTTTTTATAAACTTTGGATAAGAGGCTGTTCTTAACTACAAATCCGACTTCATGCAGAAGTTGCCCGCGCTGAGGGTATCCTTTGCAGATGAAAGCACAGCCCTCACCCACTTTGATTGAGCCTTCTCCATGTAGCCTGGTCTCACTGAGTGCTGCCACGTCCGTGCTGTAGTGCTTCAACTCTTTAGCAACAAGTACTGTTCTTCCTTGGGGTCTCTCGGTACCGTGTTTAACATCTAAAAGCGTCCTAATATTCCAAGTGGCGACTCTGACTCTCAGAGGTGTGCTTCTTGTTCATATTTTTCGACCGCAAATTGGAATGACTTGATAAATGCGGTTTCCTGTCTAGATACAGTTACTGGGTGGCCAATTTTTAGGCGACCTTTTCTAGGCCTTTCCCCAGCTGGGTAAGCAGTGCAGTCCCTGTACAGGGCTGATCAGACTCACAGGGGTCTGCGGAAAGCATCTGCCAGTAAATCCCAGATGCTGACGACCGTTGCCCTGAGTCGCTGGCGTGCAGAGGTCTGACTAGAAGCGTCCAGTTCATTCAGACCTGCCTCTGGAGCCAAACACTCCTTCGCCTCCAGACTTGATGAGGTTGGGGACTCATAGTTGCAAGAGAAGATACCTGCGTGGTGATGGTTTTTAAAGTAGCATTGGGGGTGCGTGCGTCCCAGTGCCACTATCTTAGTTGTAGAGGAGATGGTTCCAGTGCAAGGAAGATCCCAGAAGACTGGCAACCTCCTCGCAACTGCAGGAGGCTGCCGGAAAGCAGATTTGTCGAAGAACCACCTTGAAGCGTGGCCACCACAGCTTACTTTTATGTCAGGGTGAGCTCCCTGAGCCTTTGTCTTCCCACTCACCCACAAGGCAGTAGAGCAATGGTTGAACGATACCAGGGCACGCTCACATGGAGAAAACCTGCAGCACATCGCACCTCCAGGCATCACTGCAACTCCGAGACCCCCTATCGATTCGCCTGTGGTCATGTAGACACGCAGTGACCGTGTACGCCACAAGGAAGCTCGGCAGGAGTCTTGGTGAAGGAGAGGCTGTGGACTGGCAAGGGAAGGCTTAGGTATTGGGCTGCTTCCGGTTCACCACATGCGCCAGCCAGCGGCAGCAGGCTGGCAGCAAGAGGTTTGCAAGCAGGTGGTAGTAGGTAGGCATGAACCTTCCTCCAACTAGTGCATTGCCGCACTGTACGCATCACAACACCCTGTGGGCGAGCATCCACCCACGCGCACACACACACCACACACACTACACATCAAACACCGCACATCACACACACCACGTCATACACAAGCTGTCTGCAAGCTCAAGCAGAGCGCCAGGCGGCTCAAACTCAGCGAGTTGTCACGGTAGGGCAGAGGTGATGCCTCGGCCGTCGTGTCAGTCAAGGCACCTGGGTCCTTCCCGTGACCTGTCAGCGGGCCTTCGACACTTCACGTAGCCTCAAGGTGCACATGGTTTGGCACAAGCACAGTTATTGCAGAGTATAATTACAACAGTATTGCAAAGAAGAGCATGATATGAACACACCTACATAATTGAAGATGCCATGATAAGGTATTCGAAGTCGTATCCCGAATTATACAATATCGCGAGTGTTTTGCAATGAGCCACTTTCAAAATGAGTTGGGGGTGGCGCGGTGGCCCAGTGGTTAGCGCTGACGCCTCACAGCAAGAAGGTCCCGGGTTCGAATCTCTCGGCTCGGGTTCCTTTCTGTGTGGAGTTTTCATGCTCTCCCCGTGTCCGCGTGGGTTTTCGCCGGGTACTCCGGTTTCCTCCCACAGTCCAAAAGCATGCTCCTGGATAGGTTGATTGGCTTGCAGACTAAAATTGTCCCGCAATGCTCGGCGATGGACTGGCGTCCCGTCGTCGGGTGTATTCCTGCCTTACGCCCTGTGTTTCCGGGATAGGCTCCGGCTCACCGTGACCCTATATAGCATTAAGCGGTTTCAGATAATGAGATGAGTTGAGATGAAAATGAGTTGGCACATTTTATTATGCCCTAAGAAAATAGATTCCTAACAGCGTTATCACCTCTGGAGAGGATTGGTGTGGTGGCCTTGGCTGATGTCCTTGAACTATCGCATTTTACACACCACTCTTGTACGTCACGCAGAGCTGTTATGCCCCATAGTAGAATACACGTGTATGCTTTGCGATAACCAGAGCTGCTCTCAGCCTTGGACTCCGACCTGAGAGACAACTTGTTACCTTGAACCTGCACTCGCCACGTGAGTGGAGTGATTGCACGATACCACGGCAGGTATCTGCATGCCCCTATAAAATCAGATTGTTACACTACATGTTATACTGATATAGGTATTTCACTGCTCGATCCATGATGTTGCTTCCAAAAGCTGCTCTTTAGGGATCACCGTGTCGAGCTCTCCTCTCTCCCTCACGACGTTTCACCTCCCACATTGGAGACATCGTCACAGCATGTCTGAGGATGCCTACAGTAATTAGCACTACATGTTGGTACTGTCATTAGCATGTTTACAATCATGCAAGGCTAAGTGCTATGATTAAAACACAATCTCGACACTTGTACATATTCCGATTTTGGACGAAATCTAAATTCCCATCAATTGGGGCAGCAGGGTCGTGACGCAGTGGTTTCAGTTGCGCCCCGCTGCAAAAAATCCTCGAGATTAATCCCTCACTACTCGGCCGCTCTTCTCGTAGCGAGTTTGTATGCTCTCTCCACGATCTACATGAGCTGCCACTGGTCTCTCCAGTTTCCTTCTGATACTATAAAAAAAAACACATACTTGTGAATGGCATTGGCAAATACTGACTTTAAGTGGTTATTTTACTTAATTGATCTGTTCTGAAGTTATTGTTCACATGCCAGCACACAGCTCAATTACGCTCCGCGCAAGCGGCAATCTAACAGCGACGCTTTAGAAACTGTGCGTTAGTGGTAGAATAAACCGATCGTTCAAAGCTTCAGGCAAGTCAAGGTCGCCGAGTATTGCATCAATATGGGCATAAACACGGCATCTGGCTGGGGGGGCTCGTGCCCTCATATTATGACCGTCAGCAGCGCTATTTCTCAGAAATTCACGCTCAGGGTCGCGAGATCAGGGTTACGGGGGACCGCACCCTACTGTTGATGTCGCTTGACCCCGTGCGCGAGGCCTCTCTCATCATCAGGTTACGGTGGAGCCCTTGCAGGACGGACTGGTCGTGAGCCTCTCTCGTTCACGGGATTGCCGGCGACCTCCAGCGTGGTCTAAATGTCTTGGGACCTCTATTTTATTCTGCGAAACTTAATATTTTTATATATTACTCAAGAGTGTTTTAAGTTTAAGCGATATACAACGGACGTACATAAAATTTATTAGCGTTATTTGAAACAAGGGTTATTTAAATCAGAAAATGAATGAGCCGAGGAAAAAACAATGTAGAGGTCATTCAATAGGGGTCAAAAGACATTTGGACGACTTTGTATAATGAATGAAATAATGTATTAACGAAGTCATGAATGCGATCATTATTGAATTATTTGTGTTGATTAATGCTCTTGTATTGCATTTGCACATCGTTCACACCTCAGTCGTTTTTATTTATAATCAAAAGATAACATTTACAGTTTAATTTGTACACATTAATAATGCACACGTGCCTCGCGTCAATGCAGGGTCGACAGCAGTAACGTTGTGGAGTCGTGAGCAGTGAAAACATGAGCCATGCACGTGGAGCGTGGCACGCAACGACCGGACATCTCTGAAGAATCTCCATCTAAACCACGTGCACACGCACTCGCGTCTCGCTGCGTACGAGAGTGGTCGGGAAAAGGCGAATGAAGGATGCATCGACAAATCTGTGACATGGCTGAGCAGAGGACTAGGGGGCAATGAGAAAGCATGGGGCACAAGATCACATCGAATCTCCGCAGGAGACGGAACGCTTCAAGCAGTGTGCCTTCACAAGAGGAACAGTGATATGGGCTTCCTCTGTGTTCTCTACTTTCCTCCCGTGTACAAATCTCTCATGATCTAGCAGCATGATCATTTGAGCGTGCCTGTGCGTGTTATTGTCTTCTAAGCTGATCGATCTTGCTCGCTGTGCCTCGTGGAAAGGAAGCCACGGCCGGCAACTTCGACTGGGAGGCGAGTAAGGCCCTCATTAGTGGAGTTGGTCAAAACACTCCCAATATAGGAGCTTGGGCGCTTCTCGTCGTCGCTGGTCCTGGCTGCCTTCCTGCTTGTCTCGGATTTCCGGCGCCTCCGTGCGAACGCCGTGCACGATACAGATTCTACCGCGAGGTTCCGCAATGCAGGGTGCACGAGTTACGATGTCATACAGAAATTAAAACATTTTTTTCCTAAAGCATTCACTCCGCTCCGAGAGGGAGCAAGCGCCGCCCAAATCACGCACAACGCCACGAAACTCTGCTTTTTGCACACTTTCACTCCGCTTAATCATTGACCACAATTGGTCTTCGTGGCATTCCTGTAGCGCAATGCTCACGGAGGAAGGCACCGTGGTTTAAAGCCAGCTGTCGTCACCGTAGGAGCTGACGTTGTTACGTGTCATCACAACGGAGTAATTTGCAGCTCATTTTCAAAATAGCAAAATTCGGACGAGCAACGTGACACACACGATATCGTGAAGATGCACTTCAGGATATTTTCTCCGCTTTCCCTATGAAAAGGATTTGAACAGTCGCAGTCCGGAAATTTGAAAGTGTGAGATGAAGTGGCTAACAAAGCCGTTAAGGGAGTTGCAGGGAAAATGTCTGGAGTTTAATGGAATGGCTGGGTATCACGGCCACCCGCAGGTTCTGGCAGGAGTGACCAATGTAGCGGGAGGGGGGGAGTTTTGGTGCGATCATAAGGGGAGTGCTTGCTTCGGGAGCTCCATTGGGACCTACTCAAAAAAGAGGCAAGGCCTCTTTTCCCATCTATATTTTGCCTGCTGCCACATTGTTGCTCAACAATGTGTACGCCCCACGCTTGTGTACCTGTGTTTGTGCCTAAGTCTGTTTACACCGAGCCACCAAACACGCCATCCCTCAGCTCTCCATGAGTGACGGGGCAGGTGTGAAGAGCGTGGAGAAGTTTCCATACCTAGGCAGTGTACTTCTGGCCGGCTCTGGCTTGGGAAGAGAGGTCTTGCTCCGGGAGGCGTTGTCTTTTCATCGGCTGCGAAACGCTGTGTGGAAGCTGCCTGGCCTATCGCTCTACACGACGCTTCCAGTCGTCTCCGCTGCAATCATGTCCTCTATTGTTTATGCTTGCGAAACGTGGACTCCCCCCCCCGGTGGAATATCTGCACTGATTTGAAACTCTCCGGCTGGCCTACCTACGATCCATCCTCAGTTTCACCAGATTGGATTGTGTAAAGAGCTCATACATTCTCAAAAGATCTGTACAGAGTCCTATAGGTGGGCTCCTCCAGTTGGCGAGGATGCTGTGGCTGGGTCATGTAGCCCGCATGCTCAGCCACCACATGTCCAAGCAATTTCTGTTTGGCCGGATACAGGAGGATAAACGGGCATGGCACGGATTGGACAAGAGATGGACCGATGTGGCATTAGAGGACCTGGAGCTGAGTGGACTTGCTGAAGACTGGTACCAGCGGTGTCAAGATCGACCTCTGTAGTGGGTTCTGAAAGATGCTATGGGGCAGTTGGAAGCAGTTGCCCTCCAACAACAGCGAAGAGCAGAGGAGCGTCACTCACAGCAATAATCTAAAACAGGGCAAGTTGGCACAAGAGGGAGCATAGGTGGTGTGTCTTCCAGTTATCCCAGTTAAGCAACCCATGGTACGGGATCTATCCGCTGGCCTACTGTTTGCAAGATTCGACACTTCACGTAGCCTTCACGTGGCCTGAGGCCACGTGAAGGCTACGTGAAGTGTGTGAAGTGCTTTATTCTCATCTCATCTCATTGTCTGAAACCGCTTAATCCTATATAGGGTCACGGTGAGCCGGAGCCTATCCCGGAAACACAGGGCGCAAGGCAAG
>JAZEWT010000008.1:349663-367375 GCA_036362905.1 Mordacia mordax | reverse complement strand
GCCAGATCACTCTGGCAAACTCGCAGTGCCAGCAGCATTGGGCAACCGGTGCCAGACCCACTCGGGGTAATGCCAGGAGCAATTTGGCAATCTACTGCTGGATGAAGGGGGGTTGCTTGTCCATACTTCCTCAAACTGGTCACTCAGGGTTGCACAAAGGAGCCCCAAGACAGGTTTTATATTTCATCCATCACTGATATTACCTGTGCCGGATAATAAAACACAGGTAATGAGGTTCAAAGTGTAGTGCGATGTGGTACTTAACTACATATTTCCCTTTAAAACAGTTTTGTACTGTGGTTGGTATCATACTGTGTGCCGGCATCTCATGTATGTCTGTATCTCTGCTGCTATCACCGACCGCACGCTCCGGCAACTACGGCACAATGAGAATGATTGAGACGATATTCAGTTTTAAAAGAATTTTATTTTAGCTACGTTTCTTAATTACTTATTTTTTAGTATTTTTTAAAATCGTGCATTCATAATATGTATTATCAGTTGCTGTAGCGATAAGAGAAGCTGTCTCCATGCCCAATGCTAGCTCAAGGAGCTGGAGAAACAGAATGATAGGATTGTCGGGCACAAATACCGCTAGCGTAAGGAGGCACGAGTTGTGTGCGGCCTCCTAACGTGGACCTGTTTGGCACAGAGCCACGGGAATTTGATAGTGAGATGTTGGGAATGCTTGTGTAATTGGAGCAAACAGGCTAACAGATCTTCAGACAATATAAATGCAATGTAAACACAGCATGCACACTAACAAGAAAATATTATAAACCAGCAATATGTATCCACAGATATCTGGTGCTGTGTAAACATACTGTTGGAAAGTGAACACAAGACATCTGCCAAGCAGTTCTTGGCTCGTGGTGTCGTGTGGTATTTAGCAGGGTCTACACCAATGATGTCCTCTTTTAAGAAATTCCCCATGAACCATTACAAACGCGGTATTTGGGAAGGTTGGCATTATTTGTTCATTATGTATAATTGGTATAAAATAAAGTAACGTGTTCAATATTTTGTCGTCGATTTCGTTATACACTCGAAAGGCCTCCGAATAGTAATGCTAAAAAACATGTCACGTGAAATGGATTACGAGTTAGTACATGTCGGTTGGTACACGTGAGTTGGTACACGTGAGTTGGTACACGTGAGTTGGTACACGTGAGTTGGTACATGTGAGTTGGTACACGTGAGTTGGTACACGTGAGTTGGTACATGTGAGCCAACACATCTTTGTTCAAAATCACGATCCCAGTATTTGAAAAGAAGCATGTTTTGTGGACTGTGGGAGGAAACCGGAGTGCCCGGCGAAAACCCACGCGGACATTGGGAGAACATGCAAACTCCACACAGAACCAGCTTTTGTGGATGAAGTTAACAACACTCATAGCTTATACAAACAAAATCACTGCAATATATTAATATCACGAGATTGCATATTAAATCTATTAAGAAGAGCAATCAGCTAATATGTAATGTTGTAATTGAATGTACTGATACAGTGATGATAATTTAAACCCAGCTGCTGTTTGCTACAAATGTTTGATACTTATTCCACAAGGCGAGGGCTCGCCAGACAATCAATGACATTCCATATCGTGGAATACTCAGGCTGTGCGCTACAGCAGATGTATGGGATTTCAAGGTAATGGTGATGGGGATGATGAAGTCAGAAGCCTTGACCTGTCATCTTCCCAAGCTACTGGACTGCAGATAAAAGAAAACAGTCTCAGTCAGTTTTAAATATCACTGCTTCAATATGATGCTCATTTTAGTAAGTTCTATCGGTAACACATTTTGATAACACCCAACACAACTTAGCACCAGAATGGAATATAGAGTTGTTATTGCGTTACACAATGTACGGCACAATCATCAAGTGGCCAGCAACATACAGCGGCACGTGGGAGGCGAAATGTTACAACGTAGAGAGAAGGAACACTCGACATGGATATCCCGAAAGAACAGCTATGGAGAGCCAGTTCTCAAAGTTGAATAGGACGGAAGTTGAAAACTACTGTAAAGTTAATAGCAAAGCATGCATGACTACGATACACACCACATTACCCCCACTGGCCACTCATAGGACCGAGAACAGCTCTCCCCCTCAGGTGGAGAATACAGAAAATGTGATTTAATATATAGCCGGCAAGCAATAAATGCCCACATTGCAAGTCCAGCAATTTCTACACGTTTTCATCTTCTCTACAAATTGCCTGTGTGATATTTATGAGGTCACCGATGGCATTCGTCCATAGCATAAAAACCTCCCCAGAGCATAGGGCAGGCATGCAGGTACAGTGAGAGACTGTCCGTTATCGCCAGAGCGTAAACCGGTACCTACTTGCATTGTGACATCTCCACCGCTACATGCTTGCTGGATCAGCCAGCATCTTCTTATCACGTGTAACTGTGAATGTCGGCAGCACATTATTCAGAGCCTGGAGATGCATGGGATTTGTGTGAGGTATTAATCGATTGTTACTCTTACTGTTGTATAACAGTAATTCGGATAAGTCTGCAATGCAGCTTTGGAACTTTGGAAATTAAATGTAAACGTTCCATGACAGGGTCACAACGTTCCATGCCTTCCCAATCTCGACCACTGACATTGATGTGAGAACACCAATACACTTTAAAGAGTTATTAAAGGTTGCTTTTATGTTCATCTTGGTGCAGAAAAATGTGCAATATAATGTTTAAAAACTAGGTGCCTTTTTTGAAGTTTCTTAGCAAATTCAAAGAGACTTGAGCAAAATGAAATGTAAAACAGTCATAACTGTGCAAGTAACACGTTTATACCAGTGTCGTGCTATAAATAACCACGACCTCACCCTGCGGCCAGGCAGTTACTAGAAACTTGGAAGGAATCTCCATCACTGATGAGAGAGCATGTTGGGTTATATTGCGTAAATAAATATGTATTATACCCACTGCCACCCGACAGGTAATTAGTCAGGTGTCATATGAACACAACGTGCCAAGTGATTACCATTTCAGCACATCCGTGTGTTATTGAACAAACCCACATTTACAAGTGAGGATGACATTTCGCTGGTGCTTACAATCAGCATCGATGGCAACAAGTGTGAAAATGTCTTCCCGTTTTGAGGTCTTAATTATGAGGAAAGATGCCATCATTGTGCATCTACAGGTGAGGAGAAGGTCCCAGGGGGCTTTAATGTATCCACAAACATTGAATAAATGTAATTTATTACACATTATAGATCTTTTAATTTTTCCATTAACGGCTACAGTGTTGTTGGGTTGCATTTCAACAAGGATGAACTCACTGCCCTTCTATTTTACAATTGTGTAAGGGTCCGGTTTGTTCGAACATGTGACACGTGGGCCATTTAACAAAAAATATCTTGTACAAAATTACGCCTGTGTGTAGCACTTATGCCAGCACATTCTCTACCGAACTGCACTATCATTGAGAAACATGACAACATTCCTTTACTTATGATTGGTGAGTCAAGATATACTCACTTTAAACTGAGCACTCGTCACACTGTTTGAGAAATGCGCTTTGGTTAATAACGGAAGCATTACCGGCTGGGACAGATGTGCTGTCCGACACGTTGTTGTACACGGGGTTAGTGTGCGTGTATACATCAGGGCCAATCTTCAATGATTTCGAATCTGCAGGAAACAAGTCCAAAAGAGCCCATTTTAAAATGGATCATTTCTCAATCGTGAACATTTATAGAGCAAGAATCCTTTGGTAACCATTCACTGACAATTAAAATTATTATTCATTGTGGAAATGTAAATTCCATGAAGCCACGATGCAATAGTGTATCTCCTCTTACCATGAGAAACACATTTAAACCATATTAATATTGTTTATACTTGCTTGCCAAGAAGAGCCTCACTGAAGTTCAACATGTAAAGCAGGAGGGCCCTACCAATGTGGTTGCTGTAGGAGGTTGATATTGCAATGTTTGATCACAATTTAGTAATTTCGAGGTAATTTTAAGCAATGGGATGGTTTGGCAAATAACAGGTGCTTTGTGTGGGTGCTCATTTATTGGTAATAAACATCGATTGTAGCCCGGGACAAATTGTAGCCCGGGGCAAATTGGATGCCACTTTTCATGTCTCTTGCCCTGTATACGGACTCTAGCTGGCAGTGTCTCCGTGTTTAGTGTCACAAGCCAGAGTATTAATATGCTGACAAAATACAGCGGTTTGCTTTGTGACGGCTTAAGCTGAAGCACGGGACACAAGCAGAGGAGCAGGGTAGCAGTCAAGAATCACGGGGTGGATTGAACTGTGGACGGACATGGATTTGAAGGATAAGCATCATGGACATGAGCTGCGAAGCCACAAGAGGCCTCTTTGGGCCCGTGGCCACCTTACCGGGACTGAAGCACAATGCAACACAGACAGAAGCTACTCCGTGCAGGTCACGTACGTGGCTGTCCCCCTTAGAACATCTGCTACGGTTGCGCATCGAAATATTTGAGATGTCACGTAAGGTACTTTAAGCGGCCAATAACTGCAAATCTCGATAAGACAAAGAAAGTTCCCGACTTAATAAAGTCCAACTTACGAACGTACATACTTATGAACAAGCTCCCAAAAGATACTATCAATTTCAGTATAGAGTATTCTGGAGACTATAGTGTATGACATTAAACATTGTTTTGACTTTAGGTTTTATAAACTAAATGTATCTAGAACAGTACAAATATGAAACACATCCAGCGCATTATTGCTTCATATATAGTACAATATAATATGAATTACTGTATTGTGTTCTGACTTGTGAAGAAAATTACTTATGAACAGAACTCAGGAAAGTAACCCGTTTGTAATAATGATTTACCTTTGTCAAAGCCTTTCACCCACATAAAGTGGTAACCAATGGCATGTAACAATCGTGGGAGAGCCACTCAGGTGAGCTGCACGGTGGCACGGTGCCACACTCCGAGACCCGGCCGGGCCTGGGCAGTGCTCATCCCGCACAGTGAGTGACACAACGTTACCTGATCCGTGCGGAACGACGTAAGCCTCTGTGTACAAGGAGACGCGATGCACACGGTTACAGCGTGTGATGACACCTACATGTGAGTGACATCTCACCCATGGTGTATCATTATTGAAGGTCAAGTATGTGTATGCTGCTATACTGATTCAATCAATAATAGCTCGTGATATTTGACAATTGCTTCATCTTGTTATATGTAGTCCAGGGTACGTATTTATAGTATTTTCAAAAGGAACGTTTCACTAACGTGTTAAAAGATCACCGCCGTATTTGCTGTGTGTGTGTCGATCTACACCATGGACAACCCTGCCAGTAGACTGTCCATCTCAATGGGACTGTCCAGGCAAAACACTCAGAAATATTTTGGTAACGAACGTTGGCGGTGGATGTGAGATGACACCTCCTCGTCTGCTCCGCCTACTCCGCTCGACAGCTCGAGAGAGACAAAGCTTCTGCTCCTACGAGTGCCGAGGCACTGGTTCTCATCTCCCGTTTACAGCCCTAAGCCAGTGTTGGACATTCTACATTCCTATGGCGGGCATGAGACGATCGACAGGGCAACCAGTGTTGACTTGCCCATAGCGGGATACTTGTTTCATCAGCCTTGGAGGGATGGCGGGATGTGTAAGTTGGTAGACAACACACCTCCTGCCCATATGTATCCCTCTGCATGGCATACAGAAGTATATATGTCACATGTCCTAAAAGCTTAATAACCATCTGCAAGTGACGTTATTTAGCAGCGTTTGTTCAATACAGGCAACCGTCTAGACAGGCTTTGACAATTCAGCACCTCATCGGCAGAGTTAAGCTCACTGACCTTCTTCCCAGTCTCTTACCGAGCAGCGCTTCACCACATTGACGGACAACTACCGCTACTACCATCCTCAGGACTCGTCTGTTGTGCAGCCAGCGCTCACCACGCAGGCCTCGCCACCGCTTACTTGAGGATGCAGAGCGGACGATGAATAGGATGACGACGGCAAGCAGACTCATCAAGAGCGGCACGGCCAGCCCCGCGATGAGCGCGACGCGCTGGGACACCGTCAATCCGTCAGCGGCGTCTCCCTCGGGTCTCAGGCCCTGCACCATCATCGCCCTAGACCGGGCGTGGAACATCCCCTCCAGCACAAACTCCATCACAAACTCCCCTGGAGACGGCAGCAGCAGTAGCAGCAGATACAGACACCACAGCAGCGACACAAGAGCAGCGGCACATACATCAACAACAGATATAGCAGCAGAGTAGCAAACACAGGTGCATGCAGGCATAGGTTTCGTGTAGCGGTCGGACTCCCCACTATCTACTGAAATATCCATGCTGAGATCTGAAATCTGAATTTAACTTGCAGGTGCTATCCTGGCGGACCAGCCCACTGCAGGTTACAGTGGTCCTCCAGACTCATACTGGCATGCATTTAGCTTAGAGTAGCTTTTGCAAACACCAGTACATATGTATATTGTAAAGAATGCATTTCGTATAAAACATGTATCCGTCTGGGTGCTCACATCATGCCGAGGAAGTTCAGACACTTTCTTGACTTTTAATTGTCATATCTACAAATGTATGGCTCCTCATGTCACAATAAACATTTAACACTGTAAACACAAGCCACAGAGTTAAATAAAATACTGAAAAACTAAAGGTGAATGTAAAATTTAAACTGTTATCTGACAGGAACACGAGACATTTATGAGCCGAGTGTTTATGGAATAAAGTTAGCGTACATTGAGAGCCAGGGCTTAACGCAACACCATCGCTTTTCACGACTTATTATGCATCGCACCTAAGTTAACAGACTCACGTCTAACAGCAGCCCTCCGTTACACCACACGTAAGTTAACAGACTCACGTCTAACAGCAGCCCTCTGCGTACAGCTGGACACAACAGCAAAGCTCAATCGTGAACGTGTTTCCAGTCCGAGTCTCGTGGGATCTGAACACGTGCTCTATGCACCACGCTTTTGTTTCCTGTCACTTTTTTTCATTTCTCCTACCTATTTAACAAATTTAAAATGTTCTTAAATTTGAAAAGCTGAAACGGGTGCATTTGAGACTGAAATTAAAATGCCCACACGTGTTCATGAAATACACCTCATAGTGTGCAGTACTGCGTGTTTGCTTACAACACGCTGTCTATTTACCTTTGAGTGTAAATCGGTCGATCAATTTTACAACCCGTGCTCAATCACGACCGTGCCAGCCCTTCATACCTGCCGTGCCCGCCCTTCATATCCGCCGTGCCCGCCCTTCATATCCGCCGTGCCCGCCTCCACCATAGCGGTGGAATGGAGCGTTACCGCGAGCGTGTGACGATGTAAGTTTTAACTGATGGATACAAGTCAGATGCGTTTTTCATTCTTGACTCCTCCCACAGGATAACTACTCCACTGAGTCAGTCACATTTATGAATGGTAAATGCTGCTAAAAGCTGCTCTTTCAGGATAGCCATGTCAGGGTTTCTCCTTTCCTTCGCGTCATTTCACCTCCCACGTTGGAGGTATCATTGACATCATCAACTTCAGAAGCTTGATACTTCCAAGGTGGGAGATAAAACGTCGCGAAGGCGAGAGCATTGCTTCTATACAGGTATCTCAACAGGGCAATTAATTATCACACAAGGTGATAAAAACTTCATCAGTACATTAAGTTATGTTTCTTTGTGCACTTTAATAGGCTCCACAACTAAAGCCCATCACTAAGCTGGGTCGCTGCTGCAAGGTTATTATGGGCCCAGCCGTGTTTGTCTTTCTCTGTCATTGTCACTCTCTTGCCTCCCACCGCCTCTCTCCCAGTGAGCTTCCTCTACTCAAAGCCCCTTCTCGACACAGCTGCACTGGCAGTCAGTGATTGCAGCAGTGATCTTTACTATTTTAGAGAGGGACCACTCGCCAACAAGTCATCAGTGTGAGAGCCGCCACACCTCCTGCAAGACAAGCAGAATAGTTTGCATTTTGCCCCGACTGATATAGTTGTGTTACTTTCATGCTTCACGTTTGAACACTCGTATGAAACCATTGGCTCAATTTGACAATATTCATGGTGGATTATGATGATGGGAATGTTTCACATTTGTGTATTGTCAGGGGCTGCACGTCACGGGCCGCACTTCAGGCCACCAGGGGCAATGAGTGACCATGCAATGAACACAACTAGATCACAGCAGTATCACGCTGATGATGGTGCCTTGCTAAAGCACCATCCACTCGGTGGTTTCACCTGGCACGATGATACTCAAATCACTGAAATTGGCCCAGCAACCGGAAAACGCGATCCCCGTGGTGCCGTTGAGCGCCGACACCATCTCCCCTGCGGTGTTTTTCAGCTGAGCCAGGACGCTCCATGACGTGAGCCCAAACACCACGCAGTTACCCTGCACACAGAGCAGCAGCGGAGGCATTTCTTCTGAGGACTGTCAAGCTAGCAAGGCTGCCGCCGCAGCTGCGGCGGCAATGGCGAAAGCACTACCTCTGTTAGTCATTATCGGTTATATGTGGTATTGGTTCAACTGTGTAAGGTCGAAACGTAAAAACTAGTGGGTTACAACAGAGCACAGATATTGTATTGGAGATTGAATATTGTAAGAGCATTGTAACTAATGTACCAATTCATCAAACTATGACTAATTACTCATGTTTCGTCCCTGAATAAATTGAAAATGAGATCCGAATATATAATGAAGTCTCGCTAGGCAGGAAAAGTTACGAACAGATGGCCAAAGATGACTTTGGGTGATAATATTCTAAGCACACGTTGGAGATAATAAATGTTAAAACCAGCTTCAGTATGTACACTTCTCGCTGCATATAGACTCCAGGTGTTTTTTGCTGTGAGGAGCGAGTGTTCTCATCGTGCCACTACCTCCACCTAGCGTTCCCAGAGGCGAGACGAGACGGAGAGAATCACCCATCACTACACTTGTCGTCGGAGCCATGACCATTAGCTACTACACCACTCAAAACTACTTCTTATCATAATCATCTCTCAATCCTTGAGGAGAGAGGGTAATGCAGGGATTTGCAGAAAAAATATAAACGTAGATAAATAACAAGTGTGGGTCCCATGGCCTGCACGAGTAACAACGGGGTTCCCCAAAATAGGATGATGGATTAAAGAGGGTTACGCTGGAGTGATGAGTTCTATCCAGGGTAGCTCACACTCGCTCCACCATCGTGCACGTGTATCCGTGCCGCGTTTGTTACTCGAGTGTGGTGCTAATCAGCTTCAGTCTGGGCTAATGGGTATTCAAGCAGCACGTTGCATCGAGCGCTTTTGTTAATGTGCACGCGACGAGCAAAAGAACAATGGTGGAGTACATCTCGGTCGAGGGCTCGCAGAGCAGGCTGCACGATGAGGGGTCGCCCCACGGGTCCGGCTATCGGCTCGACCGCCAGCACCAGAGAGCCCAGCTCTCGCACGGGCAGCCACGGGTCAGACCAACTCACCGGCGCCGAGGCCACCTGCAGCGAAAACAGAGCCAAATGCACGACCGCCCTGCTCACACACAGCGGACAGGTGTCGAGCGAGAGGGCTCGGTGTCTGCTGTTATGCCACATCGGCTGGCTCAGAGCACCGGACACAAGTACCCGCACCACTCAGACACATTCGCATGCCACGATGTTTCCACCAAGGAGAAACACCAGCGAGACTGTGTGTGAACATGTATGTCTATGAATATCGGGTGCTGCCGTAGTGTTACAGTTAGAAGGCTGTGCTACGAACTGGGCAATGCATGTTCAATTCCCGTTCACAGCCAACACCAAGGAAGATTTTGTGAACAGGTCCTAGGCTTCCCATATGTCGACTCAGCCTAAAATGAGTAACTACTGTGGTGTGTAAACATCAAAACTAGGTAGACAAAGACGGCCGGGTGTGGTGCTGGCCACCCACACCCACTTGTGCCGTATTTGCCTTTATAGGTAGTCACTAACAGCACTTGACCCAACAGTCTGTTAAGGCTATGTAGGGATATTTGTCCTTGCCTCAGTGTATCTGTGAATATGGACGACAGCACCAGTAGGATTTCATACTGACACTTCTACAGTTACATTGCATATTGCTCTAACGACTGTGCCACCGCTCCCACTCACATCCACATAAAACCTTTTATATGCAGTTACCATTGTTTGAACGATGATAACCTCTTTGTACAACAAGAGAAAACATTCGTGGGAGATGGTGAATGCCTCTAGTGGCTGTGAGCGAGAGGGCCAGACGAGCAGCGCACACAGCACCTTATCCCATTCCACGCTGCCAGCAGGTGGGATTGGATTAATTATCTTGACTCCGGTGACATTCACTCGCAGGGCAGAGCTCAGGTTGCCGACGAGCAGAGACGTTGACAGCCGCTCTGTCGCTGTTTGCAGCTCGGCCCACGTCAAGCCATGCGTGGCTGTGCAGCCCAAATGGCAACAAGGAATGCGCATATTCGTTACGTATACAACAGTCAGTAAAAAACACTTTGTAATCAACTCATAAATGATGGAGTGAACATGATGGAGTGACAGCGTTAGGACCCCATAAGAAGGAGACTTATAAGGGATGTAATTAGTCAGCTGGAGGCAACCACCCTCCAACAACAACGGAGCGTGGGGGAGCAAAGCTCATTACAACGACCGGAATGTCTGAGAGATAAAATGCAGCAAGTTGGCTCAGTGGGGAGGATAAGTGGTGCATCTTTGAGTCACCTTAGTCAAACAATCATGCGGTGTCCTACTAGTAAACCTTCCAGCCTTCACGTGGTCCTAAGTACACCTAGCCTGGTATAAGCGCCGCGGTGATGTCAGCAACACTTAATGACAAATGGAAACTGTTGTGCTTGTTTCATATAACTGACGGCCTGAGTTGGAATCCTAACTCCTGACAACATCGGTAATATGTTGTCTGATCCGATTCTCGGCGTCACTGAGGTTAACTCAACTGCACCTCAGCCTCACGAGTGTCATCCCCACGAAGGGTTCAGGATAGATCCGCCGATCCGGTGCTAATAGAAAACCGGCCGTGACGCCCAAATTCAGCTATTCACTGTTGCGCAACCACACGGAGTACAGCAGCAGCATGCTCGCCCCATTAGCAGACTTCTCCAACACAGTTTGGCTGACTCGCCTAAGTATCCCAATTGTAAAATGTGGGGATCCTTGCATCAGTCCACTCGCTCTGTTACGCTCGTGCGCAGAGTAATACAAAACATCTGCGTCTTATTTGCTGCCTAAATTACACGATCTAACTGTGCGGTAAGCACTTTTCACTCGTTTTACAACTAATTGTGCTTGTGTTTTAATTGTTCTATCATCACGTCTGACAAGTTCAAAGTGCTTTTGGCAAGTACAAAATCATGCCTAAGCAAAAAAGGCAAAGGAGAGTTACGTTACCTTTAGAGGAGTTTTGCAGGGATTTTCAAGAATCTAACCCCAGCGAAAGGTAAAGTCTGATAAAATATTAATAATAATGTAGTGGGGTGGCTGTGAGTGCACTGAGAAAGCAGATGGAACTGGGTCAACTGTAATCATTGGCTTGTATGGATGATTGGCAGGCCATAATGTCAACAGATGACGCTGGCGCTATCTGCAGCATCGCGATGGCAGCATCTATGCAAATACAAAGGTCACATTCTCCCAGCCACTCAAAGAGCGGCCGTGATCTTTGCGAGCTGTGGCCACGGGCGGCACTCGTCACCACCCCCATCGCAAGCGTGCTCACCGTTATCGCCGGCGGCAACGAGGTTGAGCGGTGGCTGCTCGGAGACGGTGATCTCCACGCGCAGCGTCGCGCCGGCAGAAGCCCGCCGGCGCCGCCTGGCGCCCCCGTCCTCTCGCACGACACGCGTGACGCGCAGCTTGCCGAGCGGCACGCCGAGCAGCAGCGCCAGGTTGCGCACGAGGTCCGACGAGTAAAAGTCTTCTGCCGTCATGGCGGGCAAGCCGAAGGAGATGAAGAGGACGGGCGACACGCGCACCTCCACCGGCGCGCCACCACGCACCACCACGTGCAGCGTCTGCGTGCCGCGATCGAAGTAGTTGGCGCCCGGCGCAGAGGAGCTCACAGCCGGCACGAACTCACCTGCGGAGGGGACGTCCAGACCGTACTCACTGTCTGCCATGGTTGGGCAGGAAATGGCATCGTCGTGGAATTTTCATCTTTCAAGCGATGAGCTGAATGCCAGGTGTGGTGTTAGTTTTACGGTCAAAAGCACACCTTTATTGATATATTCACGCAAATGCTTGAGAAGTAGAACAGACAGTAGGATGGCGTGGCTCATATCTGTCCGTGGACTTGAGCCAGTTGTGAAAATTCCATTCTTATGGCTGGAAACAGTCAGAATTATGTGAGTCACATTGCTGGCATTTCTCTTTAGGCAACCCATACAAACTATGTTGGGTACGACCGGCATTCTCAACCGATGGGCTATGCCCCACCAGTGGGCCGCAGCACCGCCTATTGACATGTGGGGGCCATACTCGAGTGGGCCAACTCGACCTTGAGGTGCAAAAGGTTGAGAACCCCTGGTGTTATGACACTTTATCTAAACTATAGCTGGGTGCATGGTATTGAATGCCCTTGAGAAAGTGGTGGTGCCGGGAAATGTAACGGCGCAGACAGCGAAACACGGATTAACATGAACTCCGCCTGCTACCAAATCACCCGCCATGCACCACGTCGGAGCTCAGCAGCTAAGCAGGGTTGAGCCTGGATAGCGCTGGAATGGGCAGCCACCATGCACAAAACAGGTTGTTATTGGCTTCAGAGCTTAGTTGTGCATAACAATGAGCAAGGTGGAAAATTCAACGGCTGTGCTGCACTTTTATGCTCACATAATTATCAACACATGCCGTCTTCACTCGCCCGTGCACTGACAATTATGATGAAGTATGGTCAAGTAACGTCCATGACTGATGTAGCACAGTGGGGAGGAGGCTTTTATCCAATAGGGGATGGATAAGAGATGTAGATGGTATTCCCAAAAGAACGCTGCAATTCACGGTATATGCAATTTAAACGAGAGCATCTTTTCGGGAATACCCTGTACAAGTCCATAGTCCAACTCATTCCATACACATCGTGTGGAAGAGGTCAGTAGCCGTGAGGCCATGCCTGCTGTATGTAAAGCAGGCCCTACCTTCAAAGCTGGGGGCAGTGAGCGTGAACTCAGTTCGCTCGGCATTCCACTGGGCATTGCTGGGCGCCACGAGAGCTCCATCCACATAGACGCCCAGGCGCTGCGGCGTGGAGTAGAACACGCCTACGCGCACCGCCTGCACGCATGCACGGCACCACGCAAAGACAAAGGCCCCCCGCGTAGTCTCAACAGGCTGTAGGGTCGAGTGCCGATAGGGAGCAGCACCTATGAAGGCCAGCACGAAACATGAGAGGGTGGTAGGCCAATACCACTCTCGGCCACCTTTGTCTCCCCATTGGCGATGTCTTTACACCATGCCAGGTGCTCATTCGAGGCTGCGCACGCACACCACCGCGCACAAACTGCAGCACCCGCACAGCATGAACGCGCACGGGCCAGCCTCCGACACACACAGTCAACACAGGGTGCACCAACAACCTGCTACTGCAGCATGGCAACAGCAATATAAGGAGCAGCCCTGCACAGGGCCTTGTGAGTGCGTGAGCAAGACACTGCCGATGCAGTATTGCAGAGAGCCCCTCTGGAGGGTATTTGGCCTACTCTTTCACACTCGACAGATGTCTCCTCGAAG
Organism: Mordacia mordax; assembly: GCA_036362905.1. Classification (NCBI taxonomy): domain Eukaryota; kingdom Metazoa; phylum Chordata; class Hyperoartia; order Petromyzontiformes; family Petromyzontidae; genus Mordacia; species Mordacia mordax. The sequence continues at coordinate 353,664 of JAZEWT010000008.1, read as the reverse complement.
GTTAAGATATCCACACGTGACTTGCCAAACGCATAGAGCTCTGGTGATGTAATTTACGCGGGTGAGTGAACACCGTTGGTGGCAATTAATAAATGAACGTGGGCCCCATCGTTTCAGTTGATGATGTGCACCAGGAGATCGAATTGAGCGAGCGACCTCTGGTTTGCAGTCAGCGCAGTCACAATTAAACACAAGCAGCGAAGCTCACTTCGTATGTCCAACCCAGAGCTGGCAAATTTCCTCGACTAATAATAAATATATATATACATTTGTAACATATTTGCATATCTAAAGTGCCTTTCACCGGAGGGTCACAAAACGCTGTACAAAGCTGTGAAGAGAATGCCATGTCAACAACATCAAAATAGATCAATTCAGTAAAATAATGACTGTAAATCAATGAAGCACATAAACAAACAAAGAATAAAATTGTGCAAACAAATAAAATAAGGGAGAAGTGTTCCTAAGCAGGCATAGATCAAAAGCGTGCCATCATTAAAGCACATATCAATGAGCAGCATCAACAGTCCAAGCCAGAGAACTTCACGGCCTAACGAAACAAGAGAAGCTTGAGACGGGATTTGAAGATACCCAGGGACGCAGCTGACCGACTTTCCAATGGCAGGGAGTTCCAGAGTCTGGGAGAAGCACACGAGAAGGCTCTGTCACCTATCATTCTGAGCACATGCAGTTAACGCATATTAGAGAATTGAAGTTGTCGTGTTGAGGAGGGGGGCGGCGCGGTGGCCCAGTGGTTAGCGCTGACGCCTCACAGCATGAAGGTCCCGGGTTCGAATCTCTCGGTTCGGGTGCCTTTCTGTGTGGAGTTTGCATGCTCTCCCCGTGTCCGCGTGGGTTTTCGCCAGGTACTCCGGTTTCCTCCCACAGTCCAAAAGCATGCTCCTGGATAGGTTGATTGGCTCGCAGACTAAAAAAAAAAAATTGTCCCGCAATGCCCGGCGATGAACTGGCGTCCGGTCGTCGGGTGTATTCCTGCCTTACGCCCTGTGTTTCCGGGATAGGCTCCGGCTCACCGTGACCCTATATAGGATGAAGCGGTTTCAGATAATGAGATGAGATGAGGTTTCAGATAATGAGATGAGGTGTTGAGGAGGGTATCTGAAGTAGGTCCTGGATGTATGCCGGAGCAGTGCCAGTGTGAGAGCCGTGTAGATGAGAAGGAGGATCTTGAATTCAATCCTGTATTTAACCAGTAGTCAGCAGAGAGACACCAACACTGATGTGTGATCAAGATGGTAATGCAGGTGAGAACTTCAGCAGTCGCATTCTGCACACGCTGAATGCAATTGTTCATGTAGGCAGGGGTGCCAGGGAGCAGTGCATTGCAGTAATCGATTCATGAGGAGATGAAGATGTGTTTTCGCTTCTCAGCACCAGAGGTTAACAGAATATTGTGAAGTCTGGCTTTATTTCTGAGATGGAAAAAGGCTACCTTCATCACCTTATTGATGTGTGTCTCGCAGGCGAGTGAGGAATCAAGAATCACTCCTAGACTGTTTTAGCAACTTCTGCTGCCACTCACAATCTTGAGACTTATTACTTCATTCAGAACTTTGCGCATGAACCAAAGTCATCACTTTATGTCCCTGGCAGACGTTTAATCAATGCATTCCATTCCTTGGCACAGTTTTGAGCATTTATATATATATATATCACATAATGAGCATGAATCATTCACTGGCACTGTCACCATTATTATTATCACCACTTTAAGCGAGAATCGCTCTTAAAAGTGGCTCTTTCAAGATTTCCATATTGAACATTCACAAAGAAAAGAGCAGCAATATTCCAAATATAATTTGATGTTTCTTGCAACGACACATATAATTGGCTTGGCTTGCCTCGTTTGCTCATCGGCACAGGACCCTAGCTGGGGGGCTCTGCCCGTGCGGAGCTGCGAGCATAGGAGTGCGCACCGTCTCAGGCTCCGCGTTGAGCATCATGAGGCGTAGGCGCTGGGGGCTGGTGCTGGTGAAGTGCAGGCTGTATGAGGTGTTAGCTGTCACCACCGCATGGAAGAGAGACAGGCGGCGCTGGCAGGTGTAACCCGAGCACCAGCCGTGGTCCTGAGGACCTGGGGACAACAGAGAAGACGACATCTGTAATCACACATTCTCTGGTGTGATTATTCTGATCAACATGGCTAAGCAATTCAAGATACTGAGCGGTCATCGACAAGACTACATGGATTTGGATGCCTCCACTGCGTACTGTGAAAGCACTGTTTATTTTAACCCCACCATGGCCTCAACCCCCCCCCCCGAGCGTTTTTTTTTTAATCCAGAGAAGGGACAGGTCCCCCCTCCAAGGTTTTTTCATCCAAGACGGAGGGGGGGGGATGTGACGGCTACGCTGCCTAATGCGGCCAAACAGATGCACTGGGCAGTGTAGCCGTCACGAAGTACACTCGAAGGAGAGAAGCCCCTTTTGGTCATGCCTGTGCTGCTGGGGTATAGCATTAGCGCATTGGTTAGCATCTGGATGATAATAATGAAAATTATATTTGCATGGGCAGATAGCCGGCGGGGAACGCGGTGAGGAGAGGGGCGCGAATTTAACAGGCGGAGACAAACGAAGATGTGATGTTCCAACACGTCAGGGGTTATCCGGGGACGAGGTGACAAGCATCTGAAACAGACCCGGTGACTGGGACAAAGGAGAGCTCTCTTCTGCGCCGGTGAGAATGAGAAAAGCAGCAAGGCCAGGGTCGAGTATGCAACGACGGTAGCGTGGCACAAGGAGGAAACCACTGCGCCAAGTGGGGAAGTATAACGCCAGGCAATAAGTATTTAAAGATGATCGAGTCCCGGGAAGGCAGTGTGGCATCTTGTGTTGCGCGAGCGTGTGGGACTGTGAGCGTAGTGTGTGAGTGAACGAGTGAGTGGCCCTGTTGTTTACCATAGCGCCGAGTGTGCGTGAGGGCGTGAGCGGGCCCGTGGTCATCAGGGTTCTGTGAGTACTTTCGGGAGGCAAGCGCATGTTGAGGTATAGCCCGGGAGGAATGGATGCCGTCTTTACGCACGCAGCACATGCTAGGCAGGTAGAGGCATCTGGCCTAGCAGAGCATGGAGTTCAGAGAGACGATGAGACATCTCTGCACCACAATTATACAGCACTCTCCAAAACGTTCAAGCCTTGAGGCCCAAACTTGACTTTTATAAGAGAGCATCTGTGGATCCTACTTGATAACAGCTGTGACCCTGATGATGACTACGAAATTATAATTAATCCAAGTTATTCAAGCGCTGATTGTTGATTATTAATTTCACCGATTTACAAAATAATGAAATTGAAGGAGCTCGGGTGATAATCATCCGTGGGAGATGGGATCACTGTTCCCTGAGACTGGTAGGACTTGAGATAATATACAAATAATTATTTAGAAACAATGTACATAAGATAAACAGGATTGAGCCTCGGTAGTGCTTAGATAAGTGACTACCATGCACACAGCAAGAGGGCAGTAAAGCAAACTTCACTGCTGCATTCTACCATTAGCATGCTTCACATCTCTGCGCACTAATCTTAACCAGCGTAGTGAAGTACTGTCAAATAATCCTCGTGGCCCATACAGGTGTGGGCAGGCCCTCGTCAAGCACAGTACTGCCTAAAGGGCCGCACGCTTATGAGAGCCCACAGGCATCAGTGTCTCGGTGGCGTAACCGACCATACAATGCATGGATGCCCTGTGACGTGGAGGGTGCAGCGGGCACCGTTCATGAGGTCGATGTAGCCGTGAGCGAGCAGCGCCACAGGGGAGAGGCGGCGAGTCTCTGTGTCAGCGTCCAGGCTCTCAATGACGAGCATCTCGTACTGCAGACCCGAGCAGCGCCACGCCTGCCACGTGGCCTCGAGCACGCAGCTCGCGTCTCGCACCACGCCTGCGCAGCCGCAGTACAACTCACTCACTCACTCGCCCGCAGTACAACTCACTCACTCACTCGCCCGCAGTACAACTCACTCACTCGCCCGCAGCACAA
>JAZEWT010000008.1:315711-327786 GCA_036362905.1 Mordacia mordax | reverse complement strand
AGCGAGCACCTTCCGGAACGGTGACGTTGTGCCCACTGGCCGGCACTGAGTAGTTGTTCTCGGGGGACAAGAGCCAGAAGCTGCTGTTTGACCACAGGCTGCAAATACACGCAAACGTTTCACACCCAGCTTCTGTTATTCATTTACTGCCAAATTGATCATGCGCACATTACCAGTACCTGCTTAATCCTGTTGAGGGTCGTGGTGAGCCAGAGCCTATCCCGGCAAGGCTATACCCAGGATTGGACACCAGTCAATCACAAGGCACCAAAGGCAATTTAGTCACTTGGCCAATAAACCTAGAGGGCAACAGCATGTCTTTGGAAGATCATAGGAAACTGGAGTACTTGGTGAGAACGCATGTGGATATGAGACTAACAAAGGGTCCACAGAAAGGCACCTGTACCCAGAATCAAGCCTGGGACTGTTTTACTGTTGCGAGGTAGTACGACTGCAGTGAGTGGCGCAGTGAGTAACACTGTCGACTCACAGCAATAAGAACCCGGGTTTGATTCCCAGCTCGGGTGTCTTTCCGTGTGGAGTTTGCATGTTCTCCCCACGTCCAGGTTGGTTTTCGCTGGGTACTCAAGTTTGCTCCCACAATCTAATGAGAAGTGGTTACCGAGGTTAATTGACCAACTGACTAAATTACCTCCAGTGCCCTACAATGGACTGGCATAATATCCTGGGTATAGTCCTGCCTTGTGCACTGCATATACCGAGATAGGCTGCTAGCTTACCATGACTTTCTACAGGATTGAGTGAGGACTGATAATGAAATGATTAATTCATCTGCTTTATTTAAATACATTCTAATTGGATGCCAGATGATGCCTCCAACATAGGGAACAAAACGTCGCGAAGAAGAGAGGAGGAATGTTCCACACTGCTATCCCGAAAGAGCAATTCTTAAGATCAATTGTTAGAGTGAAACTCTGCTTGGGGCAGGGTTTTATTTCTGAGGAAGCCCCCATTCCCTGCACTCAGACTCCAAAGCCAAGACAAGAGATATTGATAACTGTGCCACTCTTAAACTATCTCCCTCTGCTTGCCTCTAATTATAAAGGTTTCCATTTTCACAGCATTATTCGTGTAAGTCATCTTATTTTTGAATCAATAGTGTTCAATGATTGAATCTTTCCACAGTTTTGCAAAAATGAATTTTAAAAAGATTTGAAAATGTCCCTTTACCCACGAATTAAGTTATCTGTACCAGCATTCCTAACAATACACAAGTTCAATTGTGGATGCTGATGAAAGACATCAACGCGAACGGATTTAAAAGGGTTTTACATTTTTTGGTTCCGTACAATTATCTGTTTTGCAATGTGCCACGCCAAGAGGTGCATGAGGCGTGGGGACGGGGATCCGTACTCATATTTGGAGGGCCTCCTGCCATTGGGAGGAGTGGGCTTGACGCCTTCGGGAGCGACGCATCCCTCGTAGAAGCAGCGCAGGACCTGCAGCGCCACGTTCTGGTCGCGTACACTTGCGTCCAGCGAGAAAGAGGGCGGCTGTGCCCGTGGAGCAGAGTCGTTCCCTGACACTGAAACAGCGCGTTGCGTGCTCAGCGCCAAAGTGACCACAACCTCAAGTCAACCGTAGCTGCGTAGCTTCAGGTATCAACGGTAATTGTTTTTGGAACCATGAAGAGGTAGTGGATGCAGATACTTACCACGTACCACACGTACACTGCACTACACGTACATTGAAGTACACCAATGATACACACATGCAGCTCGATTCAAACACTAACACAAAGACAAAGATCCCCCGTATAGCCTTAACAGACTGTACAGTCAAGTGCCATTAACGAGCACCTATTAAGGTCGACACGGCATACGAGACGGTGGGTGACCAGCACCACGCTCAGCCGCCTTTGTCTCTCGAGTGGCAATGTTTACACACTGCACTAGGTACTCATTTGAGGCTGAGTAGACCTAGGGGAGGCCCGAGACTGGTTCAGAAAATCGTCACTGGTGTTCGCCGTGAGTAGCATTCGAACTTGGGTCCCCGAGTTTGTAGTCCAGCGCGCTAACCGCTGGGCCATCGATTCACACTCAGACTGCACACACACACACACTCCGTACAGCCTTCAGTCAGGCTGCCTGACCTATCAGGAACCCACTGCCTCATACCTCAAATGCTACATAACAAAACATTTTCACTGAATGGTCAAGAACGATAACACATTTATCTGATAGTCCAAACTATGTTTCACATTTTTTTATCATTATGTAGAACTGTTTTAAATTGGCGTACGATACATCTTCACCATCGTTCATTTTACATCTGTAACAGAGGAGCGAGGTGCCCAGCGCACACGCCAGGAAAGGGATGCATAATCTTTATCCGGTAGAGCGTGAGGAGGGAGTGTGGATCTCTGTGATTTTTACCCATGTAATAGAGGTCCTGACTTGTTGCGTTGAAGAACCAATCACCAGTGCGACTGCTGCCTGGGCTGAGCCCTCTTAACGAGTTGTTCCTGTCCAATCCGTTTGTGAAAAACTTGTCAGGTGCCTGAGTCAGGTTGTGGTTTATGATGACGTAGTCATCCTCCTGCGAGAACACAAACACCACCATACAAGTGAGACACCACGAGACCACCGAGCAGGAACCGTGTTTCATAACTCCACACCGGTGAGTGCAGGCACAGCCTGTCTCTCCATGTGACAGGGCAGGTAGTCCGTTAAAAATGCACACACTTAAAACATCTGATAAACAAAGTGGAAATATAATATCATGGGATGGAGGCTTTCTACGGTGATTAATGCACTGCACTGTGAGTTTAACTCCTGGGTAAGTCTATAAGTCATGGTGAGCGATATCTGAGCCCATCCCAAAACGAATGCACACAGACCACTCAGCAGTAAAATGAGAATGAGCTAAAAACCGTTATTTAAAAAATAGCAAATTGAAATAGAAATCAATGGTTTACCAGCTACACAGGTGAGCACGAAACCTCAAAACAACTGGGTTGGATCAATATGCGTGTTGGGATAAATAACCAATAGCCAGGAAAATGCCCAAGGAGAAGCGTTTTGTCAATTCGTTGCAATGGAAATCTGCCTACACGTTAAAAAATAGTCACGCAGGCATGTTTTACATTTTGAACACTAGTTCATATTCCCAGGTAATTGTGTACCAATAACAATATGTAAACTTTACTGCTCACGATAAGACAATGGTATATCCGTCCTTGGCTAGAGACCACCCCCAAGTGGAATTGTCTGGGATAGCACTTTAACTTTTTACAACGCTTTACTGATGTATATTTTCATGGTGGCTCGATGCATGATGATTGCTTCCAAACGCTGTTCTTTTTGGAATAGCCGCGTCCATCACTGCTCCTCTCTCATTCGCGACGTTTCGCCTCCCACATTGGAGGCATCTTCAGGCGTTCTGTGACTAAGTCACAGCACAGGAAATATCGCGAAGGAGGAACGCTCGAGACGGCTCATCCCGAAAGACCAGTTTTGGTAGCAATCATCAGGCATTGAGCCGTGAAAACTTACATCAGCAAGTGTATAAATATTTAATGTCAATAGCAGACAATGAACTACAAGGGGATTATCCATGGTGAATGAGAAACACGCTCAAATGATCTCATCTCATCTCATTATCTGAAACCGCGTAATCCTATATAGGGTCACGGTGAGCCGGAGCCTATCCCGGAAACACAGGGCGTAAGGCAGGAATACACCCGACGACGGGACGCCAGTCCATCGCCGGAGGCTCAAATGATTGCCACTGCTAATCAAGCAGGGCTTTGGAATGCAATAGCCGATTGATATTCCTGCAACTCGTACAGATCATGTGGAGGAACACATTTTATATAAAAGTATGAACTACTACTGAAAGAGTAACGAAATGTAGAAGGTATGTGGTGTTCCGTTGCACCGATGCATATGCCCCTAAAGCTGCCTAACAGAGAGTAGAAGTGTGACAGAGAAATTCACCGACCGCAAGGCCATAAAAAGTGGCCGTGTAGGAGATGTTCGTGATGTGCTCTGCATTCTGGAACACCCAGCGGTAAGTGTGGCGGCTGGGAAGCAGAGCCATCCAGCCACGCTTATGGGTGAGGCGCTTCTTCAGGAAAGGGACCTCACTCGTACCTGCATTTGAACACAGCACGTTACACCACATTGAAGTGAAATACGGACATTTATTTCAGACGCGTTACACGACAGTGTTATTCTCATCGTGGATTTATCGCGACGATCATACTCGTGCACATTCCCGGTGCACGACAGAAAAATGCGAATTATTTGTGCGTTTGCACAGTGGAGGGGTTGCTCACGCAAGCTCATCTCATCTCATTGTCAGAAACCACTTAGTCCTGTACAGGGTCGCGGTGAGCCGGAGCCTATCCCAGCAGACACAGGGCGCAAGGTAGGATATACCCACGATGGGACGCCAGCCCATCACCGGGCACTGACGACAATTTAGTCTGCTAGCCAATTAACCTATGCAGCAGCATGGTTTTTGGACTGTGAGAGGAAACCGGAGTGCCCGGCGAAAACCCACGCGGACACGGAGAGAGAACATGTAAACTCCACACGGAAAGCAGCACCCGAGCCGAGATTCGAACCCGGGATTTCTTGCTGTGAGGAGGAGGCGACAGCGCCACCCACTGGGCAACCGCGCCGCCCTGCTCACGCAAGCGCCCAAACAATCTGCTCTGCAAGCAGAGCGCCCCCTCGTGGTCGCGTAGGGCACTGCCGCAGCGCGACCACCCGCGCCACGCACTGAACCTGCGCTCCGAGCAGCAGCAGCGGCGCATTGACGAGAAGCGGCGCGAGAATCAGTGTTAAACCGCTGGAGTTCACACGCGGCGCGCGGGGATCGACGCCGAGACCACTTGCGTGCAGAGGGGGGGGGGACTCAGAGTTGATTCAACTCTCACTCCCGACCATAACCCTCACTCCCGACCATAACCCTCACTTCCTCTTAAGGCAGTCGCAAAAACGCACGTTATAACGAGACAACGTTACATGATAAGCATTTTACAACGCACTTGATGTGCAGTTACACTATTTAGTCGCAAAAAACATCTGACATCAACATTTTACGAATACGTGCTTTTATTACAAAAAAGCACATAAAGTATGCGTTGGCCGGGAATCGAACCCGGGTCAACTGCTTGGAAGGCAGCTATGCTCACCACTATACCACCAACGCGGACACAAGGAGAGCCGCAGGGGACGCTCTTAAAGTCACTACGAGTCACAATGAGGACTTCAAACTTCTTGAGACGTTCGTTTTTAATAAACAAAGCGATGTCTTGAGCTATACTGGCGAATATCCCGACAGCATATTGCGAATGCCTTGGTGAGCGCCGCGCATCAGGGCCGCAGCCTCAGGCTCACCGAGATGCCTCGGCGAGACGTCGCCTCCTGCCGGCCATGCACAGTGGCCGCCGCGCCCGCCCTCGCTTCCACTGAGGACTGAGAGCGACCTTAAAACTGGGAGATCTAAAGCTCTTCTTAACCTCCGTTCTCAATCCTGCACCGCGTGGGGGATGCGCATTGTTTGGCCATACTTCTCCGGAACGGTCAAGTGCGCTATGGTGAAAGTGCTTCCCAAGTCATCATCCCCGTCGGCCGCTGTGATGCTTTGTGAGCCGAGTCCCCACAGCAGCTGGGCCTCACAGTGTACAGCGGTCCGTACCGGTTCATCAGCAGTAACGACCGTGGGTATTAATCCACTGCTGGATAGAGGCCTCCCCGAGCCGCCCAGACTGCCAGCAATGCTCAGTACCCGGCTGTATTGGTGGAGGTTTTCACCACTCAGTAACATGTGGTCTCGCTATCCCGAAAGAGTAAATCTCACCGCACCTTTCTCATTAACCTATTACGACACCGGTGCCCCCTGGATTTAAAGACTTTATTTAATCTTACGTGCATTTAAAAGCTTTGTTTAATCCTACGTGCAATTTTGGTCTTTGTTTAATCTCACGCCAATACGAGACTACCGCGGAGGGTTTGGCAGTATCCAGAGCTGCGTGTAAGAACAGCATTCTGCTGTCTGTAATATCATTAATACAATAACACTTGATGAATAAACACCCTCTTCTGACATCTATTATTGATGACGTTTTCTGCTGACGACTGTTTTGACCAGAATTTCTTCTAGATGCCCTTTTAGGAACATACCTGCCAGCTATGACGCTTCAGAAGGGTAATCAATGTGTAGGAAATAATCTAAAATAAGACATAAAAGCATTGGTGTTGTGCAAATAACATTTCCACTTATGCAGGATTCGAACCCAGTATTCTAAGTGCACACATACACTTGCTTCATTATATATGATATACACGTTATATATAAAGGCGTTTAAAAAATGCAGATATTATATAGCAAAGTGGTGGATTGAGAAGCCAATTGTTCTTAGGAGCACGTGAAGATTCGGAAAAATACTTTTCTGGTGGCAACCCCTCGTTTTTGGAACAATATTGTCATTAATAAACATCTATTGAGAAACCACCATAATGAATCATCACAGTGCTTGGTATACCATATAATGCATGAAAATGATAATGTATGTAGACCATGTGCAGCATTATATAATCAAGTGATGCATATGACATGCATGTTCAGTACACATCAGACCATACATAGGTGTTATGTGTCTGATGTGTACAGTGAATGTTGTAAGACTATGTCTGTGCATCTTGCAGTATTCCACGAATAGCAACTAGATACATTTGTAGATCATTTCCGCCGCTGGAACTTTCTGCTACAGCAATGTCTAAAGCCTGTTCATGAATTGAGCCCAAGCATCCTAGTTTTAATTTTCAAACACCAACCAAAGTGTAAAGACCATTTCCCAATCTCAGTTTTCAGCTGATCAATAAATTAAGTGTATCCCTTAGCTTCAGCTGGCCTCCTTCAACGAATGCATGCTCTCATATCAGTGGTGATGTGAAGCTGCACACGTAAATAGTATGACTCACCATGTGCGTTGGTGAGCAGCACTTCCTTTCCCTCCAGCGAACTGGGGCTAGGATTGTTGAAGGCTAGTCGGTGGAAACGCACCGAGGCGTCGCACACCGCGGCGGGGTGGTCCCCCATACTCCACTCAGGGCCGGGCTTGCAGTGAGCTGGGTCCAGCAGGGAGCTCTGGGCCACCACCTTCCCTCCAGCACTGCCTACACTCAACGTAGAGGCAGATCAAAGCGTAAACCAATTTCCATTCCGGACACCTGCCAGTGGTAACTAAAATAACTTACTAGTTGTAATGCGTTAGTCTCCAACACTGCGCTCACAAATCATAAAGGGTGCCGGGCAGGTGGTCTAATAATGCCTAGCCACTTCAACACCAGAAGTCTCATGTAATTTTAATGTCAATATACAATAAGTAACTCATCATAGAAACACATCCCAATGTAAATCTGTAATACGTCCTGTACATACATTAATCTTGAGCCATAGAAACACATCCCAATGTAAATCTGTAATACGTCTTGTACATACATTAATCTTGAGCCTGACTTTTTGAATGAGTTGATGCAGAGTTACCAGATGCTATAGTTATTTTTCAGGTCTATTATGAGTTTTAACGTGAACAATTATATTTATAAGATAATGTTTACATTTTATTGGACATTTTTTGGTTAAATTCTAGTTTTGGGTGTTATACAAGTGTGATGCGGTGGTCACTGGAGTGGATCAATGCTGTCACCTCACCTGTAAGTGAGCCATCCATATCATGAAAGATGGCCTCGTGTTCCCAACGGAAGCTCGCCTTGTTAGTGCTGTTGTAGTAGCGCACACCCTGGAACCGCTCGCTCCAGCCTCCGCACCGATCAACACATTCTCCCGGGATGGAAGTCACTCCCAAGACTGCACAGCTAGGACGGTCAAAGTTCACAAACTGTGCCCCTGATACTGTCAGTCCTTCATTGAATGGCATAATTAATCCACGTTCTGTGCATTTATCTGGACCCAGGCCCAGCTCGTCCAGGTGTCCCACAATCACCACGTCCTTCAGAAGTGCACCAACATTCTCACCCCAACCTCCCACGAATTTTGAAACCACACGTTTACTTTCAATGCCAGCCTTCTCGTTGTTCGCAACTAAGAAGTTGTGGAACTGCAGTGCCCCGCCATTGACCCACTCTGCACCTTTTTCACAGTTCCACACCGTGAGCGAATCGAAGTGCGCCGCTTCCGGCTCGAGTGAATTGCAGCCTCCGCCGTGCATTGGGAAGTACTCCTCAAAAATCCAAAGGCCAAACCAGCCCTGTGAGTGAACAGTGTTGTTGAAGAACTCCCCCAGCGGCATTCGCTTTTGGCAGATGTTGGGGTCAAAGGAGGGCCCATCGGGCCGGTCATGCATGCGATACCAGAAGCCAAAGTGGGTGCCCCCAACGGCCACGTTGTGGCGCAACGTGTTGTTTGGGTTGGTGACCCAGTAGCCGGCTGGCGTGATGTCATCGTTGAGCAGACTGGTGCTCTGGCGCACAAACACGGCGAGGTTGTGCTGCAGAATGTTCCCGCGCTCTATGCCGTCCTCGATGAAGTAGGCTCCGCCCATCACGTTGTACACCACGTTGCGCTCCACAAGCAAGTGGTGCGTGTTGTGGATGGTGACCGCGCGGTTGAAGGTGTGGTGCAGGGCACAGCCGCGCACATATGAGCCGAATCCCACATCGCCCATGAGATGCCAGTGGATGGGGTAGCGGCCGAGGCGGAACGCCTGCCCTGCGTGGTAAATCTGCCGGACAGTTGCCAACCACAGCCATTGGCACAAAACAGCTCTGGTCATCCCATTGCCATTCATATTTTAATAATAAGTACTGTTGATTGCAACATTGTTAAGCAAAATCTAACACTATCTATGTTATTCATACTCTGACAATACTGTAGGAACCGAGCCAGGTAAATATTATTACGTTTAGAATGTAAAGCTAATGCAATCATTGTGAGTCCTTAAATACAACATTAAACACCTGTCTTTAGAATGAAGGCATTACAGATAGTAAGATATGTACACAAAATATTGACATTAAACTAAGTAGATATTCAAAGCATAAATACAACTGTTAAAAAGAGTGTGCGGCTTTGCCCATAGTGGGCAAGTATGCAGCAGGTGTGTAAACGTGTGACGAGCTGGGCATTGTGCAGCAGTGTGACCCTTCTCACCTCTACATGTTCAATTCGGCCAAGTGCCAATCCCTGACCGGGCTGTGGGGCATGGAACATGATGCAGCCTCCAAACTGGTCACTTCCGATCTCTTCTCCAAAGCGGCCCTGAAAACATGTCTGTGTGGCAAACTCCCCTGGGCACACAGAGCACATTAAATTTTAGCAAAGCGCACGGTGAGTTGGAATATACTGGGCACGATTGTTTTGACAACGTCCTGTGGAAGAAAGTTCTGCAAGGTTCCACTGCAAGTCGTCGTGTGAACACGTGTGTGCGCCACTTTACTGGGTGCGGTGGGCATAGCATACGGTCACTGTATGCTCAGCAAATACGTACGTGACTGCACTGATAACAACACTGAGGGGCATTTACAGATAAAGTTCTTCAAGTCAGATGTTCTATTCTGCCTTCCAAATATAGTCTCCGTCTTCTTAATTCACGGTGATGATGAATGACCTGCATTCTATTATGACTGCTTCGAAAAGCTGCTCTCTTGGGATAGCCGCTGAGGATGCCTCCAACGTGGGAGGCGAAACGTCGCGAAGGAGGGAGGTGAAGCGATGTACGCAGCTTTTCGAAGCAATCATCATGCATCGAACCGTGAAAACCTACATCATTACACTGTACCGTATTGATTTTTTAAGTATTGCCAATCTTTAAATCGGGGTGGCACGATGGCGCAGTGAGTAGCACTGCCGCCTCACAGCAAGATGACCCTGGGTTCGGTTTCTGGGTCGGGCGCCTTTTTGTGTAGCATTTGCGTATTCTCCCCATGTCTGGTACTCCGATTTCATCCCACCGTCCAAAGACACGCAGCTGCCTAGGTTATTGGCCTGCAGAGTAAATTGCCCCAAAAAAGTGCCCTGCTATGTACCAATGCTACATGCTGGGTATAGCCCCACCTTGCACCCGATGTCTGCCGGGATAGGCATCGGCCCCCCGTGACCCTGTCCAGGATTAAGCGGGTACTGATACTGAACTGGACACTCTTTAAAAATTGTGCAAAATATATTTATAAATATATAATTACTTGTTTCTAAAGTAATTCGTTATTAAGTGAATCAAATGTATTAGACGGGTGGTGGTGGCTATGCACACATATAATCCAGCGCCGTGGCAGCACGGCTTTGTGAATCACACACTGTGAAAATCCCTTTCCATGGATGTTGAGGTGTTATCTGCCTTGCTTGCCAGGAGAGTGCAGCACAACAGCAAATGTCATAAGGGATAAAGTGTTGCCCCCTCGTACGCGTGGTTCTTCTCTAAATGCTCGAGTTTTCTACCAAATATAAACACTCATTGACTGGCCAATAACACCTTAAAATATAGAGGATGGCGGAGCTTGGAAAGGAATTTTGCACCAGTTCACCACGTCGCTGCCTTTCCCTCGTCTGGTTTCTTGTGCCTCTGAGTTGCCCTCTCCCTACCAGAGTGAGCACATATTGTGTGTCGTGACACAAGTTGTATTACGTATACATTTAATTTTAATATAGTAATTATCAGTGCTCTGAATAGGAATTACTTGTTAATTATTTGTAGATTTAAGAAAGATAATCAATCTCTAAGACAGCGTGCCTCTTTTACAAGGGAATGTCAAGAATAGGTTCGTAAGAAAGGAATCTAAAAATATGTACGGAATGAGAAACGTAACTTAAGCTCAAATTCACATTAACAGGTATTGCTTTCAAACTGACTCCAAAAAAATAGCATGAATTAAATATGCACGTCATGAATACATTTCCAATTAAATTTGACGAGACTAACACTAATCCATCCCCTATACCCATCCATCATTGGCTGTATATATACCTCGAATTGTAATTAAAAACTCTGAGATTATACAGTGAATGAGATCATTATTCTCGTGAGGTCTGATGAAAAGTAAAAGAGTGACGATGAACACTTGCCAGCGTTACTCATTTCCCTTATTAGACAATGCACAAAGAGGTCAATGCAAAGGTCGCCCGGTGGCGAGCGCGCAGTGCGAGGAAAGACTGTGAGTGGGAACGTTCCCCCTCTCCCACAGATCGCAGCTAAGAGGAGCTCTCACGATCACAGCACTCACGATTCCTCCAAACACAAACTCAAACGGGCTCTCACTGTGTAGCAAAGACGGTTGTGTGGCTGGGCAACAAATAAGTTACCATTTACTTTGTGCTTCATGATATTCGTGTTAATGGATACTCCGGCGATGGACCGGCGTCCCGTCGTCGGGTGTATTCCTGCCTTACGCCCTATGTTTCCGGGATAGGCTCCGGCTTCACCGTGAACCTATATAGGATTAAGCGGTTTCAGATAATGAGATGAGAGATGAGATGAGATACTTAAACATAGTTTCCTTCGAAGATCGCGCTGATTTCTGTAAATATGTTTTCTAAGGTAACTAACTAAAATGTTGTATTACTGTATTTTGTAAATAAGGAATTGTGTCAAACATTCTTTTATTACTATATATACACTTACGTGCTATCTATTTCATTTAAACAGTTAAACCACCACACCTACTTCCTCTCTTTGAAAAATAAAAGCACCAAATACAATGACAAAAATAGAAACTGATGGATATTATGAGCAATAATAATTCTTTCCAAGACCTCTCCAGGCTCACTGAGGAAGGAAACGTCTGATACTAGCAACGATGAGCATGCCCCCCCTCGCCCACCGCGTTCTGTGGAGCAGCAATGTTTTAGCACTTGGTCTGTGGATTGCCTCCCACAAACTTTTATTGACACCCTTGCAAACGACATGTCTCATCTCAAGGGTCTTTCCAGGTGATTATTCAAAAACTACAGAGGCTCCATGCATTAATAAACCGCCACATCACCACAGACCCATCAGTCTGTCAATCAGAAGTTGATCAACACTCCTTCTCAACGATCTCTGAACCAGACAGGGACAGCATGTTGCCTCCAACTTAACACGTGCTG
>JAZEWT010000008.1:303831-315247 GCA_036362905.1 Mordacia mordax | reverse complement strand
CACGCACGTACCAGTGTTGAAGCCTTCCGGGCAAGCCCGAATGTGCTCACTCCAGGCCACCTGCTCAGAGCCGCGAACCACCACGTTGCGGGTCAGTAGCGCGACCTCGGCCCGGGCCTGCAGCTCAGTCCCGTCCGGCAGCCACACCGACACCCCCAGGTGGCGGAACGCCAGCGGCTCGCGTAGCGTCACGCTCCGCCCATCCGCGGACACCGCCGCGATGGTGTGCTGCTCGCTCTCCCGCTGGCTATGCCTGAACATATCGTCCATAGTTCTACAACAACTCGTCTACACAGCTCTCCGCGAAGAGCCTTTTAAGTACAGGACAATTACCTTTCATACAACGAGGGAAGGGAATAAATTCAGATACATGGCACTTTGCATCATTTGCAAGGCCAACCTGGTTTACATCGCGATTTTTAAACGTGCAAAATATTAGAAAATACTTTGCATTTAACAAATCTAGACCACAGTACAAATATCAATGTCATTAAAAAATAATGATAATTGCATTTATAGCTTCTGTTTAATAACACGAAGTAACGAAAGTAAATTGCATTTTAACATTTTAAAATATACCGTGAATTTTATGTAATTTCTGTACTAATCACAATGACCAGATTACCCAGTTAGAGGCAATGCAGTGTGCACATACGGTGCACAGAAGAAGGGATGACAAAACAAATTGGTTTAAAGCAGCTGGAAAGCATTAAAACTAACACGGTCTAATCCAACACATTCACATAGGGGCTCGTCAAAGTCTGCTCAAAATTGTTCTTCAAACAGTCTGAGCCATAGCAGTGCTGTCTAATAGCAAAAACAAAGGCACGTGTTTGACTTTATGTTAACTTATAAAATGTGATCTGATCTATATTTTTAATGAGCAATAGGATTCCGTTGAGCAGGAGGGCCCTCTGTGGCACTCACCTGCCACCAGTCGTCGCTATTACAATGGAATCTCCAGGCGCCCAAGTAACGGCGAGCTGCAGACGCAGTGTCGAGCTCCCCGCCTCCGCCGTCTTGGCCAAGCGCGTCCACGGCACCAGCACGGGGCGACCTGCACGGCCCGCATGCAGCCACGCGCACACAAAGATCAGCGTCGGCCACGAAGCCTCGAACCAACTTGAGGGGCAGAGTGCCGGCACAGCACCCGCAGAGGCGGGCGGTAATCATACCATGAACACCGGCCCCACTCAAGTTGGGCTCCGGGAGGGGTAAATGCGACCAAGCGTGCGATGCGTGTGCCCACCGTGCAAGTCGAGAACACCGTGGCGCACCCCTAGGGTTTTTGCACCATACATGGGCAGCTCGGGCGAGCGGATGTGCCCGTGCAAGGTGATGGTAGCTTTGTGCTGGAACGGAGCCTCCTCGGTGCCCACCTGTGGGCACAGCGATACCAACATGACCGTCTCACCAAACTGTACGCTCATGGGACATCATCATGCTGTGAAATTTTTAAAATATTTGCAAGTATTCACAGCTTAGTCTGTAAGGTTATGAGTAATCCTAGCTGCTAGGAACTCTGCACTAACCTATGAATTACAGTCCCTGCTATACAAAGGTGAAAGTAAGCTGCTATGGTCTGATACGGCAGACCAGTAAAGTGGCCGAAATATTCAATACAGTACAGGTGCAAAGCGGGGTTACTATAACATTGTACTGGTAAAAAAAAAGCAGGTTATGTTCACTCCTTCCGGTATTTGAAAATCAAAACCAGTTTTGAAACCATTGGCTGTAATGCATTATAAGAAAAGAAACCGTATAAGAAATAAATAGTCAGCACCACTCTGTCCCATGTCTGTAAAAGTGTTTTTACACATTTCATCAGCCACAATGCCCTTTGGAAGCGCATAACTTCAGCAGCATTAGCTCAACACAATAAAACTCTGGACCAGATTCAGAAATTCAGTGTCTCATCAGCAATCAGTCTCGCCTGAACCAGTGCTGGCAAACTGGCGCCTGAGCAGTAATAAGTTAGTAGCAGGAGTGTGTGTACCTGCAGAGCCCCTCCGTCTGTGATGAGAATGTTCTCAGCTTGCAGCTCCAAGTCCTTCTCCTCAAACACCAACCGCCCTCCTGCCATAAGAGCCCCACGAGTGAGAGTGCATAGTGGTCACAGTGCAGGCCATTGCTGGGCGATATATAAATAAACTATATGCACGATGCATGTGGTGGCATTTAGTCAGCATCTCGCAACTAAAAAATGGGGCAGTACTCATCTTCATTGGCGGCACGACTAGTGAAAATTCTACTTCCCTGTGCAAAATATATGCATTGCTGTGGTGGGGAATTATAGATCATTGTATCTCTACATACACTGATGACCAAAGCACCTGCAATGCACCCAATCTTGTCAGACGCTCAGCAAGGTTGACGCTGGACGTTGCTTGGGTAAGAACCCACTGCACACAGAACACAAGTGCTGTGTGCAGCAGAGAGTAGCGCAGCGAGACCCAGTACTCTTTGAACTCCCCCCACCTTCACCGACATTCACTGACTGGCTTGGCAAGGTGTGGCTAAACATCGGTCACGTTAGTAAAAGTGAGGACGACTGGAGACCAGCATAAATCCGAATTGCTGCATGGGAGAGAATGTGGGTGTAGACGCCGGACCCCGCGCGCGCACAACCTTGTATCAGCAGCATCTTGAGCACGGGCGTGCTCTGGTCGAGCAGCACAGTCTGGTTGGCCGTAATAACGGCGAAGGAGCCCTCCTCCGGCGGGGAGGCACCGCCCCACGTGAAGCGAGACGACCACACGTCCACGTAGAGGAACTCAGTGGGGCCCTCCTGCATGCAGCACCAAGGGGTCAAGCCAAGAGCTGGGGTCACCACCGTCTCAGTGGAGCGAACCGCGACACGTTTTTCACTCATCGTCAATCTGTTGACAGTACTACAGTCCATCGTAATACAGTTGAACACAGCTGGACGAGCACCAGAATCACCGTACAAATCACAACCTGCCACCCGGACATATGCGAGTTCCTGCCCAAGTCAAACCCGAACTGGTGGTGACCCGAGCCCGCATGCTCAAGGTTCTAACGCCATCTTCCCACTACGGGACATTGAAATATCTGCTTAACGCAGATGCTCGAAACTTTGCTGCAACGTGTGCAGGCTACATATAGGGAATAGTATCGACGGTGGTGGGTGTAAATGCTCTCAGCGTTATAAATACTGCGCACCTAATGTTGCCTCCAACATGGGAGGCAAAACGTGGTAAAGGACAGAGAAGGAACACCCGACACGGCTATCCCAAAAGAACCACTATGAAAGCTATTTTCATAGATCGAGCCATGAAAACCAACATCAGTACATTGTCCTATTTTTACTCATACTATCTGTAAGGATGCTAAACTCTCTCGTAGTGTCCGCTGCCATCCTGCCTAGTTTACATTTACCTCCAAAGGCTCGATTATGTTTGTGTTGCGCTCACCGAATGTGCTTCGCGGTGTTCGGCATTTAAAGACACCATTTGTATGAATGACATCACATGACGTAACATCACCGTCGTCATAGTCGCGAAAATTCTGATGCAGTACTCACAGCGAAGGCATCCCCGAAATTGCTGTGCACGTGCACAGTCGTAAGCTGGGAGGGCGAGTGTGGACCCGTCACACACACAATCTCCGAACCGGTGACGGACTGCACGGGGCACACGGTGCCACCTACGCTCACGCTGATCTCCGCGACCGCACTGGGAAACACAGAAAGACATATCCCCCCTGTAACCTGAACGTACATCATTGAGACCAGTGCTCTGGGGGATCGAGCATTGACATCTCTTCACGTAGAGGTGCTGCATTGATAGTCAAATACACTCACCAGCGTGATGATATCGTCAAACAACATCCATGATTGACATTGTCTGGTTAAGGCCCTGCGGGCGATCCTGTTCCAAGTATATAACAAGTTCTTCTGCATCTCTTGTTGATGTTCTTTGCTGACATTACTGATTTGAGCTAAATTTGTTCCTGATGACCTTTTGTGAATATTGCTGGTTCCTGTATATTGATTTAAAAAATTAAACCCCTTTAGTCAATAACGCTAAGGAACTCAATTCTATTTCTACACCTCTCACTCTCTCCCCTGTGGCTTTCTACGTATATCTCTGCTTCCATATCGCTGTCCCTGTGTGTGGCACTGCTGTTCTACACACCTACGGACACATCACCTAGCATCTGCCCAGAGCACAGTCTACAGCGGTTGCGGAGGCGAGTGGAGTATCGAGGGCTCTACCTGAAGCGAGCGCCGGTGATGGTGAGCCGCGTGCCGCCGGCCGTACCGCCCCGCGTGGGGCTCACGGCCGAGATCACGGAGGTGACATTTCGCTGGTAGTGGAATGCGTTGGGCAGCTCAGCCCCATCTGCGCCGGTTTCTACGCGCACGGCGCAAGCACGCTGCACGTCTGTGCCTGGGGAACGCACAGGGACTCTGGTTACTCTTTTGTTTATTGTAGAGTCGGGCGGTGGTGGTGGTGCTGGTGCACGTGGTTTGTGATCCAGCACTGTGGAGGCAGCAGCGAGGGTTGGTGGATCTCGGTGCAAATTCCCTTCCAGTGGACGTGGAAGAGGAGCCATACCCCGTGCCTCTGGGAGGAGAATGTGGTACAGTGTAGCAAAAATATGGATTACACCTGCTTCATCTGTATGGAAGTAAATGTACCTCTCACGTATGGATTTTCTCCAGGTGCTCATTTATTCCTAGATAACACCTTAATATTTGAGAACTGCAGAGCTTGGGTATTGCTAAAGCCAGCTCAGTACATGATTGCTTTCCTGCTCATTATTTCGTGACATCAGTGCACATGAGATACTTCCGTGTTTCTTGCTCTGTGCAGTGGTGGGTACACTTGTATGTGACCGTGACGGTATGGCTATCAGGTCCGTGCGTGTTGTGGTGACGATACCGCTGTTGGGTCACTCTGCGATGATTGTGCATCGTCTGTCGCTCTCTCGGCGATGATTGTGCATCGTCTGTCGCTCTCTCTGCGATGATTGTGCATCGTCTGTCGCTCTCTCGGCGATGATTGTGCATCGTCTGTCGCTCTCTCGGCGATGATTGTGCATCGTCTGTCGCTCTCTCGGCGATGATTGTGCATCGTCTGTCGCTCTCTCGGCGTGCCGCTACCATTGAGTGCTGGCAAGAGGCAGTAGAGGCCGCTGCTGGTGCTGACGTCGCGCTGCACGGGGCACTCCTGGCCGCACACCAGCACACGGGACGTGGCCGCGTCAAAGCCTGAGCCACTCACACTCATGTTCTGCCGGCCCCCAAAGCTGCCTGTGGTGGGAGGGTGCAGGATCACACACAAGACATCTCAGCTTCATGTCATTGTCATCGGTGTAAACAAACGGAATCCAGGTTGACCCAAGTTGGTCAGTTGCACGCTAATGATGGGGGTACTGGAGCAGAATTGTATAACCGAATGACCTTCCTGATGCCAACCTCCTGTATTCGGAGGGACTGCGGATTGCTATTTGTCAGGAACCTCCTCTCTTCAGAACTGTTAGCCAAAGGAGACCCGAGCAGGAGTGCTGAACTCTAGCAGACATACCTTCGAGGTTCATCGTAACACGCACACACCTCCACCCCGATAAGATATATGTACAAAAACACATATATTATACAAGTGATCGAAACATAATTGTGTTTCAAGACACTGAGCAAGAGGAAGGGGCAACGGTGTAGAGATGTGATTGAATAAGGGGCAATACATGTTCTCTTTAGAAAACGTCAGTCGGAAGTCTGCCGACAGTGTTCTAGATAACTTTATTTGTGATAGGAAATGGAATGTTGACCACTAGATCATGGGTAGCAACTGAAATGAGAAACCCCCATGTGACACTGAGCAGGGAAAAAACGTTAACTCGTGCGGCAGAGAGGGTTAAGGTCGCGGGTTTGATACGTGATGAAGACTGGACAAAATATTTCATTACGAGGCGAGTATGAGAGGCAAGAGTTCATTCTCTAACCCATCAGTAATTCCGTTTGTGGCACAGTCATCTACATATAATGAATGTGTATGCTCGCAATGCGAGTACCAGTATTAAAGCCTTCAATAGCGCAAATTTTATCTGCACGACACCAAGGCATTTGATTTATTTACACTTTATTTCTCACTTATTGATGACTCTTCCGAATATCCAGAGCCAGCAGCAATATTCCCAGGAAAAATTCAGGAAGAAGTCCAAGTTAAAGCAGTCATGCCAGGAAAAAACGTCATCAAAATGGAAATTACTTCGATCATTAAAAAGAGAAGACGTCAGAATAATGCATTGCACACTTGAAAAAAGATCCCTCATTTGGGCGGGTATCTGATAGTTATTACAAAATATTTTTTAGCAGCAAACACTGGCGCGCTGTGGTTATTTGACGGAGCGAAGGACGCGCGGCAAAGCGTACCTCTCCTCGGGGCCACCTCCGTCACGAACTGCTCGTAGCGGAAGGTGGTGCTGCTGTTCGATGCGCCGCTGGGCCGGTGAAGCAGGGAGACGGAATAGGCCCCGCCAGGGTGCTCCCCCACGTGGCACGTCACCCGGGACGGGGAGACCGCTGTCACCGCACAGGCCGCGCCACCGATCAGCACGGCCACACTAGCCATGTCCGAGCCGAACCCGGAGCCGGTGATGGTCACCAGCGTGCCGGCGGTCCCTGGTGAGGAAAATGCAGTTGAGCTCCGAAAGCAGATCCGGACCAACCGATGGAACTGGCACCATGTGCATCGGCTACAGAAGCTTGACGATGCCTTCAACATGGCAGGTTAAATGTTGCGATGGCAAGAGGAGGCTATCCCGATAGAGCAGCTCTGAAGAGCAATTCTCAATGGGTTACCATTTAACTACAGCAAGTAAATGATCTCGTGGTGATGGCAATTGTCATTGAGTCCATAACACGGCATGCAAAGTTAATTGCCTGTAACTGTCCGGTACTGCTAATGAGTATTTCTCACCGGCACTAATTTCCGCCACTGCTGCTACTGCTATGAAGGCGTCATGACAACGTTTGTATTGACGTAGGTGGTGAGTCAGTGCTGTTACAGATCCAGTGCGTTTGTAAATCCACTGCTGGATGAAAGCCTCCCCGTGCAGCGTGGTTCATGGGTGTTAATCAACCACACTTCACAACTTAAAGAAGCACATTAGATTCTGTGCCTTCTTCAATAAAACGCAACCGTCCCAATTACATCCTCCCCATTACCAGTTGCTGCACTCTTACACAGAAACAATTTGAGGGATAGAGCTCAAGAGCACATTGCAATCACACTCGATGTAATGCCATCTCTGCTGTTATAGCTACTGATTTAGCACCTACTGCTTCACATAAGATTAATCACCACCTCATGGCCTGATCAACAGAGTGCTTTAGATAGATTCGACACTGCCATAAGATTCAAAAGCTCAGGAGAGTAATTTGGAGATGGACACAGACGTGTCACTACCCATTAGAGCCAGGAATCCCTCATAGATGCACCTTTGATTGGGGCGACAGACGTGATGACGGGCGTGTCGGAAGCTGAGTAGATGAACGTCAGCTTGGGGAAGGTAACGCCAGCGGCCTGAACCACAACGCGAGCCGCACCAGCCTCGTGCCCTGCCGTGCTGCACGTGACCCGCGTCGGGGTCACGGTCAGCAGTTCGCACGGCGCTTTCCCCACGGTCACTGTTGTGTTTCCCGGCGCGAACCCATTCCCTACGAGCGTCAGCTCCGTGGCTCCATTCAGGCTGCCCGACCCGGGGGACACGACAGCCGAGGCCAGGCTGGCCAGCGTCGCGGCGCCCCAGGCCTTGCCACGGCCCCGCACCTGCACGTCCACGGGGTGGGAACCAGCCGGCAGGGGCCCCAACTCGCATACGATCCGCGCGTCCGTCACCTCCGTGGGGACGCAGTCGCCGCCGCCGCCGACGGAGACGCGCACCGCACTTGCGTCGACACCGAAACCACCGCCGCGGAGCGTCAGGACGGTTGCTGGGCCCGTCGCCTCCAGGGGAGACACGCCACTCAGCCTTGGAGTCGTCTCGTTCGAGTAGGTGAAGTTGCAGCGCCCGCCGCAGACGGCCGGCATGCCGAGCACCTCCACGCCAACTCCGCCCGTCAGTGCAGACAACAAGGGCGCCGTGTCGCACTCCACACGCGTGTAGGTGACGGACGCCACCGCGCAGGGCAGGCCACCCGCCAGCACGCGAGTGCCGCCCGGCGCCGGGTCGAAGCCGGAGCCCTCGAGGATGAGGCGCGTGCCCCCCGCTAGCGAGCCGGCGCCGGGGCTCACGGAGAGCAGCAGAGGCAGCAGCGCGAAGCGGCGGCTCGTGTCGGCGGCCGGCTTGACGATGGCAGCTCCCAGGTTGTTGACAGTGAGGGAGAGCGGTAGCGCCATCCCCACCTCCATGGCACCGCGAGGGTTTACACGGCACAAAATCTCGTTGTCGGAGCTCTTGTCCACTTCACACGGGAACCCGCCCACCGCCACCTGCGCGTGGCACGGAATGCCGGCTCACGGGATACGACGCAAGCCGCCGCGCAAATACAGCAGGCAGTGACGTCGGGCTGCAGCGATAGCAGAGCTGCTCTTTTGCGATAGCGCTCATCCTCTGTCACAATGTTTCTCCTCCCACATTGGAGGCATCACAATAACAACATCGTTATTTATACTCTGCACAGTATTCGTTCAGTGTTCCCAGAGAGAAGACTCGGAGGTGCGAGGAAAGCATACAGAGGTGGGGGAAGGCAGCCATGCACTTCGACAGCGCTATCATTTGCCAGACACTGCGTCCCTATACATTATGATAGTATCGGCGAATTAATGAGTGTTTGTTAGTTATGAGAAGAAACCGAAGAACCTGGAGGAAACCCATGCAGAACAGGGGAAAACACACACTGCCTTCGGCAAGGTTTTGCCTAAGGCAGTGGAAAGAGAACTGCCTTCGGCAAGACCTTTTTAATGTGAGGTGAGGAAATTACCACTGCGCCGCGCTGCCACACACTTCATTATCATCGTCACTTATGTGGGTGATCGCTGGGAGTGCCCACCTCGTTAGCGCACGGCACAGCTGCAAAACCACTGCCCGTGATGTGGATCTGCGTCGCGATGGTCCCCGACAGGGGCGAGATGTTGGTGATGATCGGGGAGAAGCATTCGTCGAAGCTGAAGGAAAAGCCGCTGGGAGACGGGTCGGGCTCGAGGGAATTGGAACCACAGTCGCCGACTTTGCTCGCAACGGCGCACAGAGGCGGCGCCGCTCTCCGGGACACGCGGGAGGATGCTGAGAACAAACGCACGCATGCACGTGTCGACGAGTGGGCCGACAGCTGTTTCCAGAGAGACAGTCATTCCCCCCACACGTCCACCCGTACGTACAGACATTCGCATACGACAAACGTTTTATCAACATTCAAGCAACTGATTAAAGAAATACACAACCCAAAGTAAATACATATGTATGGGGTTTTTTTGGCCAGATATGAAACAGGGGGACAGCATACAAACTCCTCACAGAAAGGCACCGAGTGAAAAATATAATCCAGGGCCTTCTAGCTGTGAGGTGCGAGTGTTTTCACTGTGTCACCTTGCTGTCCAATATTGCGTTGCTATGGTAGTAAAATAGCGCTTTATTTAGTTTGATTTGTTGTCTTTCTTTAACATGTTACATGGCCCAGTCAATTACATGTGGGTAAGGAACTCATCACTCAATCGAAGACTGTGTGTGATCTATTCAGGATTCCGATTCCGAGATAGCAACAGCTCTGTGGAGCACTTGCCATGGCCTCGCAGAGCACTACTGGCCCACACAGTTGGGAATCTCTGATAATCGACTATGCAGTCCTGATCTCGCAACACGAATACGTTTGGCTGTCGAACACCAGGGGATAGGACACATCCACGTGTGATGACCGGCCATGCAGGCAAGCCCTCGATCATTGAGGATTGTATTTTTAGTCACAGCTCGACCCTGACTCAGTCGTGGCTCAAGTGAGCTGGCTCAGAGATACGATTAAATTGAGCTGGCTCCGGTCTCAGGCACACTAGGGATTCCCATGAGCTGAGCCTGAGTCGAGCCGCACGCGATGATGCGGCCACGGGCCCCAGGCCCCGGGCCGTGGCCTTGCCGAATGGCACTGACCTGGCCGGCTCTGGGCGGGGATCCCCGCCAGCGAGAGGGCAAGCGTCCGGGTGCGCGGCGGCACGCGCTGCACATTCACCACCCCGCGTAGCTCCAGCAGCTGCGCTGAGTCCACGGCGCCGCTCGTGTAGAAGTACCGGCCCTCGCGTGAGAATGAGTACGCAAAGGAGCCTGTCGCACGCACACATACACCCGAAACAACAACAACCACCATTGGTCAATGAGCGATGGTGACGTCACCACAGCACTTGTGCCAGGACATATGCACTTTGAGGCCATGTGAAGTGTCGAAGGATCACTGACAGGTCATGGGACAGACTCAGATGTTATGGGTTGCTGACTAGCAGATGCACCACCGGTGGTAACTACTCTGCCAACTTGCTGTGTTTTAAGCACACTGCCTAGGTATGGAGATTTCTCCACTCTCTCCAAAACTGCCCCACCACTCATGAAGAGTTGAGGAGGTGGAGTGTTTGGTTGCATAAAATACCCAGAGTTTTGGTTTTGGTGGGACTGATGCTAAGCCCCATTCTGTTTGTGGCATGCTCCAAGTTTAAGTGCAGAGCTTCCAACTCTTCCGCAAAGTGAGTGGCAATCACTATATTGTTAGCATACATTACATGATTGGCTAATATAGAACTATCTCTTGACCGGATCCAGGCATCGATCAATCTCCCACTGTACCTGTACTAAATAGAACTTCCACCGGTACATTCATGGAAAGCCTCTCAAACTCTATGGTCAAAAAAGATGGTGAATAAAGTAGGAGCCAGAGGATATCCCTGTCACACCCCAAGGTGAACAGTGAATGGCTCCCATCACGTAGTTTTACTCGAGATTGCCCACACATACACGCACATACATGCGCGCACACACACACGCAGAAACAAATGTATGCGTTAACATACATGTGTACGCTCACATACAGATAACCACATACACGCATGCACACACACGTACACACTCTCACGCCTACAAAGACAAAGATCCCTCGATAGCCTTACAAACTGTAGGGTCAAGTGCCATTAGCGAGCACCTATGAAGGTCGACACGGCACACGAGCGGGTGGGTGACCAACACCACGCCCGGCCGCCTTTATCTCCCTAGTGGCAATATTTACACACCGCACTAGGTACTCATTTGAGGCTGAGTCGACCCAGGGGATGCCCAGGACCAGTTCGGAAAATCATCACTGGTGTTCACCGTGAGCGGGATTCGAACTCGGGTTGCCGGGTTTGTAGCCCAGCGTGCTAACCGCTGGGCCACCGCTCCCCACGCACATATATACACATACGCACACACG
>JAZEWT010000008.1:279638-293457 GCA_036362905.1 Mordacia mordax | reverse complement strand
TGAGAGTGGGAGTGAGTGGTGAGTGAATGGTGGGTGGTGAGTGAGAGTGAGTGAGAGTGAGAGTGAGTTGTGAGTGAGAGTGAGTGGGAGTGAGTGGTGAGTGAATGCTGGGTGGTGAGTGAATGCTGGGTGGTGAGTGTACCTGCGGGGTAGGGTGCACGGTGAGCAGGCTGTGAGTGTCAGTGAGTGTGGTGAGTGAGAGTGAGTGGTGAGTGAGAGTGAGAGTAAGTGGTGATTGAGAGTGAGTGAGAGTGGGAGTGAGTGGTGATGAGTGAGAGTGAGTGGGAGTGAGTGATGAGTGAGAGTGAGTGGTGAGTGGGAGTGAGTGGTGAGTGAGAGTGAGAGTGAGTGGTGAGTGAATGGTGGGTGGTGAGTGAGAGTGAGAGTGAGTGGTGAGTGAATGGTGGGTGGTGAGTGAATGGTGGGTGGTGAGTGTACCTGCGGGGTAGGGTGCACGGTGCGTAGGCTGTCTCCCTGGATGCGCTGCAGGAGGCCCCCACGCTGCACCGTGGTTACGCTCACGCTCACGTTTACCCCACCGAGACCGGTACCATCCACCTGCAGAGAGCAACACTCACGCACCGCTCACTTACCACTCGCACCTGCTCGCTAATAACTTGTTACAGGGCTTTACCATTTGCAGTGTTTGTCAGCATGCAGGTTTTGGGGGGGGGGGGGGTTTACGTACAGAACTTTGCGACATTTGGATAAAATTTGTTTAAAAATGTAATATATTATTATTATTGTGTTCGTGGGGAGCGACCCCGTCACGCAGCGAGCGTGATGAGCAGTGGTAGCTGCACAGCTCGCGGTACGGGAAGCCGCGGTGCCCCAGTGGATGAGTTCGTGCCATGTGGTGGGGATGATGGCGGTGGTGCGGAGAGCGGTGTGAAGGAGGGCAGTGGTGCGGAGAGGGGCAGCAGTGCGGAGGAGGTTGGAGATGCAGAGGAGGGCAGAGGTTCGGAGAGGGGCAGGGGTGCAGAAGAGACCTGTAGGGGCGGCTGGGCACCAGAGGCTGTCAGCCACTTGATGGTCCAGTTGTACCCGGAGCAGCCACCATCGCGTGTCACCGCCAACCGCCCCACGGCACCGTTGGCGCTTTGCAGCGCGTCCTGCAGCTCCATGGCCGACACGTCGTGTAGTAGCCCTGCAGTGGGACCGCACCGCTCATGCCCACGTGTTACCGCCCGTGTGATGCCTCTCGGCAGCTGTGAAAGTTTATTACCAGTACGGTCATGTCTCAACCCCCCGACCCATGTGTTTCATACTGAATGCTTTGGGCGCTTTCTTCTCACTGTGCCCTAGTTGACCGTATCGCCTTACTTTCACCTCTGGCTCCAGGTCCAGAAGTCATCGAGGCCAAAACCAATGAAGCCACCACAACCTCCACCACTGCCCCTCTCTGCCTGTGTCTCCCACCCTCCGCCAATCCAACAGCTGCTGCACAGCCAGCACGTGACCTCCCCTTAACGTTTCTGCGGACTTCGTCAGTGAGGTTTTTCACCATGTAGTCAGGTTTCCTCCCACACTCCAAAGACATGCTGCTGCCCATTTTAAACCTGCTGCCTAAATTGCCCTGGTGCCCTGTGATGGCCTCCCATCGTCGCTATGGCCCTGCCTTGCACCATGTGCTTGCCGGGATAGACTCCAACTCAACACAACCCCGTTACAAGATAATGAATGAATAAATACACACGCGCAATAATCTTCACACGCGTTTATCGGCAACGCTGCATCGACCTCCACACACAGTGACATGCACGCTGTTTTTGAGCCAGTGGTAATCTTAAATAAATATTGAATTTCAGATAGCGACCGTAAGTAAGGGTCGCATAAAGCGTCAATATACCATTTGCACTTGCCGTGTTAAGGCCTTAATGTCATAATCATCTCCGCTGTGCGCAGTCCTGGTCCATCAGTCGTGAATGGGAACCGCACACCATGCCAGTACCATTCGGCATTGCTTACACACACGTTAATCCAGGAACGCCACGTCTCAAGGCTTATTGTCCCGAGGGTCGTGCCTCCAATTGCCCGGCAGTATCCTTCATGACCCTCCCGCATAGAGGTCGATCTTGACACCACTAGTACCAGTCTTCAGCATGTCCACTCAGCTCCTGATGCTCCTGGGCCACATCAGTCCATCGCTTCTCTCACCCGTGCCACACTTGTTTTGTTCCCTCTATCCGGCCAAACAGAAGTTGTTTGGGCATGCGGTGGATGGGCATGCAGGCTACATGACCCAGCCACCACAGCCTCGGCTGCCGGAAGAGCTCATAATGGACCTGTGTACAGATATTTCGAGAATTTGGGAGCTCCTGGTCAAACCCAGGATGGCTCATAGGCAGGCAAAATGGAAAGTTTCAAATCAGCACATTTGTTCCGCCAGGGTGGGTCGACGTTTTGCAAGCATAGAGAAGACAGGACATGACTGCAGCTAAGAAGACCCGAAGCTTCGTGTGGAGCAACGGGCCAGGCAGCTTCCACAGTCTTCCGCAACACAAAAAAATGAGTACTGTTAGTTAGCAGCTGTGACGGTCGAAGTTGCACGTGAGGAGGTGGATTACCAGCACCACCCCCGGCCACCTAGGTGCTGATTTGAGGTGGAGAGGCTTAGAACTGGTTCCTAAAATTGTTACTGGTGTTGATCGTGGACGAGAATCGAAGTCGGGTCACTGGGTTGGTAGCCCAGTGCACGAACCACTGCACCCTAACACATACACACAAACGCGCATGTAGCGGCCGCGTGAGTACCGGGCAGCGTGGTGTTGTAGACCGTGATGGAGAAGGAGCCGGAGACAGGCGGGGAGGCGGCCTGCACCCGTGCCACGCGCACTGCGGCCCCCGTCGGCCAATCTCCACCCCGGAACTCCGCCACGGCGGCGTCGGCCTGCTCGCCACGCTACTCGCACCGCGCCAGCAATCACACCGTGAGGTCGCTCCCCTGTGAATCCGCTCTGCCGGGAGCCCACTGTATTGCGAATCTGCTTTGCCAGGATGATCATTAATTCACTCTATCATGGGTTCACTCTATCGTGAGGGTGACTCATTCCACCAGCAGGCCACTCCACCAGGAGCCGACTCTATTAAAAGTCTGATCCATTGTGAGGCCACTTTGAGCTCACTCTACGGAGGGTCTGCATCACCAGGAGGCTGCCCCATCAAGATGCCACTCTAATGCAAGTCCGCTCCACTGCAAGCCAATTCACTACCCACCCCCCTGTGAGGCCATTCACCCAGCGAGGCCACATTACAATTATTTTATTTGTTATTTTATGTCATTAATTGATTTACAGTCGTTAATTTACTTAATGAAACTATTGTTTTCGATGAATTCCATCGAATTAAAGTTATTCTGATGTTGTTGACATGCTGTTTTCTCCATAGATCTGTGCAGCGATTTGTGACCCTCGGGTGAAAAATGCTTTAAAAATGCAAAATATTATTATGATTCCCCACGGAGCCGCACCTACCGTGGCGAAGCCGACTTCAAAAAGCGGGAGGTCATGTCCGCAGGACAAAGGCACCAGCGTCACCACGAAAGTGCCCGACGATTCCGGCACGGAGCTGACTCGCACCGTGGAGAAGCGCACTGTGCCGGGCGCTGCTCCGCTCAACCGTCGCGCCAGCACGTCTACACAGGGCACCCGCTCACCCTGTGAGCTCGTGCGGATTTACACAAACTCTACAAGAATGCGGTGGCGTGTGCTGCGTCTAGCAGCATACGCCACCGCAAAGCAGCGCGCACGGCGTTGCTGTGCGCGTTGGCCTCACCGGCCGGACTGCTCGTGGTGGCGACCTGGCCGATGTAAATGTCATCGACTGCGAAGTCGCCTGCTCCGTCGCCCTGGTACAAGTTGAGGCGCTGGATGAGGAACCGGCTCCCAGTGGCGAACCGGGGGTCAGACCGCAGCAGGGATAATAGGTCGATACACACGTACTGCCACCTGCCACATACTCATGCACACATATACACGGGCAGTCAAACACGCACACACAGGCATGCGGATACAGCACACACGCATGCACACACACGTGCACACTTGCGCGTGTGCACACACGTGCACACGTGCGCGTGCGCACGCATGCCATACATGGATTCCATACTGTCCTGACACCTTCTGGACAGAAGAACTTTTAAAATTAGCCTTGGCCTAATATCAAAACTGTTCATTGCACTGTGATAAAGTACAACGCAATAGCAGTATCAGATCTCGATGCAAATCAATTCCTGCCACCCGAACAAAAATGACAGCAATTCATAAACTGTCCCGAGACAAACTGGGACAGGTGACAATCTCAAGTATGGGTAGGTGACTACTAGGCCTAGCCAGCATCCTTTCGCATTCATTATCAGTGGGGCGGGTGAGCAGGCCACAGCCTGATGTGTTGCTACTGCTGCAATGGAAGGAGCTTAATCACATGACACACATGGAGCCATTATGGAACCATTTCACACAGGCTCCATGGCAGTGCACTGCTCTCCTGTGCCCTGCAAGTCAAGGCTATAATGAAGGCAACACGTAGTCACAGAGAGTCCCATTCTGCTGGCGTCGTGATGTCGCAGCAACCAGTAAGATGCTGCCTCTGCTGCGAAACTGGGCAGCTTCAGTTCAATTCCCAAAGAAGCTCCAGGCACTTGGAGTGGTCCGTTGTCACACAGGGCAAGGACGGAGCCCGTACCCAGAGAGTGGAGGAAGCGTGATGGGGAGTCGCTCGAAGCTGCTCTGGCTCACTCCATGTGCACTCTGCCACGTGAAGGTGAGGCCCAAATGGGGGGCCAGGTTTCCCCACAAGGCGAAGCACAGCTGTAGATACACACGAAACAGTTACACAGCACAGCGGCACAATACAGTGGCACAAAGCAGAGTGGTACATCACATTGATACAACACAGTGTCACACATCACAGCGTCACATACGGGTAATGCAAAGTAATGCATTTTTATTTCATTGCTCTGGCATTGCCGTGGGTGAGTGCTGGCTCTGTGTGCTCTGGGGACGTTTTACATCGCTGTGCTCTAACATCATGTAGCACAGACCCACTCTTCTCATTCACGGGGGCTAGCATCACGAGACCTTCCTTGCGAGCCCCCGCACTGAGCGTGACCCACGGATGCGTGTGCCAAGCAACGCGTTATCCCCGTGATACATGCGTGATGCGGGTGTTACGCGGCACCTGTCTATGCGTGCTGAGCGAGATGTTGCCGTACGGAGTCCCACCCGGCCGCGTGTCCCCCGCGTCGTACACCACCGCTGGGTTCCTCAGGCTATAGCGCCCGCAGAAGGCCTCCAGCTCCAGCGTGCGCTGTCCTCGGTCCTTGCCAACATCCTATAGTAGTGGTGCGCAGTGCTCGGTGAGGTTCCACGCACAGAGGCGAGCGCACGCAATCCGTGCCATACGCTCTCCACGCGAAATGTGCGTGGTTTCCTGCTGTTCAAACGCGCAGTGAGGCATCGGTGCTCATCTGCTGTGTACAGCCCTGAGTCATCAACAAGGAACAAATTCTTAGTGGACTGAGAATTGCTGCCAAGAGTTGCTTTATCACCTCCCATGTTGGAGGCAAACAGTCATGCAGGAGAGAGGAGGATTGCTTCACACAGCTATCGCGAAGGAGTGGATCTTAACAATTTCATTTATCATAAAGCCATGAAAACCCACATCAATCCTCGTGGAATGCCCCAGAATCCAGCTGCCAGAGTTTGCTCTTTGGCACCATGACAATGCTCTGCTCAACATATTTCTGGACCAGCCAAGTTCTCCTGTGTCTGCAGCACGGCTTGCACATGTGAGGTCTGTATTCTTTTAATTAATTAGCAGAGCCCCTTAATCAGGGAGATTTACATCATTACAGAAGCGTAGCGAAGAAACCACAAAGAGGCAGGGGGAAGGCAGCCAATGCAGTCAGCCGGCGCCAACACCTACCAGAGACACTGTGCTCTATATATTATGATGTTATCAACCAATTAATGATTTGCAATGTCCGTTATAGAAAACCTAACAAAGTTTGAGGATGATGGAACAGCAAACGATGAAGTCGCCACCTCTCTCGGTGTAAACACACAAACGTTAACGTCAAAATGTCTCAATAGCTCGGGTACTTGTCGTGCTGAGTGATACACGGGCTCAAGCATCGTGCACTCACCACAGGGCTGGCAGTCTCATAGTCACGGAAGAACTTGATGGCGAAATTCTCCGATATGTTGAAGACCTCCTGAGGACAGCGGCTACTGATCATGCCCTGCAGAGCGGCTTGCACCTGCACGCACACACAGCCGCAGAGAAGCCCCCGACAACACGCACGCACACACAGCTCCAGCCACCACACACACGAGCGAGTGCAGCTACATTCATTGGCACTGCTGGCTTGTGCTTGAGAGATTGCGTTCATTAAATGTGAGAATTCTATTTGAATTTTTATTACGAGTAAGAATGCATGATATTGTAATAATACTGCAATGAATGCATTACGATGCTGTAGGCAGGTGGCTCAGCAGTGAAGCAACACAATAATAATAATATTTTGCACTTCTAGAGTGCTTTTCACCTGAGGGTCACAAAGCGCTGCACAGAGAGAGAATGGCACGTCAACAACATCAGAGTAGATCAATTAAATGTAAAATGATGGCTATATATCAATAAAGGACGTAAAATAACAGATACAATAATTCATCTCATCTCATGTCATTGTCAGAAACCGCTTAGTCCTGTACAGGGTCGCGGTGAGCCAGAGCCTATCCCGGCAGACACAGGGCGCAAGGCAGGGATATACCCACGATGAGACACCAGTCCATTACCGGGCACTGCAGACAATTTAGTAAGCAAGCCAATTAACCTCTGCAGCAGCATGTTTTTTAGGCTGTGGGAGGAAAACGGAATGCCTGGCAAAAACCCACGCAGACACGGGCAGAACATGCAAACTCCACACAGAAAGGCACTCGAGCCGAGATTTGAACCCGGGACCTTCTTGCTTTGAGTCGACAGCACTACTCACTGTACCACCGTGCCACCCAGATACAATAATTGTTAAACAAAAACATGGAAGAAGTAAGTGTTCCTGATCAAGCATAAGTCAACAGCGAGCCATCATCCAAGCACAACAACAGTGAGCATCATCAACAGTCCTTGCCAGAGAACTTCAATGCCTTACGCAACAAGAACACAGCTTCACACACACGAATGTGGATTTGTCTCGATGCATGAGAATTGCTCTGCAGAGCTGCTCCTTCAGGATAGCCATTTCAGAAACACCTGATGATGCTCCCAACGCTGGAGTCGAAACGGAGGAGAGAGCAGGATCACTCGACATGGCTATCTCATCGGTACTGCCACAGAGAATGCAACGAACAGAGTAAGTAAATGATGCGTCTCCAGTAGTTCATCACACTTCCTTGGCAATAATTCCCTCAGTCCTTGCCTGTAACATCTGTAGATGCATGAAGGGGGAGTAACATCATCTTAATTAATTTTATAAGTGTCCACATCACCTTATCCGTGTACCGATCCCTTTTGGAGACAAGCTGTGTCGGCACCGTTGCTACTGCATCAGTCGTGCGTTCGTGCTGTGTGCGTGTACGTTGTGCGCGTGCATGGCACGAACCTGCTGAGCAGTGGCGTTGGCAGAGATGGGGTCAGAGAGGCGGCCGTCCCAGCGCAGAGAGAAAGAGGCCATCGAGGCGCTGCCCCTCGTACGCTCCCGCACGCTCACATTCACCTGGCTGCCTGGGGTCACTTCCCACTGCAGCAGCTCAAAGTCACCTGGTCCCACACCACGTCCATTTCATTATCACCACCAGGATTATTGCAATGCACGAATCCATTATTACAATGCACGAATCCATTACTGCAATGCACTACTCCCTGGCATCCTTGCCTACCTGATCAATCGTCTCCAACGTGTGCATAATGCGGTTGCTAGAATCCACGATCACATATCCCAGTACTGGTGTCTCTCAACTGGCTACTGGTTAAATATAGGATCGAATTCAAGATCCTCCTCACCTACAAGGCTCTCATTGGCGCTGCTCCAACATACATCCGTCACCTACTTCAGGCACCCTCCTCAACACGACAACTTCCATCCTTCAGTACGGGCTTGCTGCATGTGCCCAAATCGCACCTCGGTTCGATGGGTGACAGAGCCTTCTTGCACGCTGCTCCCAGACTCTGTAATGCTCTGCCGTTGGAGATTGATGTAGGAGTACTATAGGTTGATGTGTAACAAAGCATTTGGGGACACATACGTACTACTGAAAAACCATTGTTCTGTTCGCATGGGCTTAATTACCATCCTATCAGACATTTGTTTCCATCCAATAAGCTCAGAAATGATCTCCCATCCCTTACCGTATTTCCGTCTTGCTCTGTCCTGGTTTTTATGCTCATATTCCCACACGAGGCCTGTTGTAATATCACTCATCTGCATTACATACCTTTTAATGGTGGCTGGGCTGAGAAATGTTAACTCATTATATGTTCTCTCCACAGCCCTGTGCAGAGCTTTGTGACCCTCAGGTGAAAAGCGCTCTGGAAGTGTAATTATTATTATTATTACCACATAACCTTCATTTATATGGCACTTGCCATGTATATGATTATAACCCTGAAATGGTGTAGGTTTTCATAGCTCCTGCTCTCTCTTTGCAATGTTTTGCCTCCAACACTGGATGGTTCAGAAGTCTGACGATGCCTCCAATGTGGGAAACAAAACGTGGCGAAGGTGAGAGCAGAGACACTCGACATGGCTGTCCCAAACGAGCAGCTACGGAGAGGGTCACTCTTATACACCAGGAACTCAAAGAGTTTTCATCACATCTCATCCTGACCATCCACAGAGCACCTCTCGTGGCAACCGGCCCTTGCAAGGTAACCCAACTTCGACTTGGACATGACACTTAGTGTGGCAGTAGCCGCCAATAATTGCTACTGTAACCCAAGCTGAGTAATCTGAGACTAATAGTTCACATGTGACGAATTTTGACTATAAAGCACGCACACTGTGACCGACTGTCCTTCAAATGACGTCAGGGGACAGAGTGTGGAGGAAATGAACCGTGGGTGCGGCGGCGCGAGTCCTCAACGCAGGCTGAGTGGCGGTCTCGGGAACAGCAACCACGGCGGAAGTGGCTCCACAAGAGCGATGCGGAGGGGACTGACTGCCGGGGAGTGACTGGAGCGGACTACCGAGTGCCCAATGTTGGGGCATGTATTCACATGAGTGGGGGTTGGGGGACGCGAGGTGGGGGGCACCGCGGACCAACCTCTCTCAGAGTCGAGGGTGATGATGAAGCGTACGCCCCCGGGGACGACGGCCCGCTCCACTCTGGCACCATCGGGACGAAGCACGGGCGCCAGCGCCGCGCGCACGTCCTGAGCGCGCGCATCCGCCTGCAGAGCCACTAACATCCACGCGCGCACGCAAAGGCACCCCGCGTAGCCTTAACAGACTGTGCGGTCAAGTGCTATTAGCGGACACCTGTAAAGTCCAGCAAGACACGCAAGGGGGTGGGTAGCCAGTACCACACGTGACCGCCTTTGTCTCCCTAGTGGTGACACTGACACATCACACCAGGAAGATATTTGAGGCTAAATCGAACTAGCGGAGGCCCAAGCCGGTTCAGAAAATCATCTATGCCATTGACTGTGAGGGAATCGAACTTGGGTGACCAGGTTACCAGTGCAGGGTACTAACTGCTAGGTTATCTCTCCCTACATGCACACACATTCACACATATGCACACACACACAGGAATAATCACGCGGTGTGTCCCGTACTCTACTTCATACGGGTGACGTTCTCGCTACACAGGCAACGTACGCTGCCCCCAAATGGCACGCCGGCCCGCACCGCACACCACCTCCTGCGGGCCCCGGCAGCGCCGCCGGTCACTCACCAGTTCGTGCCTGGGCGAACACCAGACGGAACGTGTGCCCCACACAGCTGTCCGCAGAGCCCAGGCAAGGGCTGCTCACCGTGAGCTCCTGTACCTCAGCGGCGGGCGTGCCGGCACGCCAGCCCAGCAGGCTCACCACCTGCACGCAGCGCGCGCATTCATTTATGAACTCCCCCCTACGCGGACAGCCAGCTGTCCGGGTTTGTGTGTGCGCGTGTTAATGCGCATGCATCTGCGGAGCAGCAGTGTAGCTGTTAGCGCGCTGCGCTATGAACCCGGTTCAATTCTCGCTCAAGGCCAACACCGGTGAAGATTTTCGGAACCGGTCCAGGCCCTCTGCCAGGTCGACTTGGCATCGTATGAGTGTCTAGCGTCGTGCGTAAACTTCACCGCTGGGGAGACACAATGGCGGCCGGGCGTGATGCAGGCCACCCACCGCCTCGTGCGCTGTGCTGGCCTCTATAGGTTCTCACTACCAGCAATCGCCCCAAGAGTCCACTGAAGGCTACACGGGAGACCTTTGTCTTGGTAGGTGGTACCTGTATCTCAGGTTGCACGACGGAGGACGTGCGCAGCAGCTGCACGTGGTTGGTGGCGCCGGCGGTCTGCTGCTCCGTGTAGGGAGTGTCCTCGCGGAATGTCGCCACCTCCACCACCGCCTCGCCGCTGTACTCCTGGAAGTGCAGCTGCATGTAGCAGCTAGCACATGGATGAGAGGCAGCGGACACGCAGTCACCGCGAGGAACTCCCGTTCCGCATCGCCTGACACAGCACTGGATGAATTATTCACGCATTGCTTGATTCTCAGTACCTGCTTAAGCCCACAGGGAGCAAAGGTTGCCGGAGCTCATCCTGGTGGACACAACTAAGCCCACGATGTGATACCAGGGATAATTGAAACAGCAGGCCAGTTAACCCAAGCAGCAGCAGGCCTTTGAACTGTGGGGGTAAACCAGAATAGCTGCAAAAAACCCAGGCAGACATGCAGAGAACATGAAAGGTACCCAAGCCAGGGCTCGAACCTAGGCCCTACTTCCTGTGAAGTGGCAGCGTTACTTAAAAAAAAAAGATGTTGGTGCTGATATTCCGTTCAGATGTTGTTATTGACATGCCGCTCTCTCCACAGCTCTGTGCACCACTTTGTGGCCCTCGGGTGAAAGGCGCTCTAGAAGCTGTTAATGTCCGCTGATAGCATTCAACAGCAAATAGACCAGAACATTGGGAAGACTAGCAGAGTACCCATCCTATGTCGAGGTAGAAACACATTCTCCTAATATCTGCATGAAGGCGGAAGAGTGCTCAACAGTGTTAATGGTACTGGTGCAAAAATTAAATGTTAAAGCTGAAATAGTGTTAACATTTCAGAAGAGTAATTAATAAGTGGGAACTAAAGCTGAAATAAGAAATACAAATCTTTGTCTTGTGCAGAGATAATTTGTACTTATGAAGGATTCGAATCCAGTACCCTCACTGCAGACATACATACATACAAAACACTTGCTCCATTACATATAGATATTGCTGTGCAGCACCCACACACAGACACCTGCGGTGCAGCGGGCAGGAGGCAATATGACGCCAATCCGCCACTTACGGGGTTTGAACCCAGGTCACAGGACAACATACACCAGTGCGTGTGGGGCGGGCAGGGGCGAGCATACTCACGGTTGTCCGGCCGTGAGATGGATGGGGGCCGACCTCTGGGAGGCGTCTGTGAAGTAGCTGGAGGTGACCCCATAGTTGTAGGCAGCCTTCACCTTCAAAGCCGACATGGGACACGTGAGCGGGCGCTGCAAGGAGCCACGCTCGCCTCGCGATATGAGTGGGTGCAGACACACGGGCACAATGCCATCACACCGCCATTACAGTGGACTTACAGTGCAGTCACGGTGCAGTTACACGGCATGATGGTCTCGCGGCATTGTCAAATGCACGTTAAGATCGCATCTCTGGCATTCACCAACCCTGATCATACTGCATTTTAAATATATAAGATTACAACAGGTTTTACCGTATCTGGCGATTATACAGGTGTTAAGATACTGGCAAAAATTACCCATAGCGTTAACAGCTTCACCTAAGCTATAAAGCATTGAGGCCGCATTGTCCTGAGCTGACTGCCTTTTGGCAACGGCTGACACCGGCAAATAGGCTCAAAAGGAAGCCACTGCCAGGTGAAGGTCGGTCAGTTGAAGGACAATGCATAGGTTATCAAAGCTACCTGTTTGCATACTTTGCCACTAGTATGTGTGGCTTTTGCAAACTGGACGCATTGTAAAATGTGTCTTGTGGTGTTTGGGATCTTGACACCTGCATAATTGCTTGGCAAGGGTAAAACCTGTTGTAATCTTATATATGTATACTGGCAAAAAGTACCCATAGTGCATTTTAAATGTTGTGACTTTTATTTCTCACACACCAAGATCATAACGAATTGACATGTTCTGTTCACATAATAAACCTTACTGATTGGCTGAATTGGGTGAGGTGGGTTTACGACACACAGATTAAAATTTCTTTATTCTCGATAACATTGGTCATGAGAGCCTTTGTGTTAAACATATATAACAAAATCCAAAGCCAACGTGCTTACAGCCGCACACACCTTGTCTGCAGGATGGCCGGACGGGCTGAGGAACAGTGCGTATTTGTCATCTCCGCGCACGTAGAACTCATAGCTGCCACTCTGCGGTGGCACGAAGAAGCCGGAGAAGCGTGCAGTGAAGTGGTTCCACTTGCGGGCCCAGCGACTCCACGCACTATCCACGGTGTCGCGCATGTACCCCGGCGAGTCAGCATTGAGTAACGCTATCTCGTCAAAGTGCTGCGGTCGCGAGTCATTCCAGATCTCCAGGAGCAGACCACGCCCACCTGTGTGGCCGCACAAGAGCCATGAGGACTGATTATCACGAGAGCGGTGAACGCCTATCCAACAAGAATGACAAGAGCCCACTCGCTTGCCGCGAACGCCCCATGGCTCCAAGATTGAAAGGAACTTACATGTATTACCGGCATAGTTGTATCACAACCCCCCTTCGCTTCCCACCACACTATACTGAATGCTCGGCCACTTTCTTACTGGAATGCTGGACCGGACTGACTGATTTTCACCTCTGGTTTTCTCATTTGCTGCATGTGTTCTCCACAGTGATACTACTGGCGATATTACATCAAACGTTCTTACCCTCGGGTGAAAGGTGCTTTAGAAATGCGAATATTATTATAATTATTATTTTAAAGCGTTCTGAAACTTCGTCACGTTACAGCTCAGGCGGGAGGATAAGTGCAAGGGATCACGTCCGAGTGGAAACTTTCCATGAGAGACCGCGAGGAACAAAGGACCCTGCTAAGAATGGACGTCTCCGGAGGCTACATCATGCCACCACATGCAGGAAAATTATTGCTTTCCCATCCCATCTCATTGTCAGAAACCGTTAAGTTCTGTACAGGGTCGCGGTGAGCCGGAGCCTATCCCGGCAGACACAGGGCACAAGGCAGGGATATACCGACAATGGGACG
This sequence comes from Mordacia mordax, assembly GCA_036362905.1. Taxonomy (NCBI): domain Eukaryota; kingdom Metazoa; phylum Chordata; class Hyperoartia; order Petromyzontiformes; family Petromyzontidae; genus Mordacia; species Mordacia mordax. Next base: position 280,045 of record JAZEWT010000008.1, on the reverse strand, counting down.
CCAGTCCATCCCGTGCACTGCAGGCAATTTAGTCTGCGAGCCAATTAACCCACGCAGCAGTATGTTTTTTGGACCGTGGGAGGAAACCGGAGCGCCCGGCGAAAACCCACGCGGACACGGGGAGAACATGCAAACTCCACACAGAAAGGCAGCCGAGCCGAGATTCGAACCCGGGATCTTCTTGCTGTGAGGTGACAGCGCTAACCACTGGGCCACCGTGCCGCCCCATTTTTGCTTTCCAAAAAAGTGAATTGTTTTTATCATAAATAAGAAGTACTCATAACTTGTTCTCGACATGCAATTGTGAATTCAATGCTCTAACATACCGGTTTTGTTTATTGATCTCAGTAAGAGCCGAGTGAGGCAATACTGGGCTGCGTGACACTTACGCCACGCGTTGTGCCATT
>JAZEWT010000008.1:243703-257586 GCA_036362905.1 Mordacia mordax | reverse complement strand
GGGGGGGGGGGGGGGGGGGGGGGGGGAGTCAGCTGTCACCTACTCGTCAGACACAGCGTCCCATATATTATGATGGGTATCGGCCAATTAATTAATGAGTGGTGTTTTTCTGTCGTGAGAGAAAACCGGAAACCCCGCAGGAAATTTACACCGAAGAGGGGGAGAACACGCGAACTCCGTACAGGTGCCCAAGACGAGGATCAAATCACAAATGTTGTGAGTGCATAGACGCCCCGGCGGAAGTGAATCCATTTATAGCACAACTACTAGTTACTTCGCTCCAAAGTGATATTCGTTTTATCGATCCCAGGGCGATGATAGGCTGTCAACCCCTCAACCATGATTTGAATTCGCAGCTTGTCGATTGAAAATCGCCACTCCTTCATTCACTCAGCCACCCACGCGCAAATGGGACTCATCCTAATCTTTTGAGTTCCTCCTTTGTCGCTTGACACTTAATTTTCGGAGCGGAAGTTTTATATAATGCGACCCACTGCATAGGCAGGCATTAACGCCGACTCCGTCAATGGCTCTGTGAAATGTTGAGCATCATTATTTATCTCAATAATAAAGTAATTGTTTCCAATGAGATGTTCAAGAAGAATGACCTTTTAAGGCTGCAGGACGCGTTACCGCAGTGTATGCATCAGCAAGCGATGATGGTCCAAATCCCGATGCACTCTTGTAATGCGAAAGGGTATTTATTCATTTGAACATGCCGACACTAGGAGCACTCTCCGAAAGCCAAACGCAGCACAGCTGCCCCTGAATAGCCCCCATACACTCACACAGCTGCCACGGAAAATGCCATGAAGGGGTCTGGCCTCATCAAGTAAAAAACGCCACATCTTGTCGCGTTCAGGGATTATGCTAATTCTGTTCGGGCAATTTTCAAAAAATAGATTTCTTTTTTTAAGCACAATAAAACTGACAAACTAAATAAGCGTTCATTTATCTACACCCAATATGATTTGGACGAATGAGTACATAGGTTATAAGTAATGTAATGCGGACCTGCAGAGTAATAAAGTCATTCTGTCATATAGTCATTATGTGATCTCTATAAATGAGCTCCTGTGGGAACTGTCCACCCACATCCTGGGCATGGATCTTAGTAGATAACAAACGGCAAGAGAACAATGCACCTGTCCACATCCAAGTATATGAATGGATTCGATTCACGGCATTGGAGCGAGCCGGAAATCACTTGGCGACCTTGGCGGCCGTCATCTTTGTTCGGATTTTTTTTTTTAAGTCATTGCCAGTTTTAAAATCTTGACAATAACAGTAGAAAGTTTCAAATCTTTCTCGCGGTTCAAAATTGCGAGTTTGGCCAGTTGTTAAAATGGGATTGATTTCAGACGTGCGGAGTGTGTGTGTGTTTGCTGGATGATCCCGGCACGCCACAGGGCCACCCTGGTCATACTCGCTCCTCGCAAACCGTGTCTCTGAGGCCGCTGAACACCTGTGCCAAACGAGTATTAGGTCCGCTGTCGATCTTGTTCCAAGTGGGTAACAAGTTCTTTTGACGTCTTTTGTTGGTGATGTTTTCTGCTGACATGCTTTGACCTGATGTCCTTTTTGGTAAAGTACCTGGCTCTGAAGATTCATAAGAGCAATCAATAAATGGGAAGCTGAAATCAGACTTAAAAGGCCTGGTATTGTGCAGATAAAATGTGCGCTTATAAAGAAATGGAACCCTCAGTGCGAACATACATAGATATAAACATGCACACACATGCTCCATTATAAATATATTAACCTTCATACATGAGCGCAGAGTGGCCTCAATGGGGCCTGGGTGGTGCGGCTGTTGCAGATGGAGCCCGCCCCCTGGCGGCATATAGCGGTAGTGCAGGGGAGCACCACCACGCGGGCACACGGTACCACCACCTGTCATCGTACGCAAACGACCGGGTGCCACGTGGGAATAAGGGTGAGGGTCCCAAACAACAGCAGGAGACGCGACGAGGAGGAGGGGGGGAATGGTTCTTGTTTATTTCTGCTGCCCCGATAATAGTGCGGACCGCCCTCAACCGTGTCCCAACAACACACGAAAGGTGAGAACATATCCCCCATAATGATAATTGCTATTAAGAGCAGCTCGCTCTGGATAGCCGTGGCAAGCCTTCCTATCCTCAAGTGATTGATTTCCCGTGAAACATAAACCATCTCCACGCTCGTCACACGGTTCTCGATAGCGATGGAGACCTATTCACGCATTACTTTTGCTGTAGCAGCTCCATCAGTAGATTGCGTTGAGGTTGTTGATCCCCTCGATTCCTCCCTCGAATCTTGTCAGGCCGCATGTCAGTGATACGGTTAATGGTTTAATGCTCGCCACAATCACACGGAGGGTTTGTATATCATACCCCAGCCGCGTCTCTGACAGCTGCTGACTCTTTAAAACACCTTCCTTCACTTAAGTGTTAATCACTTGCTAAGTAGCTGTGCTTACAGACTCGGTTATCACGGGGTTCCTATCACAGCTTTTCGAAATCCCACTGTGCAGTCCTGCGACACAAGTTATGCGATACGAGCATGATTGAACATCATTATCGTAGTGACAGTAGCACTACCCATCGAGATAACCAAGCATGTTAGTCGAGACGATATTCACACGCGGCATACGAAGCACTCGCGCGTATGTGTGTGAGCTGTGTCTCCGTGTGTTTATTTTGCACACGAGTGGCAGAGTAAACTTCTTTTTCAGCTGGGATAAAACAATATCTGAGGTTCACTCCCTGAGATGTACTGCCCTGCGATGTACTGGCGTCACATCCTGGGTACAGCCCGCCTTGCGCCCTCTGCCAGATTAGGCTCTGGCACCCTGCAACCCTGCACACGATTAAGCGGGTACTGATACTGACTGACTGATATGCATCCATGTGTGTTTTCACGACTCGATGTATGAACAATTCTCTTCACAACTGCTCTTCAGGTATCGCCGTGTCGGCGCAATGAAGAAAGCGTCACGTGGCTATTCCAAAGAAGCAGCTCTTGCAGAAAATTCTCAGCCATTGAAATGTTATATGCAGGGCATATAGGCGATCTTAGTGATTCTGGGGGCCCAGGCAAAATGTAATCATGCGCTCCCCCCCCTCCACCACATACCCGTGGGGAATTGCTTGGATTGCCCCACGGCTAAGACCGCGAGTGGGTGGACAGACTGGAGGTTTTAAAGCGGAGCGCATGAATGACTGAATATTAATTAACGTGGGCATCAGCAGCATGCAAACAACTCCATGGCTACACAACAACACAGCACAGGGCTGCATGCACCAGGGCCCCCCGCTTTGCTTATTACTGTGACTTTGAAAAGAGTACGCGTCTGACATGGCTTTGATCAAATCGTGCACTGAATAGTCATTAAACTGAACAACCGTGTGGAGCGGTGGCGCAGTGGTTAGCGCACCTTCCTCTGTACTTGCCCCGGCAGTACATATACTAAAATTGCAACGATACAGATGAGATTGACATGGCCCCTGCTCAAGGATAACACGCAAATTCTATACAACCTGAGGTTTATTACTGTGGCGTCATAACTTATCCTGGCCTGAGCACATCCACCTTGATTCGCCAGCACTGACCATTGTGGGGAACTACAGGCGGCAGGGTGTCTGGCAGTGCTGACAGTGCATCTTCACAGACAGAAGGTCCTGCCCGAGGCGGTTCGAATCCCCCATCAGACGCCTTTCTGTGCCGAGTTCGTGTGTTCTCCCCATGTTCTGCGTGAGTTTCCTCCGTGTTCTCGGGTTTCCTCCCAGAACTAAAAACATCAATCATAATTTGTCGATGACATGCTATATATATATATATATAGGAACGGGGTGTCTAGCGGTTTGACACGAGCTTCCTAAATGGCTGCCTCCCTCCACCTATCTGCAGTTTCGTTTCGTGCTTTGGAACCTCTGGATGAAATGCACTACTGTAGAAGTGTATGAGAATTGCTCTCCAAATGTGTCCCTTCGGGATAGCCGTGTCGAGCCCTCTATTTCACGATCCTTCGTACAATACACATATAAGTAAAATCCTCATTATTATTAAAACCTCCTTGGGAGAGGGTCTTCATTCAGTACGGAGCGTGCAGAGGAGGCTCCAATCGATCACACAGCGGGTTGGCAGAGGGTGTAAATGAGTACAATCCGCTGGACTGTGTATTCGAGGTTAAATCATTCAACGGTGCTCTCCCCGTGCTCGCGTGAGTTTTTGTCGGGTTTTCCAGTTTCACAAAGCGCTGCACAGAGCTACGGAGAGAACGGCACGTCAACAACAACATTAGAACGGAAAATCAGCAACAATATATTTTTTTGGGTGGGAACCTTAATTTAATAAAGATTCGTTGAGATAGTCTCGCCGCCTGGCTCTCGATGCGCGTGAGTGATGTTCCCGAGGTCATTACGGCATAGGTGGAGCGAGACGCGGTCGCGCGCCGACACAGCGCCATGCAGCAGAGGCAGTAATGCGGACTCTCGTAGCGAAGTGAATGGCAGATAGCCGACAGGGACGCAACGATTGAGAGGAGGTACTGTGTTCTCAGTTGCACACAATCCTTTCGTTTGATATAACGCCATGCATCGCACCACCGACATCACAGAGGAGAGCCGCCACACAGACATCCTAACATCGCACACTCAATACTGTTGCACCCATCATCATCACTACTAGCAGAGTACCCGCCCTATGGGTAATCTTGTTCCAAGCGTGTAACAGGTTCTTATAATGTCTTTTTTCGATGATGTTTTCTGCTAACATGACTATTATAATCTGAATTTCTTCCCGATGTCTTTCTGAGAATATTAATGTTGGCTCTCTGAAGTTTCATAAGAATCATCAATAAGTGGGAAGTAAAATTAAAATAAGGCATAACAGCCTTGATGCTGTGCATATAAAATTCGGGCTCAGTGCTAGGATTCGAAGTGGGTACCCTCAGTGCGGAGAGAGAACCATAGAAAAAAAACCTTTTCTCTATTATACACGTGCGGCCGTAATGGGGAAATCCATGCAATTTCCACCTCCCCCTCCCCCCCACCCATGGGGAGTCCCAATGATCAGCCGTTTGTCCGAGCGACGCCAATATACTATTGATTGATCACCCGATTGCATTAATTGTAATAGATACATCTATTAAATAAAATAACAATAATTGAAGTATTGCCTGTATTACCAAATGACAATTCAATAAGAATCGCGCTTAACAGCTGTTATTTACGTTTCGTTGCGGCGAGCGTATTTTCCTTTCCGATGTTTCGCCTCCTTGGAAAAAAAACATCTTGAAGTTGTCGTGTCACGTTGCTGGGTTTGTTGCAAATGTGAACCTACGCTCTTCTGTATTGGGGTATACGTGCGTATGCATTATTGACCAGGGAATAACTCCGTTTCTAAAGCCAAATCTTTGTGAATCGGTCAAAAGCCCGATGTATGCACAGCGTACATTGGTCATCTCGCGGTGACATTGCGCCCCATGCTGCGGTTTCACGAGCCCGTGTGACGATGCGGCTTCGCGCCGACTGCGGCAGCCGCAGCGCCGGCCGACGTCGAGCGTAGCCTGCGTGCGCTCACGCACATGTGTGCGCGTGCGCTCACGCACATGTGTGCGCGTGCGCTCACGCACATGTGTGCGCGTGCGCTCACGCACATGTGTGCGCGTGCGCTCACGCACATGTGTGCGCGTGTGCACGCACGGAGTAAGCGAGCGCCGGTGTCGTGCTTGAGACGCACTTGCACCAGGAACCCGATAATACGATTAGATTCCCACTCACGGCCAACATTGGTGACAAATATGTAAACAGTTTATTTGGTCCTCCCCTAGATCGACTCAGACTTAAAACGAATATCGAGTGCGGTATACGTAAATGATCAGCACTTGGGAGAGAAAGCGGATCGGGCATGGTATTGACCACAAATCCCTTATTTTTTACTTGCCCATGCTTCACAGGCGCTGGTTAAGAGCACCTGCCCCAAGTCTGTTAAAGGCTATACGGGCGGTCTTTAGCTCTGCATTGGCTCATTTGTGAGGACAGGTAGGGCATCTGCCAGTCATCTCAGTCAGTTAATACAAAGCACCTGGGTCTGTCCCGGAACCTCCTGCCAGCAAGAGAGCCTTCGGCACTTCACGTGACAGCCTGAAGGTGCGCCTGGCCTGGCACACATGCTGTGGTGATGTCACCGCCACTTAGAGGCGTATGTATGCGTAAATCTGTAGGTGTATTTTAAAACGAGTGTTTGTGTGTTTCATAGAGTTGCTGAGCACAATACCAAAATGCCTAACACGCCAAGCAACCGGCAACAACTGGTTGTCAGATCGGAGCTAACACGATACTTGAATTGAGCGAGGTTATTGTTAGAAGAGACGGTGATTGGACGGAATTCCTGAGTGGAGCCGTGCGAGAGAAGTAGAAATATAATTGTTGTGACCTGCAGTGTGGTGGTCGAGTGAGTGGGTGAGTGTGTGAGTGAGTGTGTTTGTAGGTGAGCGTGTGAGTGAATGTGTTTTGTAATTGTCAGTGTGGTGGTTGAACAAAGTATAGATCATCTAAAACAACCAGTGTCTGTGAAACTGAGTCCTCAATATGGTTGGAGATGTCAATGAGTGAAATTCACGAGAAGAGTAACCATGGTAATAGCGATAGAAGAGCTATAAGGAAGTGATTGATGGCCGCTGAGCGAGTGACGAAAGTAAATCGGTCGGACGAATGACGCGTAAGCTGCCGTTCACACAGTAGGACTTGTGTGGGTGATAATGGAGCAATATATACGATAGTTCAGCGTTCCATACTACAATTGCCTTCTTGAGAGGGAGAGCAACAGTCATAGGGAACTACAGTGGCATTGCTAACGACACATCCATTACGACAAGCAGTGTGTAACAAGCTTGCGATTATAACTCCGTAAATCCACGGGTGCACAGCTTTCTCAGTGCCCGCCCGCCATCGCCATTCTGCTCTGCGCATCCGCCTCCAGCAGATGACGTCACTGAGCATCATCACATCACCGCATCTCCTGTGAGAATCATCCCCATCACGGCATCATCCCCATCACGGCGCCCCGCGGCGCGACCGGGATCTCGGCGCAGCTGCACGATGGTAACGAGGCGACGAAGCGCGCGGGGCTGCTGCTACCGTTTCTGTGCGTGTCTTGTCTTTGCGTGTACGTGTCTTGTCTTTGCGTGTACGTGTCTTGTCTTTGCGTGTACGTGTCTTGTCTTTGCGTGTACGTGTCTCTGTCGACTCCGCCTGAAATGAGTACCGAGTGCGCTGTGTAAACATCGCCACGAGCGAGACAAATGCGGCCGGGCGTGGTGTTGGCCACCCACCCCCTCGTGTGCTATGTCGGCCTTCATAGGCGTTGCTCGCTGAACAGCATTTGCCTCGAGAGCACGTTAGGGCTATTACAGAGGCACCCCGTGTCTTTGTGTACGCGTGGAGGACGGTTGCGGAGGATTTAGCGCGATGCGTTATGAATCCCGTCACCATTGCCGATCTCGGCCAATAACAGTGACTAAAATCTGAATCGATGCACATGACACTGGTTATTTAAATAAGTATTTAGTGTCGTGTGTAAACATCGGCACTGGGGAGACAAAGACGGCGTGGCCTGGCTGCAGGCTGTGCGTGAAATGATGGTCCTGCAGTGTGCGGCGAAGTGATTTACACACGGGCAGTGTTTCTCATCTCATCTCATTATCTGAAACCGCTTAATCCTATATAGGGTCACGGTGAGTGTTTCTGTTTGCCCGGAATAGAGGGGGAGGGCGGAGGAAACGGTCGCGGGACGAGATAAGAGAGAAGATGTGGAGACTTGATGTGTGTCTCAGTGTTGGTGGGTGAGCGGTGGCCCAGCGGTTAGCACACTGGGCTACAAACCTGACGACCCGAGCTCGAATTCCGCTTACGGAGAAAAGCAGTGACGATTTTCGTCACAGGTTTTCAGCCTCAAATAAGTACGTAGTGCATTGTGTAAACATTTCCACTAGGGAGACAAAGACGGCCGAGCGTGGTGCTGGTCACCCGCGTCCTCGTGTGCCGTGTCGACCTTCATAGGTGCTTGCTAACGGCACTTGACCCTACAGTCTTTTAAGGCTATACGGGGGGTCTTTGTATTTGTCTTGTCGATGAGTGAGTGGATGAATGGGTGCCATGGGTAAGAGATGAGGTGGCCTGATGGTGGTAGTGGTGTCAAAATCGGCCTCATCGGGCATTTGGAGGCAATCACCCTCCAGCGACAACGGAATGCGAAGGAGCGACGCTCACAACAACGAGCGAAGCACCGGGCAGATAAAACGCAGCGAGGTGGCACCGTAAGGTGCACCGGTGGAGCATCAGTCATCATCTCGGACAGTCAACCCATAGCATATCAATTTGTTCCGTGGCCTGTCAGCAGTGAGATTCAGGCACTTCACGTGGCCTGAACGTGTATCTAGCCTGGCACAAGGAGCATGGTGCGGTCAACGCTACTGAGTGGTTATTGTTGCATTGGGGTTTCCGCGCATTGCAAATGTGCTTATTTGTGTGTATACTCGTATTTAGGGTTATGCGAGGCAGAACGCGTGTATGTAGTTTAACAGTATTTGCTGCAAGTTTGAAAGTGTATATATGCTGTATTTACTAGTTGCATCCTGTGTGTTTCCGTGTGTGTTGTTTTCAACACGATGCGTGCTTATGTCACACTGCATACCCGCATAGGCTATTGTATGTCCAGTCTGAGTGTTTATAATATACGCCTTTGAGAATCTCTGATCTAAAGATCACATATAACATTGCTCCGTAATTCTGAGATTGCAGAGAAAGCCCTTAGAAATTCCAGTCTCTGGTTTCTTTTTCAATTTGCTTGAAAACACGAAAACATACATTCTAAACCTGTCATGTTCGTCATCTCCATGCTCATCATTATTCCAATTCACACCATTGTCAATGCGGTATCATCATCGACATCAACACCACCATTACCATCTCCATTAACACGATCAGAACTAAATTACCATCATCACCACCGTCATCTCCATTTACACTAGCATCACCACCATTCTCATCACCATCAACATTATTTTGCCCAGCATCACAATCATCATCTCTATTTCCTGCAGGAATAAACCATTCTCACCGAAGGCAGTGGATAAGCTACTCTGTGTTCGTTTAGAATATAGGGCCACATTCAAAGTTGTTAAAAACATATGTTATATATTTGCAAAGGCTAGATTGAAATTATTACAGAATCAGCCCATCATCCCTACCAAGCCGATAAAAACACCACTTTTGTAAGGTCAGTCTTATTTAGGAATGTGGAATTTCCACTAGGTTTAAGGCACAAATGCCTCAATACTCGTTTGACCAGCCAATAAATGTGGCATGAATATTATTGACTTGGTGTAACCTGCATGAAGATAGAAATGATGCCTGTTTGTATGTGTTTTTGTTTAAGGACAGTGACGCCAACGACCTGAAGCCACCTGGACACGTGTCCACGCAGGATGGTGACCAAGAAGCACAGGACAGCAACTGCAACTATCACTACGTGCCCTCGTCCCAGTGCGACGCCAACTCAAACAACCAGAACATCTACGTGGGCCTCGCCAATTACCACAACGTGAAAACGCACATCAACAAGAAGAAGCACGTGGCTCCGTACTCCAAGCTTTCAAGTGAGAATGTGTCACGTGGTCAGGATACTCACAATGTCGGCAAGATTTTAGAGCGAACCAACACACGCTGCTATGTACCAGGTAATGGCTTTGGTGATGTTGACAATGAGGACGACGGTGATGATGATGAAGCAAATGACAACATTAAGCGTGGCAGCACCCTGCCAGAAAATGTACCGCAAATAGATTCTATTCATATATGCCAGGCAGACAATCCTAGTGAGTGTAACAGACATTTGCAACACCACTTGTCTGCCTTTGCTAACGTTTTGAACAGTGAATTAAATCATTCGTTTGATGCTAAATTAAAAGAAACAAATGAATACGACGTTGCCAAAATTCAACACACACCAAACGGAAATTCGCAAACTGCCTCCTGTAAGCTGCTGCCTGGTGGGAGCACATTAATTCTTGATTCCATGGAGACTCAAGGATCATTTGAAATTTCCAAAACAGAAGAGAAAAACGAGGTTCCAAGAGATTTCCTAAAAGACTCAAATAAAGTGAACATGAGTTCAAATAATGAAGGAAGAAATGAAGTGGATAAGGAAACAAGTAAACAAGCCTCACATTGCTTGGATTCTCTGGTTCTGTACACAACACGTGGGTCAGATTCTCAGACTTGTTTTGTAAACAGGGATTCCAAAACAAATGGAAAGAATGTTCCTTGGCAGGGTCCTGGCTCCGAGTTTGTTGGGGCGAGTGAACGGAAACATTCTCTGCACAATGATGGACAAGCACGACACCGCTCACAAGATCTCGTACAGAACATTGTAAACGTTAAAAAGCACGAACACGATTATTCACAAGGCTCTCTGTCCGACGACGTGCTAGTGGATAATGGCACAAACCTCTCAAAGACAAACGATGTAAACTCTTTACAAAACATTATCAATTGCAACAGCGACATCCCAGCTGATGGTTGCATGTATGTTGAACGTTTTTTTGACACATTCGGTGAAATTTCAGACAAAGCTTCCGAGGTTCCCCTCCACTCCAGCACACCACACATCAACACCTCGCCAGACAGGGCGCCGCCAGACAACGGAGAACGTGGCGATCGCTCGTTATTCCCATCGTCGAGTCCCGGCGCCAATGGCCCCTCGCGGGCGGATGCTGCTGCCACTCACCACGACGTGGAGGCGCTATGGCAGGCGCGTGACGCCTGCGCCGAGCACCGGCAGCTGAGGGAGGAGAGCCGGGCGCGCATGCGTGCACACCTCATCATGTACCGCCGCCTCATGCTGCTGCGCCTCATACGCGCGCTGCGCCTCAAAACGCTCGAGCAGCAGAGCCGGCTGCAGTGCTGCTACGACGTGATCCTCGACACGCGCAAGGAAGTTCTGAAAGCGGGCGCCATCGACCAGTTGCACGCTTCTGTGTGACGCTACACCCGTGTGTCCAGGCGACACGGCATCGCACCTACTGTGAAGAGGAAACACTTGTTATGTGTTGTCGTATTATCTTGTTAACAGATCGTTGTAAGCATAACATCGGACCCGGAGCATTATCAATTTCCCCATAGCTTTTCCCAGATTAAAAATCTGCGCGACATATCCGCAATAGTCTCCTATTATGACCTGCCCTATGCAGTGGCAGATCACTGCACATGCACACTCTTGATACAAGTGTGAAAGGGCATCTCTCCCTCGGCATAACCTGTGGAGTGGGCCACGCGCAAACAGCCACGCACTGGTGTTAAGCTGCTCCCCACCAGGTCGACTACTTTAGTCGTGGGACAAGACCAAAAATGGGACGCGGCGCATGTGAGGCAACAATCATTGAAGTTATATTTCACTTAAACTAAAGCAGAAAGTGAAAATCTGTTGAAAGTGTGTGTTTTTAGATTATTATTTAAGCCGGTTAGTGTCCTACGGGCTGACTAGGAAACTATAGTTAGCCTAAATTGGTATCCTTCGAGTGCATGTGAATACAGGCATTTCCTGTTTTTGATAATAGCCACGCTTTTGTTCTCGTATTCGTGCCGTCATTTAAAATGAAGCAAATGTGCCCTGTCGGCTAAGCGGCTTTATTTCCGTCATTATTTGTGGCATGCTCGTCAAAGAGGAAAAAAAATATTTACCAATAAATTCTATGTATTATTGCCTGCTGCCCCAAATGGATTAAACATCTTTGAGAATATTGACTGAGTTATTAGTGACAACAATGAACAAAAGCAATGTATTTCATAGGGAGGCGACACGATCGTCACTCATGGCTCAAATGCAGCGGTCACCGCTGGTTATTATTACTGTGGCATAATAACCGTGATAAGATTGCGCGCCCTCTGCCTCACAGTGGATATTAAAGATCCCCAGACATCATTCACAAGAGTAAGGCATTGTTTACCGGTATCCGCGTGCAAATATGGCAAATGTAGACATCTCATCTCATTGTCAGAAACCGCTTAGTCCTGTAAAGGGTCGCGGTGAGCCGGAGCCTATCCCGGCAGACACAGGGCGCAAGGCAGGGATATACCCCCCACTGAGGGCAATTCAGTCTGCAAGCCAATAAACCTATGCAACGGCATGTTTTTTTTTTGGACTCTGGGAGGAAACCGGAGTGCTCGGCGAAAACCCACGCGGACACGGGGAGAACATGCAAACTCCACACTGAAAGGCACCCGAGCCAAGATTCGAACCCGGGATCTTCTTGCTGTGAGGTGACAGAGCTACCCGCAAATGTGGACATTACACCGCAAATTACTCCAGCGATAATGATTACACGCAGCAGCAGTCATCGACCCCTTACCAGCAAATTAAGGCTTTAACAAAATCTACTGAAAGGAAGTTTCGCAAAGTTTTACATACACAACGATGTATCAGTTGTGAAATGTTTGCCAGGTGCATAATTCAGCATGCAGAACAAAATTGGGCCCACCAGTTGATATGAAGAAACAATATTTGCATATCGAAAGTGCCTTTAACCCGTAGGTCACAACGTGCTGCACATCGCGGTGTCGAGAACGACATCAGAATAGATCAATTAAGTAATACAACAACTATACATCTATAAAGGACATGACATAACAAATAAAATTGGTGAAACAAATAAAGAAATGTTCCTGAGCAGGCACAGGTTAACAGTACACCATCATCTAGTCACACAGCAGTGAGCAGCATCAAGTTCCAGCCAGAGGACTTCAAGACCTCACGGAACAAGGGCGAGTCTTGAGATGGGATTTGAAGATGACCCCAGGGTAAGATGACGGTAAACATTTAACACTCACCGCTCAATATGTTCTTGTTCAACCCAGAACAGTTTTACGTGGGCGGATGAGCATTGCTGCATTCAAATGTGTCTATTTAAATTATAAAAGTATCCCCCATGGATAGTCTAGGAAATAAGAGGTTTGCAAGGGTCACGGAATTCAAACTTGACATCAGATTGTAAGCACTTACAAAATCATATCACCTTTGATTTTGGTCCATCCCATCAGATTTGAGGGGCAGATACAATATCCCATTGTTATTGGCCGCCCTATGAACAATTGTAATATCCGAGTGTTTGTAGGGGTGTTGGCAAAGTAAGTTGTTTAATCGCTTATTATTTATCATCGCCACGTGATGGACAACCCGCTGGACAAGAGCAGAGGGGCAACTCACGGGCTGATTTACACATTGTGATCACGGGGCAGTGAATTCAAGCCAACGAGCAAACTCGTGCTTGTTGAGTAACGACTTCTCTTGGGCATTGTAAGCCCAGCGGCAGATGTAGCAGCAGCAGTAGCGCCTCGCTGCACTTGCTGCAGTTAACGGTGAGCGGCCCGCACCACCACGGCTCCCCTCCTCACCACCACGGCTCCCCTCCTCACCACCACGGCTCCCCTCCTCACCACCACGGCTCCCCTCCTCACCACCACGGCTCCCCTCCTCACCGTTAACAGCGCCTCGCTACATCTGCTGCAGGTTTGTTAACGGCAAGCGCCGCCATGGCTCCCCTCCTCGCCGTTAACAAACAGCGCCTCGCTACATCTGCTGCAGGTTTGTTAACGGCGAGCGCCACCATGGCTCCCCTCCTCGCCGTTAACAAACAGCGCCTCGCTACATCTGCTGCAGGTTTGTTAACGACGAGCGCCACCATGGCTCCTCTCCTCGCCGTTAACAAACAACGCCTCGCTACATCTGCTGCAGGTTTGTTAACGACGAGCGCCACCATGGCTCCCCTCCTCCTCCTCCGTCTCCTCGCAGACGGACGCGCGCAGCTGGGAGCCGCCTCACGGCGGAGCGATACTCCTCCCCCC
>JAZEWT010000008.1:233365-243583 GCA_036362905.1 Mordacia mordax | reverse complement strand
ATCTGCTGCAGGTTTGTTAACGGCGAGCGCCACCATGGCTCCCCTCCTCCTCCTCCGTCTCCTCGCAGACGGACGCGCGCAGCTGGGAGCCGCCTCACGGCGGAGCGATACTCCTCCCCCATACACACCGCTCGTCCCGTCGTGATTCGCCCCGGCTGTGCCCCTGCGCAGATAAAACTAGTGCTGGTGGCTTTATAAGTGGGTGTTCGTGCGCCACAACCTTCGTGCCAGCTTCGAGTTACATCTCTGGTTTCCCGTGTCCGGGTTGCAGCTCCGGGTTCCCATCTCCGACTTTCTGCTGCAGCCTCCAGGTTTTAATCGACAGGCACCAGGTTCCTATCTACAGGTTCCAGTTTCATAGCTTCAGGTCCCTATCTACAGGTTCCGGTCTCATAGCTTCAAGTTCATATCTACAGGTTCCAGTCTCATAGCTTCAAGTTCATATCTACAGGTTCCAGTCTCATAGCTTCAAGTTCATATCTACAGGTTCCAGTCTCTGCACGCAGAGTCTGCGGGTCCACCGCTCCCGCGAGGGTCCACGCTCTCCAGCTCCACCAGGCTCTGCTGAGCGCGGCCGGTAAGACTACGACGGCCCACGGGCGGGCGCGCTGACGGGGGCCCGCGAGGCTATGGGGGTCACACAGCCAGCATGTTCCCCGGTGTAGGGGGGCTGCTGCTGCGCGTGTTTCCAACCCATTCTTAAATTGGGAAATTCGCAAAACAAAACACCTGCAATAAGTTGCCAAGGGTGTCGCTGGATTATTGCCGGAGCAACCCATTGAATAAGGCGTATGGGCTGGAGGCTGCGTAATAGTTCCCACCAGTCTGTTAATCAGACTGGTGAGAACTATTCATGCGTGACCTCTTCTTAGTCACTTTGTTTGAAAGTTGTTACTTAAGGAATTTTTTTTAAAAAGTGACGATTGGTCGTCGTATGACCTGCGACACGGGCAGGGAGCAGAGGTTGGGGTCACGGGGAGAGGAAGGAGGTGGGGACCCTTTGGTGGAGGAGCGATGGGCTCGCAGCCCTGGCCGGTCTCACACGGTTACCCCACGGGCCCAGGTCTCGGGGCCCGGGGTGGAGGAGAGGGGTTTCTCGGTGAGAGACGGAATGCGCTGAGCGCTGAGCTGGGCGCTGTTGTCGCGGGAGCTATGAATAGCGCGCAAGGGTATTGATAGCGCGGCGCAGCGCCTTGTAAGGAGCCCGCGCGGCTCAATGTCTCCACGCTCCCTCACGGCGTGTGCCTCCTCTTCCTATTTAAAGACGTGATGTTACTCGCGATCTCGTGTGCGTTGTTTCGCCGATCTGTAAAAAACGTCACTTCTGTATTTACGAACTTCGGTTTAATCATCCTTTCAGCGTTAAAACGCAGCCAGACACATTGTGTACTTAGCTGGAGATGGTTGAGAAATGACCAAGTGTACTGATGTAGGTTTTCACGGTTCAATTTGTGCGCTCTCCATAGCTACTCTTTCGGGATAGCCGTGGCGAACCTGCCTCTTCTCCCCCTCTCGACGTTTCGCCTTCCACGTCTGGCGATGGTGATGCCTCCAACGTGGGAGGCGAAACGTGGAGAAGGAGAGACAGGAAGCGCTCTCCACAGCTATCCGAAGCGTCGAGCCATGAAAACCTGCATCATTACAAAGGATTCATTTATTGTATGCGCATTGCTGTGTCAGATTTAGTTAAAATCTCCCGGTTTAATTTGGCCAAAGGTTAAGATACCCGTATAGCCGTAACAGACATCTAAGAAAGCCAGCACGGCACACGAGGGACTGGGTGGACATCATCACTATGCCCAGGCGATGTTCACACACTGCACCAGGTACTCATTTGGAACTAAGTCAACATTTGGGATTAAGTCAGCCTGCTCCAAAAATCATCATTGTGTTGATGGTGAGTGGGATCAGAACGTAGTGGTTCGTAGCGTAACACGCTAACCACTACACCACCGCACCCCATACCCGGGTCACACTCAAAATCTCTTGCCTAAGCAACAAAGTCAGAAAGTGGCAGCTGCTGCCAGCAGCTGGTACCGCGAGCGTGGCTGGGAATGTGTGGAAAGTGTCACGTGGAGAGTTTTATGTTGGCCGCTGCGATCTCGCCAATGTCGCTGTGCTTGTGGCGTGCGCGTGACCGTGCACGCGTGGTGTCTGGTGCGCAGATTCCAATGGCACCCAAGAAGAAGAGCAACAAGAAAGTAAACAAAGATGAAGTTACCGATATGTCTATCATGCAGATGCTAAACGAGAAAGAGATCAACAAGGCTAATATCTGGAATAACCACCTAGACGAATGGAACGGACTACCGAAGGCCATCACTGATGTCTGTAATCCCGCACACAGCGAAAAGCTTCTTGAAGGGCTAAAGTTTATGCAAAATGAAAAATTCCTCTGCGACTTCACGTTGGTCACAAAGACCAAGTCGTTCGAGGTGCACAAGGTGGTAATTGCATCGTGCAGCGAGTACATCAGGAACATTTTGCGCAAAGATCCCTCTCTGCAGAAAGTGGAGATGAGCGATGTGTCCGCCCTGGGCCTGGCCGCGGTGGTGGCGTACGCATACACGGGCAAGCTGGGCCTGTCCCTCGCCACAGTGGGCAGCGTGCTGTCCTCGGCGACGCGTCTGCAGGTCTCCTCCCTGCTCAAGATGTGCTGCGACTACCTGCTGAAGGAGATGAACGTGGAGAATTGCCTGCACATAGCCAACATCGCTTGTGCGTTTGACCTACACAACACCAAAGATATGGCCGATAAATTCCTCAGAGAAAATTTTGTGGATTTCTCAGAAACGGAGGCATTCCTTAAGCTGAGTTTTGATCAAATTAACCAGTTTCTCCAAGATGACACGCTCGAAATCAATTCGGAGCTCACCGCCTTTCACATAGCTCTCAAGTGGCTGGAGCACGATGATAAACGCCTCAAGTTTTCCGGAATCCTACTCAGCAACATTCGGTTCAGCACCATTTCAGCTCATGACCTGGTGACCTATGTGCAGACAGTGCCACGGATGATGCAGGATCACGAATGCCACAAGCTGCTGGTGGATGCCATGAACTACCACCTGCTCCCCTACCAGCAGAACACGCTGCAGTCCCGGCGGACCAAGCTGCGTGGTGGCCTCAAGGTGCTGGTAACGGTCGGCGGGCGCTCGGCGCTCACCGAGAAGTCGCTCAACAGAGAGGTGCTGTACCGTGATCCCGAGATGGGCTGGGGCAAGCTCACCGAGATGGTGGCCAAGAGCTTCAACCAGTGCGTGGCGGTCATGGACGGTTTCTTATACGTGGCGGGAGGCGAGGACCAGAACGACGCGCGGAACCAGGCCAAGCACGCCGTGAGCACCGTCTGCAGGTAACGCTCGCCGGCAGTTGGTGTGGGTTTGTTATGACTCCATATGTGATGAGAATTTCTGTGGAGCTGATTTTTCGGAACAGCCATGTCCTGCGTTCTCTCTCTCCCCTTTGTGGCATTTTGCCAAATGTTGCTTTCCAACGAGGGAGGCAAAATATCACGAAGGAGAGAGGAGGAGTGTCTAGCTCAGCTGTCTCGAAAGAGAAACTCTTGAGAGCGAGTCTCACACTCTCGTTGTGGCGCAGTGGACTGTCGTGACATGGCTATGTCTCTCTTCATCGTTACGTTAAAGCCCACTGGTGTCTCCGCACGCAGGTATGATCCACGATTTAATAACTGGATTCAACTCGCGAGCATGGGCCAGCGGCGGACACACTTCAGCATGAGCGCTCTCAACGGGCAGCTGTACGCCATCGGTGGTCGCAACATAGACGGGCCCTTGATGGCCGTCGAATGCTACGTGCCCGCCGTCAACCAGTGGCAACCCAAGGCCGCCCTGGATGTGGCACGCTGCTGCCACGCGAGCGCCGTCTCCGACGGCAATGTCCTCGTCACAGGCGGTTACATCAGCAACGCGTACTCGCGCACGGTGTGCAGCTATGACCCCGCGACGGACCGGTGGCAGGAGCGCGCCAGCCTGAGCACGCCGCGCGGCTGGCACTGCTCGGTATCGGTGGGCGAGCGTGTGTTCGTGGTGGGCGGCAGCCAGCTGGGGCCGCGGGGTGAGCGCGTCGACGTGATGGTGGTGGAGTCGTTCAACCCGTTTTCGGGCCAGTGGAGCTACATGGCGCCACTCACCATCGGCGTGAGCACGGCCGGAGCGACGCTGCTCAACCACCGGCTGTACGTGTGCGGCGGCTGGAATGAGGGCGAGAAGAAATACAAGAAGTGCATCCAGGTGTTCGACCCAGAGAATAACGAGTGGGCGGAGGAGGACGAGCTGTGCGACGCCGTGGTCGGCGTCTCCTGCTGCGCGCTGCTTATGCCACGCCGCGGCTACCGCGAATCTCGCGCCAGCTCAGCCTCCTCCGTACCGCTCAGCATTTAGTAGCATGAGCGAGCCACGGGAGTGGGCAAAGCATCCCCAGCATCATAATCACACCCGTACGGGGTGGTCCACATGTCTTGTGGTCCCCATTTAATGCTCTTAAACCACCTTTCTCAACCGGTGGGTCGTGATCCATCAGTGGGCTGCGAACGCCACCTGGTAGTCTGTGGAGACCAGACCCTAGTGGGTCGAGTGTGCCTTGAGGTGCAAATAGTTGAGATCCCCTGCTCCAAGACGTTAAATTTTTGTATACCAATGGGTATGTGTTGTGTTATCAATATAAAAACGTCCAGAGTGTATGGCCTCGTAGCAGTCATCTGAAATAATTGAAGTTAATTTAAAACAACAATAAATGAGAAAAGGAAAGCATGTTTGGGGTCAATTACATGAGGATCACAAGAAATAAAGACTTCCCTATAGAACTCACCATCCCCTTATTGTCATCAATAATTATTTGGCAGATGTCCTTATCCAGGGCGACTTATAATATGAGAACATATACAATTTGACTGATTACAGGATAAGGTCAGATCCCACTGCAAATCCCTTAGGTGTGAGGACCCAGTGGACCTGCCGATTCGCCCAATGTCTCCATAATAAGGATGTGCAGATAAGTTTGCGGATAAATTATAAAAAGAGAGGTGTCCGGCGGCAGCGCAGCATCTCACCGGGCTCCGTGGATCTTCCTCCAACCCGTCATATGGTGGGATGTGGTGCATCTGGATGGATATGAACCCCCAGAGATAGCGTTACTGTGCGTGCACTGAGCCTTACCTGGGTCTCCCGTGTACCAATGCACAAGAGATACATTTTTAACATTAATAAACAAACTTTTACTTTGTCTCTCTCATGAAAATACAGGCAGTCCCCGACTAACGACCATCTGACTTACAAATGCTGACACTTAATAACGAGCTGTCATAAGACACTATTTATTGCATTTTTCAGTATACCATATGCAGTACACAGTTTAATGTTACATATTGTGTTTTGACTTCAGGTTTCATAAACTACACGTATCTACAACAGTACAAATGATATCCACATCCTAGAATCATCAAGCGCATTACTACTGTGTATGCAACATAACATTTAAACATTGTGTTGTAACTTGCAAACAAATATACTTACGAACAGACCATATGAACAGAACGCGTTCGTAACCGGGGGACTGCCTGTATGTAACAAACCGTGAAGCAACCATGGCCTGTGCAGCGCTTCCCTCTGGGTGATCCCTCCACACCGTGGTGTCGTAAAGTCTGTGGTAACGCGAGGAAGCGCGTCGCCACGCAGACCAGTGGCGCTGACGCCACGGGAAACCAACCCCGTGATGCGCGCGCTACGGGGGCTCGTTGTGAAGCGCACACCACGGGGGCTCGTGAAGCGCGCGCCACGGGGGCTCGTGAAGCGCGCGCCACGGGGGCTCGTGAAGCGCGCGCCACGGGGGCTCGTTGTGAAGTGCGCACCACGGGGGCTCGTGAAGCGCGCGCTACGGGGGCTCGTTGTGAAGCGCACACCACGGGGGCTCGTCGTTTCTATCTTATTCCCAAATGCTCTACGGTGGACATCCTCGATAATCGCATCTAAGCAGACTTCTTTGATGGCTAATACAAAGATATTGTGCACATTTTTTGGGAAATGGTTTTCAATTTTAAATAAAATTCTTGACTTGAAGTAATCTAGCGATCCTGTGCCCATCCCTGCCATTTTCCATCTGTGTACGTCTAAGAAAGAAACGTGCGTGGTATCTTGTTTTGTCTTTGTTGTGAAAACGTGTTTCAGTTTGAGAAATTTCCAGTAGTTGTGCTTGAGATTTTCTAAAATGACACCAAGTGTTGCCTTTGTCCGTTAAAATTGCCGTGCAGAATTATTCATCGTTTTAACGAGTTCGTTCTTTTTCAATGTTCTCACTTTTATTAATCACAATGTGAAATGATGCCAGTGGTGTTGTAACCCGTGCTTTGGCCTTGAGCTGCCGAATGCGGTGAAAGCAGCGACGTACGAGACCCTCCAGCCAGGCCCCCTTCATGTACCTTGTCACCAGCAGAGCAGCAAGGAGGAACACGCTCTTCACACAGCTGGTGTTAACTATGCTATCACACATCACCGTCGCTTCTGCTAAATCCCGTAGCTGTTGCAGGTTGAGTGACGAACGTCCGAGGTCTTCGGTTTGGTCGTCATCATCCATTTAACACTCCATTGTCCAGCTTTGTACAATAGGGGTGGCGACCTGTCATAAGTGGCGTGCTGTGAGTTCAGTTATTTACATATCTGTGTAACGTGATACTTTTCAAAGCAATAGTAAATAAACCAATTGAATCCTTTTGATTTCTACGTAAAAGAGCGTTCATTGGTTAGCATAAATTAGGGATTGACAGAGCAGTGGAGCGTAGTTTTATTTGGATTTGTTTTCAAATTAGTCTCTCCACTGTTAATTAGCCTTTCGTTCAGAGTGTGCTAAATCTCACGTGCCGTGTCCACTGACTGCACGCGTGCCATGCAAGGCACGCTTGCCCTATGCTGCCAAACCTTGCTGTTGTGTTTTCGTCCATCCTGCACGCATGCCACAGCCATTTCAACCTCTCGACAATGTGCACCTGTCATGCAGAGGATTGCTTTTGAGACCTGCCCTGATGGACAGCCACTGCTGTACAGTGGTAGCGTGGGATTGTTTACTAAACTTATCACCAACAGTAACAGCTTTAACTTTGTTCCGGATTACGGGCTGTGAAAAAGCATCATTACAATCCCATGGAATATTCTTGTTGCTGATTCTGCAATGCGACTCAACCTTACTGATTCTATAACATCATTCGATCCGCTCTCACCGGCCACCTTGTCTAAAGCATGAATGTGTTTACAAATGTTTACATGATTCACTGAATTGTTCACTGTCTTGGAAAACGTACATTTAAACACAATGCGCAATAGTATGCTCGGTTTGGATTTTAACACTAAATAAAACAAATATGATGTAGATGCACCATTTGAAGTACCATTCACTGTCGTGATATTATTCGAGATAGCACTCTTACCTGCGCTGAACCCCAGAGCCAAAATAGCTCAAATTCTCTCTTTAACAAATGTGAAACTTGTATGCAATGCTGTAGCCTTCCTGCTTTGCAAATTGGCCAATTCGTTTTTCTTCATAGCGTGCCTCTTGAAATTGAGGGTATTATACGCAAATATTTTTGAAACTGCTCTCAAGAGCTGCTTTTTCAGAGTAACTACGTCGAGCGTTCCTTATCTCTGCTTTGCGACATTTCTCCTCGCCTCCGATGTTGGATGTGCATCATCAGGCAACCTTTTTTTGTAAAGGAGTCGTGGAGTACTTCTCATCGCCCTCGAGAATGTGCAAAGAAGCTCACGTGCTAGGTCAGACCTTTTCAGCTGCAGGCCAGTTCAGCTAAATGTGAGTGTATGGCCATCGTTGCTATCCCGAGCAAGTGTTGCTACTCATTGTAATGCCTGTCTCAAGTGGTCAACGGGACACAGTGACCAAATATTGGGTGTGGACCACAACAGAAATCTACCACGCATGTCTATAAGATGGCACATAAAGGCCACAACTGAAGTGGCTTTCTGGCCGTGACCTGTACAGAAATGACACATACGACCTGTGACCATGTAATTATCACCGCTACCCCAGAGCCAGACACTGGCATCTTGAAGCAGAATATTCGAACGAGGAACGAGCGTGTGGATCGTGGTTGATTTACGTCTGGTATAATGGTGAACGCTTTGTCAAACAGGTGGCCCATTACAATGGTTAGAACCAAAGGTAATGATCTAACTTGAATGAATGAGTAAATGTTATATGCTTGGGCATATTAACTAACTTCTGAAGCAATGCATTGTGTGTGCTAAATAGCTTCTTAAACTACTATGTTCATATTCGCTGCTCCTTCTTTATAATTGCAATGCATTAAACCAGGCGTGATACCATTCAAATTCTCTTTGACAATGGATAACTTATAACAGGGGTGGTCTCACCTCTTTAGCTACAGCTTAATTTCGTATGATTATGTTTCTCTGGAATCCCCCGAACTCCCAAGGACAATTCCAGCAGAAATTAAACCCTGGCCACGGCTATATGTGGACAGCTGTGATTTCGTTTTTTTTTTAATACGGGTAAATTTAAACACGTTTGAGCTAAACAATGATGATTCCTCCAACGTGGGAGGTGAAATGTTGCGAAGGAGAGTGGGGCAAGATCCCTCGACGTGGTTATCCTGAAAGAGCAGTTATGGAGAGCGATTATGAGACCTGACAATCTGACTCCCCACAGCCGCGTCTCCCTGGAGGTTGTGCGTTGGTGACCCAGGCTTAGTCTGCGCAGCCGGGCACGTCTCTACATTTCCCTCGTGCTGTGTTCTTAGTGATACCGTTTTCTGTGATGGTTGAGTTAAATTATTGTGTTGGGGGTTCCTTTAAAATAAAGGCGTTTAAGTTTAAAACAGAATTGTGTGGAAAATAAGTTGTAGAAATGCACTGCATTCATTTCTAAGAGTATGTCCGGAGCGGTCCAGATTCGCATTTAATTATGTAAAGAACGATTTTGTTTATTTGTATACCTGTACCGCAGAGACGCCTTCCGTGCACCTCATGGTCAGCTAACCCAGATGCTTGTGCCTGTCGAGCGTGCGCTGTGCACGTGAGGATGGACCCAATCTCTGTCGGGCGTTATCTCAACACACGCTCGCTGCCCGAGCGCAGCCACACAACCCTGTGATGACCAATAACAACAACCGCCATTCTCCACGAAGTGGCGGTGACGCCACCACGGCGCCCGTGCCAGGCCATATGCACCTTGAAGCCACGTGAAGTGCCGAAGGCTCACCGACAAGAGGTATTGGGACAGACCCAGGTGTTATGGGTTGCCTGACTGAGATGACTGGCAGCTACACCACCTATGCTGCCTACTGTGCCAATTTGCTGTGTTTTAGCCGCCCGCGCTCCGCTCGTTGTTGTGCCTACACCGCGCTAACTCCCCGTGCGCGGAACACAGCACTCGATCGCTCTTCACGAGTGCCCATGCTCTCTAGCGAACAATAGGACCGCTCATTCATCTCATTATCTGAAACCGCTTAATCATATATAGGGTCACGGTGAAGCCGGAGCCTATCCCGGAAACTTAGGGCGTAAGGCAGGAATACACCCGACGACGGGACGCCGGTCCATCGCCGGCCGCTCATTCATTCAGCCACATAACTACCTCCCAGCACGCAGTTCACTTACTCGCTCCACAAGAGCGCACGCGCAACGAGGCGAACAATAGGACCGCTCACTCAGTTGCACACAGAGCGCTCACAATCGCGCTAACGCGCTGCACACGCTCGCGCAATACCAGCCACCACACTGCCTTCCCAGGACTTCTCTTTAATCACTCAAGGCCCAGTGTTATATTCCACCACTTGGCACACCGTTCTTTCTTTGTCTCTGCTACCGCAGTCTCATCACGCACTCGTCACCCGCCTCACTGCCTCCCTCGTTCCCTCCTCCTGCAAAAATAGATTCCCTGTGTTCCAGCGTTCCCCTAAAGTATCCGGGTATCATTCAGATACGAATTACATCATCGTCTTCTACGCGCCGGGTCACCTCCCTTTCCTTCCGGCTAATTCCTCTACAGCTATCGTCCAGATGCTAACTAAATGCGTTAAACACTTCAGTATGGAATTACCACATTTAGAATTAGACCCCTTTAGTTACAGAAATAACTAAATGGGTCTCCTCTCCACCTCGGTGCACCACGTGACAGTCATCCTGCTTGGCACGACCGTGTGGCCCACAAACCCACCTTCCCTACGGCCCCCCCCCC
>JAZEWT010000008.1:162242-217080 GCA_036362905.1 Mordacia mordax | reverse complement strand
ATGGATGGATGGATGGAACATACACAGTGCGACTGGGATTAGCAACAGAACCCAGTGCTGGAAAATTACCCTGCAAATTATGTTGTTTGACTCACCCTGTCTATAGGGTCACTAAGTACACACTTTACAATGTAATTCTTATCAAAACAAACGTCACCTTTAACCCTAAAACTGCGTGAAAATTGACAAACGATGCTCTTGTTCACTCTGAGCAATCACCGCTGGTTTGACTGCTGCGGAGAGCGAGATGTTTATTACAGCTGAAAGTACCCAGTGAGCTTGCAAGTTCTAGATGCAGGATTGATGCGATACAATGAGTGTACCAACTGACGAACGCAACAACGTATACAATAAAAGGGTACATAGACAAACTCATAGCACCAATTTGTGCAATAATGAATACTTAACCATTATCATAAACAGTATCACGCAAAATTACACAGCACAAAAAGTTCCAATAATTCCCATAAATAAATGAGACCAAAGAGTAACAGTCTAAGGGGGATGAAAATATATTAAATAAGCTTTTTCCTTAACAAAAGGAAATAGCGTTTGAAACACTTGAAAGCGCATGTTATTTTTGCAATCGCACCTACACAGACATTTAAATTGAAATGTTAATGCGGAGAGTCGCGGGGAGGCCAGGTAACCACTCCAGCTGTGAAGAAACCAATGAAATCTTCAAATAAACTCTCAAACACGCACGACCACAATTACAGTGCATCACCGTCATTATCGGAGACTTTGATGCGGAGGCTGAGAGGTGAAGTCGAGTGCAGTAATGCACTAATTAACGAGTTGGTGGCCGCGAAATCAGCGGTTGAGATGGGAAATGAGAGGGGAGCCAACTCATGCGGTTGTGGTGCGAGGGTGAGGAGTTGAATGAGGCCCCCCGCTTCACCTCATCCATCATCGTGAGTCAGTTACATCGCCACAGTGTGCGCTGATGTCCTCCGCGCACCTGATGATGCCTCCAAGAGGGCTGCAGAGCGGTCCAGATGTCTTCTGATCAATATTTCATAGCTGTTCTGGGTTGTGGTCTTTCACGAGCCTATACGCTCACTACCTACCGTAATATGTACTCGTATGAACCATCTGACGTAAATACGGCTTATTTAAAATAGAAATCAGCAAGCGAAGGGAAAACAAAGTTGGGGTAACTTTAGTGGAGGTTGAAATCGATCCAATTCGGGCAACCTTTCTGTGAGGTGCGGATGTTACCGCTGCTACATGGACACTCTGCGGTGCACAGCCTGACCGCAGTGTGACTGTCACGGAGCAGAGCCGGGACTCGCAACATTGCAGCCAACCGCGATCAGGGTCACGGGAGGAACCCGTGCAGGCCGGTTCTGCTCGATCCAACCCGTCCTCTCACAGCGACACAGCGATGGGTTCCACGCACGCAATACAGAGACTCACACCCGCACGGATTGGTCTCTGCTTTCAGGAGCACGAGGATGCACTGAATAGATTAAAAGGTGTGAAAGGGAAGTACAGTGCAGCTCCACAATAGACAGAAGACGGCAGCGCTGAAAACTATGGGAGAAAGAACTAGGGGGTTGCAGCAGAGAGAGACGGCGGTACGAGATATGTCGATTTGAGTCACGTCCACGGTGCCAGGCTACAAGTGGGAGCTTTGTCTCTGTACAGGCAGTCCCTATGCCAGGCCAGGGTGTTGTTGGTAGTTTTTACCCCATAGCTTTTATACAATGATTTATTTGCAGAGAGAATTACTCTCTGGAGCCGTCCTTGCGTGACAGGCGCGTCGCCAGGTTAGCCTCACAATACCTCCAACGTGGGAGGAGGCGAAACGTCGCGAAAGAGAGGAGGAACGCTCAGTTCAGTGACAGGGCTATCTCAAAAGAACAGCTATGGATCGCAGTTCTCGTACATCGAGCGATGGCAAACCTACATCATCACTGCACTGTCCCAGCTGCAGTTCCCCGTGTGATGTTCAGACTGGTCGAGGTCACAGCGGCCGCCTCGCGCTTGTTTAGAAGCCGCCTAATTGCCTCCCTTTAATAATTTCCTTCCTTCGCAAAGAACAGCTACGCCGCTATTATTATTAGTGCACTCGAATGCCGGTTATTGTTAATGATAACAGCGTCTATTTCCATCATGTAAATAAACTTGAGAATATAATTATGAACACTGTACTGTATGTACTGATGTATGTTTTCACCGCTGGAAGCATCAGCATTGCTTTCCAAACCTGCTTTTTCGGCACAGCCGCGTCGAGCGTGCCCTCTTTCGCGACATTCGCTACCCGTGTTGGGAGGCATCCCGGGCGCTATGAGAGCGACTACCCGGTGCGGTTTATAAACATCGTCGCCACTCAGTAGGGAGGCGGTCGAGCGGGCGTGTGCTGCTGCTGCTGCTGGTCACCCATCCCAACGTGGGGGGCGAACCGAGGAAGAGTTCGACGCTGCTATCCCGAAGGAACAGCTTTGGAGAGGAATCCTCATTGTACCGTATGTTGTGACTACAGTTCCATAATGCGCTCTGTGAATGCAGTGCGTGCGGCAGTGGTGCGGAGTTGGCGTGAGAAGCTTCTGAGTTTGATTCACGACT
Source organism: Mordacia mordax (assembly GCA_036362905.1). NCBI lineage: Eukaryota > Metazoa > Chordata > Hyperoartia > Petromyzontiformes > Petromyzontidae > Mordacia > Mordacia mordax. The sequence continues at coordinate 214,509 of JAZEWT010000008.1, read as the reverse complement.
CGTTTGTACGTTCGCCCCTTTTGTCTGTATGTGTATCCACGGGTTAAGTGGCTTCTCCACATAGCTACACACCCACACGCACTGTATCTGGCATGGTCGATAATATCCTAAAAAATCCCAAGACTGAATCCCCCTCGCAAATTCATCAATTGGGATTTCACGCGGCAACATCGCATTCCTGAGAAAGCCTGGCAGGACTCTCCTAAACAAAGGTCTTGGGACTCGGAGACATGTGCTGGCCTAACGAGCGTGCCGTGGTGTATGTGACACAGCTGTGCATAACGCGGTGATGCGATTGTTTGTGTTGTTGCTGCTACTGTGGGAGGAGGGAGCCTGGCCTCGGAGGGGAGCCTGGCCGCAAACCCCGGCCACTGCCCGGGCCCCAGGGAGCCTCCAACACTAACACATTCACCGCGGCACCTAATAGCCGAGCTTAGATGTGAGTTAATGTTCACGAGAATAGCGCGCGCGTCGTGTGTGTTGGAGGTACACACTGCGCTCGAGCGGGTGTTTACACTTGTTAAATGTGCATGGTTATCTGGGTAAGAGCTTCTCCTAAGTTGACTCAGCTGTCTACGTGAGTACCTGGGGTTTTGTAAACATCAGCACTGGGGAAACAAAGGTGGCTGAGTGTGGTTATGGCCACACCACCCCATGCTGTAAGATGGAACTTCCGTATTTTTCAGATATGAGCACTTCCCCCAAGAGCCTGCGTCAGCTACAGGGGGATCTTTGAATCATTATCGGTCCCCGCTTAATCATGCAGTGGGTCGCTGAGAGCCGGAGCCTATGCCAGCAGACACAAGACAGGGCTGTAACCAGCCTGGGACGCCAGCTCATTACAGGGCAATGGGGGATATTTTGTCATCAGACCGATTAACCCAGGCAGCAGCAGCACCAACATGTCTTTGGACTGTCGGAAATTACCAGAGTGCCTGGTGAGAACCCACGTGAAAACGAGGAGAACATATGAACAGCACACAGGAAAGCACCCGAGTCGAAAATCGAACCCAGGTGCTCTCGCTATGAGGCGACAGCCACCGCGTGCCGCCCCGGGAAATGTTTGTGCATAATGGTCACGATTGTGTTCCCGTGTTTACATTTTTACACAGTTGCTGAGCACAGGCCTAAACGCCCAAAACGTAAAGCAGCCAGCAACAACCAACAATATAGAAATAAGGTTGTAAAAGATAAAGTGTAACATGTTTCCTAAAGTGATGCAGGCTATAAGCACTTGGAAAGAGAGACGAGGGGTGGAATTCATGAGTGGAGCAGTGCGAGGGAAGCAGTAGATAGAGAAGTGTGGGTGACCTGCAGTGTCGTGAGTTTGGGGGAGCGGTGGTGCAGTGGTTAGCGCATTATACTACGAACCCGGCCACCGCGCCACCCTCGTTCGATTGCCGCTGAGGGCTAACATCGGTGAGACGAATGTATCAACCGATCGAAGATCTTCCCGGGCGTGCGGCGCGGTGGCCCAGTGGTTAGCGTTGACGCCTCACAGCAAGAAGGTCCCGGGTTCGAATCTCTCGGCTCGGATGCCTTTCTGTGTGGAGTTTGCATGCTCTCCCCGTGTCCGCGTGGGTTTTCGCCGGGTACTCCGGTTTCCTCCCACAGTCCAAAAGCATGCTCCTGGATAGGTTGATTGGCTCGCAGACTAAAATTATCCCGCAATGCCCGGCGATGGACTGGCGTCCCGTCGTCGGGTGTATTCCTGCCTTACGCCCTGTGTTTCCGGGATAGGCTCCGGCTCACCGTGACCCTATATAGGATTAAGCGGTTTCAGATAATGAGATGAGATGAGATCTTCCCGAGGTCAACTTAACTCTAAATGACCACCTGGCTGGCGTGATGTGCACATATCAGTATTGGGGAAACAGAGATAGCCGCACGTGCTTCTGCTGATCACTCACCACCTCGTGTGTCATGCCTGCTTTGATAGGTGCTTGCTAACAGCACTTGATGCCAACAAAGCTGTTTATATGTGAGCGTGTTGTTGTGACCTGTAATGTGGTGGCAGCTCCATGTCTTTGCACCGTGGGATGACACCGGAGTACCCGATAAAAAACCCAGTCTTGTAGACCCGCGACCTCAATGTAGGAGGAGGAGGACTCAATGAGTGAAGTTCACGGGGTGTGAATGCGCGTGGTTGTGAGTCGCAGGAAGTGGCGAGTGAGTGAATGGAGGCTTTCACGCTCTGTGAGCCAGCCGCACGCTCTCCCGGCGAGCGGCAGTAATTTGACCAGCACTGTGTGCGCCCTTGTCCCTTGTAATCTCGCTCGGCCACACCGACACGCGGGCACAGAGGCGGGAGCGCACCTCCGCCCCGTGAATATTAAGTAGCCCCGAGTGAGTGAACACTGCACGAGCGCCGGAGTAGGAAGGGACATGAGCGCCGACGCTGAGCCATGTGCGTGTGCAGCCTCACGCCAAGCCACCGGCTCCAGCCCGAGGTAACGTCCAGTCAGCAACTCTCGCTTCGCGGTGGCAATGCCACCCGGCTAGCGCGGGCGCCTCGACACGTGCGGACGAGAAGTCGGTCGCGCGCCTTGCGATGCGCGTGCCCCGACACCGCGCGTGCGGGTCGTGGTGATGATGCCCCTCTGCCGCGTTAGCCGTTGGCTGCGCTAGAAAAAATCCACTTGGCACGGCGAACACAATAGCCGCGGCACACAAGCTGTGGGGTGTTGTGCTCGCTGTGACCTACAATAGCAGCAGAAAACCCTCGTCATGGCGAGTGTTGTGTGTGTGCCGGTTGATCTCCGACTGGGATGCACAGATCAGTCACACCATAGTGTTTCAACTCCTGTAGGAAACCGCGGTGGTGTCACGGTAATACTCTATAGCGCAGCTTTTTAAATGTTTATTCAAATGATTTACCTGGGTAATCGCTTGGTATGGAGGAACATCTCATTTGCAAGTGTGTCCGGGGTGCAGCACACGGTGGCATTTGGTGATATTGCATATGGAGTATGAATCAGACGTAGCATGTATCGTGGTGTGTACCCTAGGGCGTAGTGTATCGTGTATGGGTGCATCTCGTGGTGCATCTACCCGTCATCCTAAGCAGTCATCCCATGGCACCTGGGTCTGTACCATGACCTGTCAGCGAGCCGTCGACACTTCACGTGACTTCAAGCATCGTGTTGATGTCAACGCCACTTAGTGGCGAGTGGCGGTTTATATAATGCAGTGGTGGTGTATTGTCGTGGTAAGACGTACTTTCCCGTGATGGTTAAAACTGCGGATGAATGCGCTTTGAACAAACCGGTGATCGTGGCGGGGTCACTGTGAAGGCCCTATAGGTATGGACCTGACTCATCTTATACTTTCTAACAACTACTCATTTGCTTCTACACCCGTACACTACGTCTAGAATAGCTATTGCTAACGCCTGTAGTTAAAAGTCATGTTCCTAACCCCATCTATCTTCGTAATCAAGTCTAAAAACTCCACGAGAAATTAACTTCCCTGGTTGCACAAATTACAAATAGATGCGCCCAACACTGCTTGCCATCCACATTCCACAGTGGCATCTGATATCTTCACGTTGGTTGTATCAAGCAGCACACTATTTACATAGCACCCAGATTGCTGTCCTTAAGCTGATTATTCTTCGAAAAGATATCATATGAATGGGTAGAATAAACACACCTCTGATCAGCAGCGCTGCTGCCTCACAGCAACAAGGTCCCAGGGTCGGTTCCCGGCTCTGGGGGTGCATTTTTGTGTGGAGTTTGCGCGTTTATCCCGAGTCCGCGTGTTTTTTTGCCAGTTACTTTAGTTTCCTCCCACTATACAAAGACACGCTACTGCCTAGGTTAATTAGCCCACTGAGGAAATTGCCCCAAAACTACCCTGCCATGTACTGGCGTCACATCCTGGGTATACCCCCGCCTTGCGTTCTATATCTGCCGAAAAGTTCTGGCCCCCTGCGACACTGGACAGGATTAAGCGAGCACTGATACCGAACTGAACTGTATCGGAATTTTAAAATGTTACCCTCATCCACTTGAGTTAACTCTGGACACTCCCACAGTACAAATAAAACAGGATCAAAATTAATATTTTAAATGACCCGCTTTCACCGCACTCAAAAGTAGAAAATACATTTTTTGAACACAAAATCAATCTATGTAGAGATACAGACTAAAAGCGGGTGGCCAAACACTGACAATGTGACTTACAATTGACTGATAATACAGAGATTTACATTGTAATTATTTGTCATAAATACGTGTTTTCTAATGTTTTGTAAAAGGAACAACTGTCAGTTGTCGCTTAATATCAGTGTGGTTTAAAAGTTTGCATAAAAGGAAAATATTATTGCAGTCTTATACAGCCCAGGATCGGCTTGCCACCGGTCTTCAAACTTTTCACGAGATTGCATTATCATCCGAGTCATGCCTGCGTGCAAAAGTTCAGGGCTCCAGCTTTATCGGAAATGCTTTAATTTTGTGCTCAAAGACTGTAACCATTACACACATCCCCCAATGTAAGTTAACCATTACACACATCCCCCAATGTTAGTTAAGTAACAGCGGGTAAAAACATACTTTTGCTGCTTTTGCCTAGCTTAATTGTCTTGATAAGTACATTTCCCCCAGTACCCTGCAATAGACTGGCGTCCTATCATGAATATTGCCCTTGCTTAATCCCTGTGTCTGACAGGAGAGACTTCGGCTCACCGCAACCTTGTGCAGCAGTGGTCTTCAACCAGTTGATCACGATCGACAGGTTCATCCCAGTTCCTGAAAGAGTTGATCTTTACGTGTTTGAAACATATAGACACAGTGGAAAAAGGCAAGATTCTGCAGGGTGTTATGTTTAAAACTCTGGCGGCCGTTTGTCGCAAATACTAGCTGCTGGAGATAGTGTGCAGCACACAGGGTGCAGCAAGCACAGGTGTCACATTAAGAATAAGGTGACATTTTCCGAGCGTACATATTTTGGGGCGCTTTAGTAAAGTGGATTTTTAAGGGTAGGTCGTGTGTTGACTTTAGACTTTGTAAAGTGATTCTGAGTTTCAAAAGACTTTAGACCACTGCTGTAACGGATGAAGAGGGTACTGAAATTGAAGAATGTTATAGTATTTGGATAATAAACATATTTACTAAATTATTAAAAGCGTGAGCTGCATGGTAGATATGGTCCACTATGATCTCATCTCTCATCTCATTGTCAGAACCGCATAGTCCTGTACAGGGTCGCAGTGAGCCGGAGCCTATCCCGGCAGACACAGGGCGCAAGGCAGGTATATGCCCACGATGGGACGCCAGTCCATCTCCGGGGACTGAGGGCAAGTTAGTCTGCAAGCCAATTAACCTATGCAGCAGCATGTTTTTGGACTGTGGGAGGAAACCGGAGTTCCCGGCGAAAACCCACGCGGACCCGGGGAGAATATGCAAACTCCACACAGAAAGGCACCCGAGCCGAGCTTCGAAACCCGGGACCTTCTTGCTGTGAGGCGACAGCGCTAACCACTGGGCCACCGTGCCGCCCGGTCCATTATGATGATTTTGCAAAGTTGAGACAGGCGGAGCAGCACGATTTGGTGACGTCACTTATGTGGACCAGAGGTTTCCACCATTCAACAGCACACCGACTCTCTAGCCGAGTGACCTTAGCAACAGCACACCGACTCTTAGCAACAGCACACCGACTCTTGGCAACAGCACATCACATGCCGTCTGGCAAATATGGCAACATCTGGGGGTTTCAAACGCAGCAGTGAAAATACAACTTCCATAATGAGATTAAACAGCTTTCATAAACCCCAATAGCGCTGTGAATAGAATTATCATATTTTTACATTTTACAAACAATACATTAACACTTTAACATTTTAAAAAGTACATTATTTCAGACGATATTGTACATTAGTGTTACCTAACGCCACGAGATAGAAAACGGACCAAAGTGTGGCGATTTGTTTGACGAGAATTGTGCTGCCGGGCCAATCTGTGATTTTCCATGGATAACGTAACTCCATCTCTGCAATGCGACATTACCGTGAACGTGTGAACGCTGATGTAATGCAAGTGGCCCGCACAAGTATTTCTTAGTGTTCGCGTCAGTGTCGCCACAGCGCTGGGCTGTTTCCTGCGAACAGAGGGCATCTTAACTCCCTTTACGGAGCATTACTAGGGCCCATTCAGCAGAGCCACTGCTCTCAAACATAACTGTTTGCAAGGTTTGTGTACTCACAATAAAATATACTATGGTTTGACAACATTGGTCCAGTTAGTATTGCACTCAGCACAGAGGAGGTGTGCTTTGCCGATAGAGCGGTGGAGAGGTCACGTGCTTGCCCAGGACAAAATCAATGTTCGCAACCAGTACTTAAACACCGAGTGGGTGCTCTGTGTGTTTGCATTGCGTGCAACGCAGAGCCATAAAGACTGCTTACCTACTGGTTATTCAGGAAAGAAAGAGCAGACGCGAAACATTGCAGCAAACTCGAGCACTGTACATTTAATTTATTTTCACCTTTAATGATGGCCACATTCCCTTCAGTGTGTCTTGTTTCTGTTGAATGGAGTACGCTTTCTCTCTTTGGTGTAATGGATCTCAGAAGTGCTCTTATCTTTTTAGCTGTGCTCGTTAACCCAGGAAAGACTCTAGATTATTGCCCTGTGTTCACGGGGGCGATGTTGCGGTGCGTGATCCCAGTTGAATAATTGCAGGTAATTTTGCAGCCTTGGAATTATTGTCAATGCCAGTTACATTGTACGTTTGTTTTAGCAATGGGAGAAACCCGGAGAACTTGGAAGATACCCATCCAGAACACGCGGAGAATATACAAACTCCATACAGAAAAACACCCAAATCGGGAATCGAACTAAGTGCTTTCTTGCTGTGAGGCACCGAGTATCGTGAAAGCTGTGAATCGACTGGACACCCTTCACGGACAATTCGTCTGTGTGATACTATGCGGATTCCAGGCGAAGTCAACAACAGACATGAGTCGACCCATCATCAGAAATACCCGCTGATACTGCTTGGCAGTGTTACTTTGAGTTATCACAGCAACATTATAACTCTATACCATTTATTTTGTAGAATCTTTAAATCTGATGTTGGAAAAGCGGAACTCAATCTGAGAGGTGTGAGCTGCTGTGTGACCACGCCTACTGCACGCTCACTTGACACAACCCCACCCGGGGGGTGTCGGGACTCTGCGGTTGGCTGAATTGGAAATGTGAGACGTTTCCACAGTTTCGTGGCTCTGTCATAGCCCCGCTCACATTGACCCGGTAAAAACACGTTACAGAGAAATTCGATTTGGAAGATGCCGTATCAGCCGGCGACACGCAAACCACAGATTTTGAATGTAGAAATGAGCTGAGTTGCAGAATGATGCTCTCCATACTTGATGCATCTGGGCGACCTTATGTCCCTAACATCCACTGTCTCATTAGCGCCACATGTACGGGATTGGACGACAGAGTGGAGACAATGCGTAGGGATAGTCTGCACACTTTATACTGCCGCACGCTGAGCAGTGGAAATGCCGCGGAGGATTCTGTGCCTACGTTTGTGTTCACGGAGCGCTGCACTGGGGGAGCGATCCCGTTCTGCCAGTCGCTGCGATGCCATTCCCGCAGCAGCACCTTCCAACAGAGATAGAGCACGGTACATTGTGTGCGCAAGAGAAAAAACGTGAACGTGGTTCCCTTTCAAATTAGAGGGGAGTGGCTCTGTTTATAGCCCATTGTCCGTGGTGGAAATTCCACATTCCTATGGTAAATTTATAGCAAACAGGAAAGACTAATCCGTGAGATATGGTCGGAATTGTAGATTGGCCGAAACCCAAGGATAATAATTAACAAATACAGAGGCCCACGGATAAGAAGCGTTGCTCCAGCGTCATGCATGCAGTGACACCACGAGGTTTTCCTCGGCTTGGAGGTGAGCCCAGCCAGCGAATACTGCCGGAGAGTGAGCTGCTGCCCCAGCGGTGGTTCCTCGCTGCGTCACGGCCACACTTGAACTCAGCTCCCGGGTGTAAACAGAAGCAAAACGTTTGAAATGCAAGGCAACAAGTTCGGGTTCATATCTAGATTCAGGCACATTGCAAAATTATTACATTTATATCGTAGAAGTGAATTCAGAAGTCGTTGTAAACCACGAAACAACGATGTTAAAATGGGTATCATTTCGAGGTACGTCTAGAGTTGCCGAGCCGACGGAATCAGTGTCGCGCTCGCACGCAGCACCAGGAGTTACCCCGTGGTGTGAACGAGGGGTCATCACGATGATGGGAAGAGGGAAACACAGTGCACAGGCCTGCCCAGTCGCTGGGGACGGCGATGACTATCGCGCGTGTCTCGTGCCGCTCTCACGTCCGCGCCCCCGAATATTCGCGCGCCACACGGCCGGACCACCAGCTGCACCGACCCCTTTTTAACCATTCAGCAGCGCAGGGGTCACCACTGACACGTCTGTAGGGCTCAGTCCGGCACGCCGGCTGCAAGGGGAGGGAGGGCCCACGCTCATTGCGATTTTCATATCGGCCGAAAAGGCACGTACGCAGGAGGTCCTAGCAGAGCGTGTGTGAGCAGGTATCTGCTGTTGCTAGCGCCCCAATGAAAGAAAGTGATGCACAGGTGCGCATGTCACAGCCATCGCGTGCATTGTGACGGCTACAGTGATAATCCTAACGCCTGCAGTGCACACAGCGTCACTCGGGAATTTTAAGACTCATCGTTGAGCCCTTCCATTTCCCCGGAGAGTCAGGTTTAAACAGTAGGTAACATTTTTGTGTAAGAGAATTCATCTGAAGAGCTGCCGTTTTGAGATAGCCATTCCTTCTACTGCGAAAACCTACATGTGTTGATGTGTAAAACAATGGCTATAATATATAAAGATAATAACCAATACGTGTTGTTGAAATAGAGAGAGACTAAAGTGAGGCATTTGACCTAAATTGTAACTGACATTTTAGTTTTTAACCCTCTGAGTTATAAAACATTGATTAACTTTGCAGAACACAGACGTGAGAGAAGAGACCAAGGGAATCTAAAGCAGTGCCAGGTGCTCGGTTGGCGTTGTTGGTTCTGGTTGCTGGCTCCATTCGCAAGCCTCCAAGGTCAATTCTCGGTCATGATCCACTCAACCCATCATACTTCCTGGATCGGTAAACTTAGTACCACTTTGTGAGAATTCTACAGTTGTGGTCCTGCGCAGAGACTGGTCTCCATAGAAATGTGGAATTTCCACAACGTGTTGAGTTGCAGCAGGCCCTGCGCGAGACGGAAGAGCCGGCCGCGTGGTTGAGTTCGGTCCAATGGCTTCCCCCATGTTGATCCAGCTTAAAAAGAGAATATCTGCTGCTGTGTAAACATCACCACTGGGGATACAAAGGTTTCTGATCATTGTGTCCGACACCCACCCTCTCACAGGTGCGCCGTGCCAGCCTCCGTTGACGCTACTCTCTAAGAGCACTCAACAATGTGTCGAGGCTACACGGCAGATCTTTGTGCTCCACACGTGGCGACCCTCGCTCACCACTGCCGTCTCACAGGAATTGCCTCCAAAGAGGAATGCAAATTCTTGCGGAAATCCGCTGAGCAAATAAATAAATAAGTCGGCTCCAGCGCGATAAAAGACTTCCCCGCAACCCTCGTGCAAAGCCAGGCGGGGAGCGTCTGCAGGAACACTCTGTGGGGTGGCCGTGACTTCCTCGGCGCATGTTCCGGGCCACGGGAGTCTCCAGGGCCCCGTGGGGACGGTCATTAGGCTGTTCACAGGGGGCTCCACGTGCCGAGAGTGGGGGGGGCCTCCACTGCTCCCTCACTTTTCATCATCATCAGTTCCCCCTTAATCCTGTACAGGGTCGCAGGACGCCAGAGCCTATTTTATCAGAGCCAGGGTGCAAGGCAAGGCTATACCCAGGATGAGATACCAGTATATCATAGGGCATTGGGAGCAATTTAGTCTGCAGAGCAATTATCCTAGGCAGCAGGAGTGTGTCTTTGGACACTGAAAGAGAACTGGAGTCATGGTGTTTTTGTGCATCATCCGAGATGGCATTTCATCAGGACAAGGAGTGATTCCCGGCGTTGTTTGCGAGGTAGCAGAGGTCACAGGGGACTGGAGAAGTCACTTTGATTTTGGTGTGTGACTGCCCACTCCGTACCTCCTCCTCCTCGTCACAGTGCTGAGCAAAATAGTACCCTAGCCACACTATAGTGTTGCTTATTTATACGCAGACAATTCATCCCGTGTCGTGTATAATTTGAACGCTTGCTGCGTGATGAAGTGTGGTGTATGATGTGTGATATACAATGTGTGGTATATGATGTGTATATTGTGCGGTGTGTACAGTGGACATGGCTTATAGTGTGTGTGGTATGTATCATATGGTGTACATATGTGATATGGTATATGACGTGTAGACATGTTGTTTATGGTATGTCATGTGTGCATCTGGTCTGTGTTGTGTATAATGTGTGGCATGTGCTGTGTACGTGTGATGTGTAGTGTGGGTGTAGAATGTGATCAGCAGTGGCGTATATAACTTGTTGTGTACGAGGTGTAAAGTGTGAGGTACACAACGTGCAGCAAGCGCCGCGTACATGTGCCACAGAGCGTCCGTGCGTCGTACGACACGCGTGTGCGGTGCGTGTGCGTGCGCGTGGTTCCGCGAAGCCGTCGGTGACACGCGTTGTGCTCCGCCTCGCAGGGCAAGCGTTTATCGCGATGCAGCAAGCTCTGCTTTGCCGTGGGGGGCGCCCCCTACCAGATCACCGAGAATGTCGTCGGATTCTACCTCACCATCTTCCTGCTCGACGTTGTCAAGGTAACGGTCCCCTGTCCGCTCCGTGGGCACGGCCGCCTCTAATCTGCCGCCTTATTTTTACCTCGCGCGCCGCGTGTTGCGCGCTCACGCTGACTCCGCGTGACATTTCCAAAACCGTCGCTCGGAGATCTCCGGCCTCACGTTGCCCGGCAACCAGTGGCTCCTCATCGGTCCGTGGCTCTTCTTGCGTGCGCAGACTCGTTCGAATTAAAAAAAGCAAATGTGTTTTTATTAATTTGACATGTAGGCTTTCACGACCGATTATTAATTGGCGGTGGTGGACTGGCGTCCCGTCGTCGGGTGTATTCCTGCCTTACGCCCTGTGTTTCCGGGATAGGCTCCGGCTCACCGTGACCCTATGTAGGATTAAGCGGTTTCAGATAATGAGATGAGATTATTAATTGGCCAATAACATCTGACCATATGGCTGCCTTTAACCCCTCTCCACCTCCATGCAGTTTGCTCACGCCTTTGAGTCTCTTTTTGTACGAATTCCCGTGATGCGGAACGCATATCCGCGGAGAGAAATAAACTGTAATTGTGATCTATAGGACGCAATTACGGCAAATGTTGGCGCGGGATAATCGCGTGCTTGCCTCCCACTCTCTGGCTCCCTGCAGTTTCCTTGCGCCTATGTCATTCTCTTTCTATGTGATATTAAACGAGTATTATAATTTTGATTCGTTTATATTTGGATTATGTGTTTATAATTATATATTTCATGGAATGCATACTGATCTGTGGTGAAAAGCCGGTTACACTGCATGACAGTTATTTGGGATTAAATTGGGATTTTCTCAAACGTATTTTCAGCTTAGCCTCAAGGGAGATTTTTTTTGCATTTCATTACTGATTTTTGACAACCATTACCACACCTCTACTGCGAGGAGCTGATGTGCAGCCAGGAGGATATCTCGTGAGTGTGCAGCCGGTCCCGCCTGCCCTGTGTTCACTGAGGTGCACAAGTGCAGGTTAGAATCTAAGATCGCGTCTTGCAATCCAGTATTGATTGAACTCGTATGCAGCGTATGGTATTTATCACATACAGTGGCTACCGTTGGATTGCTTAACATTGCTGCTGTTGTGATGGTTGATGCGCCTGTGTAATCCACACTAGCCGAACCTCACACTTAACAATGCACTCCAAAAATACAGTGGCGAGTGTGTGTCACAGATGCATTGCCACCCTGTGCTGTGTGTGTCACAGATGCATTGCCACCCTGTGCTGTGTGTGTCACAGATGCATTGCCACCCTGTGCTGTGTGTCACAGATGAATTCCCACTCTGTGCTGTGTGTGTCACAGATGAATTCCTACCCTGTGCTGTGTGTGTCACAGATGAATTCCCACCCTGTGCTGTGTGTGTCACAAATGAATTCCCACCCAGTGCTGTGTGTGTCACAGATGCAGGCTCACCCCATGCTGTGTGTCTGTGTGTGTGTGTGTGTGTCACAGATGCAGGCTCACCACGTGTCACTCATCCTGTTTGTGGGGAGGGCGTGGGATGCGTGCACAGACCCGGCCGTGGGCCTTCTTCTCGGCCGGAGCCCTCGCACGCGCATCGGCCGTTTCATGCCATGGTGAGTGAGGGCGGTCTGTGTTGTTTCATCGGTCAGACTTTGAACTGCACGGAACCATTGAGGTATTCATCTCTTTTTAACAGTTGTTCGGTGTGGAGGGGTGAGAAAGTCATAACATATTAGGGCATTGGAACGAATTTAGCCAGGACAGTCAACCTAGGGAGCATCTCTTTTGACTGTGGGAGGAAACCGGACTACCCGGCGAAAAAGCACACAGACATGGGGGGAACACGTAAACTCCACAGAGAAAGGTACGCGTGCCAGGACTAGAACCCGAGACTTTGCTGTTAGACGGCAAAACTGGTGACATTTGCGCCGCACCGCACCCCTGTGTATCACCAGCGGTTCCACGTTCCTATAAAACTAATTTTGTTCCAGTACCATCTCGCTAAATACGAATGACAAGAAACGCCATGCGCAACACCAAACACGTAGTTGGTAAATCACGCATTCAGCCAAACGAGTGGCTGATTACATTTTATTCCCACCGTGGGTCTTGACCGCAGCCCGAGTGTCTTGCCAGCGATTCATCCCGCACGGGAATGACGTGGCCGAGATTTATGCGTATTAACGTTTTCTCCGAGCCTCCACACAGCACCCATTCAGTGCCCGTGCTTGCGGCCGGGACGATACACTGAAGCACCGGTGTCAGCGGGCCACACTTTCATCACGACCCTGCGAAATATTTGAGGGGCGCACGTTCGCCGTACCGATATCTTCCGCATGAGATATAAAACGCCACTCGTGCGGCGGATGGCGGAGCCAGCTGAAGCGGACGGTTTGTCACCCGGCCGCTAAATACTCGCTCAAGCTGTCAAATGTGCGTTTGGACGAGGGTGCGAGCGCACATGCGAGCGGGCAGCGAGCGAGAAGGCCGCGACCGGTTTCCGGGAACTACGTACACGGTGTCTGGAGACGATCCGACGCCACGAGGAGTCACTAACGAGAATTTGATGAAGGCTGACAAGGTGGCCGAGCCACCTGCTGCATGAGGTCTCCACGATTTGTCGTCTCCCTGTTTCCCCGGCGAGAGAGGCGCACAACGACGTAAACGCAGTGGGCCGTGTGCGTCGAGCCGTTACTATGCACGATGAATCAATGTCTCCGCTTCGTCCAGCTCTCCCTCCCTACGTGCCAGTTCTATCGCGCACATTCAAAGTCACAGTTGTCTAGTATTGCATGCTCACTGGGCTACGTCAGCAGTAACATACAGGGCTTCAACCATGTCGTGAGTCACGATACAATAACATTTTTAATAATGTGACCAACATCACAATGTCAGTATTCCATAACGTTGTTATTTTGTTTGGCCTCATTAATCCATAATGTTTGGGCTTTGGTTGAAATAACATTCACTGAAAGATTTTCTTTACCGCAGTTTGCACAATGGGAGCCTCCCTAACGCATGTGCTCATTGCAACTTGACAATCTGTAATATTTGTAATGTGCACGATATCAGCTACATGCAAAATAAGTACTTGTCCGTGCTATGAAGGCGATAACATCATAAAGCCACTGTGACGTCAATTCGAGCACTGCGATTCATTTCTGTGAAGTGCTTGTGTGATGAGTGTTACTTAGAACTGTGCTATTTGGTATCTCAAAAATATTTTGCCATGTAATAAATAATAATAAAAATAACAACATAACAATAATCACAATGAGTGCTATCATGGCAGAGCGGATAGCGCTGCTGTCTCAAACAAAGAAGGTTCTGCGTTTGGTTCCCAGCTCAGGTGCCTCTCTGTGCGTAGTTTGCATGTTCTCCCCATGTCGGCGTGGGTTTTCGCAAGGTACTCTAGTTCCCTTCCATCGTCCAAAGACGTGCTGCTGTTTAAGTTAATTGACCTATTGACTAAACTTCCCCCAGTGCCCTGCAATGGACTGACATCCTATCCTCGGTATAGCCCTGCCTTGCACCCTATATCTACCGAGGTAGTATTGTCACAGCAAGCCTGGAGATGTATAACTCCATAGCTCCTCCTCTACCACCGGGAACTGGGAACAGTTCGAATCTAATTCACATTTTAAAGCAAACTGCAAAAGTGATTCACTCGTTAATGTCACAAGTCTCAGAAGAATTGTCCACCTTTTGTTGGGTGCTCGTATTACTACAATAGGCCTGTCAAAGTACATATAACCGTTCCGGAGCATTTATACAGCATCAGAGATTGACTGAGGCACTATCTCTTTATAGAAGAAATGAAATTGCAGATTATATCTACGCACTGTCATTCAAAATCTTATCGCAACAAATACCGCCGATGCTGCTGCTCCTCACTGTCGCTTCTTCCCACCAGACTGCACCAAGAACTTACAGAGTCAACACGCGCTCTCCAAGGCTTGCTCTGTCAGGCTTCTGTGTTCCGGCTTCAGGGTTCTGCTTTGCTTTATCGCTACCAAGGTGCACTGCAGTGTCCCCATGATCCCTCCTCCGTCTGTCGTGTGGCTCCCCACCATGTGAGCCTCTCCCACAATGCTCTGATGGGATTTGCAAAAACGGAAGAGAACACGTTTTCATATTTCTATATTATTTTCCATATGTTGTGCTGAAATGTCCATCATCCTCTGCATGCAAATGCATTCAAAAGTAGAGTTTTTTTTCCAAAGTCTTTTAGATTTCAGCAAGGTGTATTTGTTTAACCAGGTAAGAACTGAAGAGACCAGGATGAGTCTCATCTCTATCAGTCGGGACGATGATTGCTGCTGCTGCTGCGTGTAATCGGATTGGAGTCATTTGTGATGTAATATCTGCATTTTTTTAATTTCGATGGTGAGACAGTGTACAATGGCTTATTCTTGTGATTGATGTCAAGAGATGTTTAACATCTGATGTGAAGCGGAGGGCGCACATTATTATCACGGTTATTACGCCATAGTCATAATTATTACACCACAGTAATAACCATTATGGCTGCTGGATTTGAACTGTGAACCTCTGCAACATGAGACGATCGTGCTACTGGTAGGCCTTGTAGCTTCCCTTAGTTGATTTATTAAAGTCTATCTTCCTAAGCCATGGATTAACAGACTTCACTCCTCTGCTAATCAAATCACTGCGCTCATGGTGATAGATTCAGTTCTACAAAGTTGTGTATGAAGTTATACAGTGTGTCCCGCCAGCCCGCCGTGTGTCCTGACTTGCTCAAGACGCCCTGCTTATTACTGCACGACCTCTTATTTCCTTTTAGATATCCTAGTTTATGAAACGTGTAGTCATCCTTGGTAACTAAAATTGCCAAAAGCTATGATTTACAAGCCAAGCAACTAACACATTATCCACACACTCACCGTCATCATGAACCATTTATATTTTTGATGCATTAATATCTTTCATGTGTACAATCCCATTAAGGTGAGCTATCTCAGCTGCGAGAGTCTGCAGGGGTTCAGCTGACACAGAGTAAGCATGTAATGACACGTGTACACATATTTAACATCTATAACCTGGCCATAAT
Source organism: Mordacia mordax (assembly GCA_036362905.1). Taxonomy (NCBI): domain Eukaryota; kingdom Metazoa; phylum Chordata; class Hyperoartia; order Petromyzontiformes; family Petromyzontidae; genus Mordacia; species Mordacia mordax. The sequence continues at coordinate 198,671 of JAZEWT010000008.1, read as the reverse complement.
CAATCCACTGCTGGCTCACGGGCTTCCCCGCATACTCCGTGTCTCTCTGGTATATGCGATGCTTTTGTGAGAACGCAGTTTCTCATTGTCTTCTATTCATCGATTGTTTTACTTTGTGTATTTTTAAAAAAATCAGTTGTTTTCTCTTGTGGAAGCTCACTGAGCCGGTGATGGGCCTTGTCACCACATTCCTGTCAAGTGCTAACTGGTCGGGCCGGCCTTCCAAGTACCCCCGATTTTCTGTCACAAATGTCATCGAGTCGTAACCCAACACTCCACGTTTCAGAGGAGCCCTAAATCACAAACCCGCAGCCCACGGGCATCGCGCCGCCTCCACCGCCTGCCCCACAGACACGAGGCTGATATTATCGTGAGCGCCAATCCGTCCTAAATCCTCAGTGACAGGCTCTCCCTGGCGCTTCTTCCCACGTCTCGCCGTGACGTGCTCGGGAGACACACTGGGCATCCCTTGCCACGGCAGCCACTGCTCGGTCACGATTCTGATTTTCCCTTCGCCGCTTGTGAGTCTTATCGCAGAGAGCTTCACACAGAGGGATATAACACTGTGTGGATGCCCGGTCGTGGTCGTGACTGGTTGCTGTACTGCGGCAGGCCATGTAGTGCGTGGGTCACGGTGACTTTTACTTGGCCAGTTGTGTATATAATGCCGCAAGTGTTAGTATGTTCGCGCTCAGCATACCAAGTTCGAATCCTTCATGAGCACATTTTTTTTGTGCACAACACCAATGATTACTCTTCTGAAATGTTACAACTGTTTCAGATTTAAAGTCTCACTTTTGTGCCATTACTGTCAACTCTCTAAAGGCAGTCTTCTGCCTTTATTCTGACATCAGAAGATCATGTTACACGTTTGGAACAAGCACACTCTACTAGTGGGTACAGTGTTTGATAGAAAGATGCTAGTGGGTGCAATGTTTGATAGAAAGAGTAATGAGATTTATAATCCCGGGATTTATGATCCCGTTACCATATCATAATATGGTTACATTCCCACTCGTGTGTTTGTTCTATGACCGATGGAACGTGGGCTGGAGGGCGACTTTATCCACAATTGGTGACGAAGTTACTTCGCAGTCACTGTGGAGTTTGGGTGAAACGTGGATGGAGATCGCTGTGACGGAACACAGTGGGGCTCGCGAACGTCTGGGGTGTAAGCGGGCAGGCGATGCTGACATCTCGCGGGTGGTGCGTGCAGGGTGCAGAGGAGAGACGGTCGAGGTGCGCACACAGGCAGGCAGGGGCGTTGGCACGTAGCCGCGTGGGAGCCCTGTTGAGCGCGTCACCCCTCTCTCCCTCGTCGTTGGTGGCGGGCGGCGTCTTGTGAGGATGGGCGATGCCGCAGATTTGCACGGCAGCAGCCGCACAATGCACGGCTCCCGCAGCGAGACTTTTAAAACTGCTTTTTTTCTGTTAGTCAAATTCACAAGACCGAAAATTGTCATTTTGTTATCATTTATAAAATGTGTCACAATGGAAATGTAAGTTAAATGAATCAGATGTTATCGGCTCGTTTGACTTGTTACGGAGAAGTGACAGCGGTCTCGTCGTTTCACGTTCGGCGCTGCTGCAGCGTCACTGAGCCACCCGCGCGCGCGTCTTCTCGTGCATCTCGGGCGGTTGGAGGAGGCTCTGTGCGAGCGAGGCTCAATCTGCGTGCACGACCGTACGGTATTGCAACGTCTTGCAAGGCGCTGCAGCCGGACGGATGGGATGATAATAATAATCACAGTTTATAACACACCGTGCGGGATATTCCTTAACGGCCTTGAATTGGGAGATTACAGTTCCGAGGCGCAAGATAATAGTGGAGAGGTGGGGAGGGGGAATGCAGCCACGGGGTTAGACGGCACCAACATTTGCCAGACAATGTATCTTGTGTATTATGATGACATCTACCAATTAATGAATGAGTTTTTTTTCTTAGTTATGGGAGGAACCCAACGAAGACCAGCCAGAGAACAAACTCCACACGGAAAGTCACCCGACGTGAAAGTGGAACTGCTTCGTGCAGGACTTTCTTACCGAGACGTAGTTTTTCCCACTGCATAGATACCCTGCCCATCTATCACATTCGCAGGACAAGGGTTTTATTCCCCGCATTGAATTAAAGTTTGTTATGTACATTTATAACAAGCCTCACTTGTAATGAATGTGTAATGACTTTCATTAAATAAATGTAGATGTTCTCAGCAGTCTTGCAAGTGTGGCTGCTTCAGTGCAGGAGGCAGGGCAGACACGCGGGGTGCCGCCGCCTCACGTGGACTCTGTCGCCCCCTGGCGCCGCGCGCGTTCCCCTGCGCGGGAGCCGTGGCGCCGCGCCAGGGAGGTCGCTCCCCAGTGCTGAGTGGCTCTCGCGATTCGGAACCGATCGGCTGCCCTGATTAATGCTACACACAGTATACATAACGTGACCAATATTGCGCGCTATCTGCTCTACAGTGAACGTTAACGATAACATGGCATACATTCGACGAAACGTGAGCCATTGATATTCAGCATATATGGATCTATAATGATGTAGATTATATGGATATACACAAATGCGTGTATTGAAGGTGTTATCATCAGCGTTGAGAGCTAGAATAACACCAGGGCACAGCGTTAATGGGTACGAGTCATTGGGTGCCAGTGTCGTGGTTCAAATCTGATTACTCATTTTAGATACAAGTGTCCATTGCCCACGTGACAACCTCGCACAATCCTTCTGTACAAAGGTATTGGACCTCTTTGAGACCGCACTGGATAAACAAGCATAGTAATAAATAAATAAGTATTGCGTAGGCGGCTGTTAATCTGAACAAGGCTCGTATGCTTGGGATCTGCTATAAATTAATTTCAGTTGAGAGCAGTGTCTTGGTATTGCAGATTTACCACAGGTTTATGTTTCTAATTATATTTGCAAAGACTTAAAGTTTTGGCTTTTTTGGGGGTTGGGCTAAGCTGCAAATCAAACACGACTGCACGAGGACGAGTGTTTGAGAAGCGAGTGAGAATGGTGACAAACACTGTGTGGTCACTGTGATGAATGTGTGCTGACTGATATCGGCACTTAGTCGGAGTCGCTTCGCGGCTCTCCTGTGGCCACAGATGCAGGGCACTCGGCTCTGTGGGAGCACTCCGCGTAAATGAGCGGTGATAGCAGTGGCTCACGGTCACTCGCAAGCGCAGGATCTGCGGTGAATTTGTTCCGTGCCCCGAGCGCAACATCGCACAAGTACGTGGCGCTTATAGCCAGAGTTTAGCGCTACCTTGATCACGAGACACGTGACGCATTAATGACCGTTGTAGTTTGCTTCTGTTCAATGTGACAACCCCTTGCTGATTGGCCGTGTCGGGTGGTGGAGGGGTAAACGGCACTATTTTATAATTTATTATTTTTTACGTGATCTGACCCCAAAAAATGGATTTCATTGATATATGGGCTATTTTAGCTGAAGTTTTATTTATGCCTCTAATGTGGGAGGCGAAACATCTGAAAGCAGAGAGGAGAAACGATCGATGCGGCTATCCCAAAAGAGCAGCATTTGGAAGCAATCAACATTTTTGTTTGTTATTTTTAACGTTAATTTTAACTACCTTTCACATTGTACTAATGTAGGTTTTCACGGCTCATCTTTCACATTTTTATGTTAGCCATGTATCGAGCGCTTATAAATGTGATTTATTATTATCAGTAGCCCTCTCCTGCAGTGCACTGTGAGCCTCGCAAGGTTGTCAAGCTGACAAACCCTTCTTACTAATCGTCGGCCTTCTCCTACCTTCCCCCCAAACATATCTGCACTGCCCAGTGCGTGCCGGATCCCGCCCAGGTCACCACTGTAGCCTCCTCTCTGGCATTTTGTGTCACCTCCGCTCTTCACAGTGGCCTCGTCGCCCTATCTTTGCGTGTCACCGCGCGTTGCTCGGCGCGATGCCCAACGTTTTGCTTTGAGGGTTGTTTAGGAAGCGAGGCATTGGCCGCCTCGCCACAACAACATCACGGCACGACCACAAACTGCCCGCAGCACTGTCCCTGCTGCCCTTGTGATTGCTTAGCAAGACCACTGACCTGTCTGAGATGACAAAAATGACCATGATCATGTTCGGTGGCATTCCCTCCTTGTTCTGTTCAAATCCATCGTCTCATCTCAATTCAAGGACTGTCTCCTGTCTCACACTGGCAACTTTACTGTCTCCGGTCGAGTTCCCTTTGCGAAGGAAAAACAAACTAACCGTGGATACCAATCTACTTTGCAGAGATTGCCTCCTTAACGTTGCTGAACCTGGACAATCCCAGAAGGCCATGTGGCCGAGAGACAAATATCTAAAGGGAGTGAGCTTTCTGTTCCTTTATTTTGTTACTGATGCTTGGGATGGGGTGCTGCCGCCATTTAAGCGGAGTTCGTGACCTCGGTGTTTTGCGCAAGGTGAGCATCGCTCCGTCGATCCTCTCCGCGCTCAATTATTCACGAATCTTTCCTCCGTCTGTGCCAAAGTAACTCGCATCTTAACGTTTCAGTGTATGGAGGAGAACACCCATGCAGTGCAGGAGGCAGGCTGCAACGTTATGACAAGAGTTTCAAAGTGGGACCTCGTGCATTAATGAGCATTAGTCGGTGCTGTAGGCGGTGGCTCCGTCTCAGTTGTCAGTTGAGCTCGTTCAGTATTTTGCTTGTTACTGTGACGAGGAGGAGGTATGGCACGGGCAGAGTCACTCCTCATAGTGAAAGTGGCTTTTGCAGTCCCCTGTGGCCACTGTGGCCTCGCATGCAATGCGGGGGGAATCGCTCCTTGTCCCAATTATTTGCCAACTCAGTTGATCCACAAACACTGATTTTAAAGGATATGAGGAGTGACATGGGTGCGTGATGGCATAGTTAGTGGTGCTGCCGCCTCAAACAAAAAAAGGTCCTGGGTTCGATTTCCGGCTCGGATCCCTGTCTGTGTGGAGTTTGTATGATTGCCCTGTGTCCACATAGGTTTTAGCTCGACACAATGGTGTCCTCCCAATGTCCAAAGTGTCCGCTACTGTGGTATAGCCCTGCCTTGCACCCTGGTTCTGCCGGGATAGGCTCCAGCCCCCTGCGACCCTGTACAGGATTAAGGGGGAACTGATGATGAGGAAAAGTGAGTGGGCAGTGGAGGAAAACCGACCCCCACTCTCGGCACGTGGAGCCCCCTCTGTGAACAGCCTAATGACCGTCCCCACGGGGCCCTGGAGACTCCCGTGGCTCGGGGAGATGCGTTGAGGAAGAAGCCACCGCCGCCCCACAGAGTGTTCCCGCAGACGCTCCCCGCCTGGCTTCGCACGAGGGTTGCACCGGGGAAGTCTTTTATCGCGTTGGAGCTGACTTATTTATTTATTCGCTGAGCGGATTTCCGCAAGAATTTGCATTCCTCTTCGGAGCTCATTCCTGAGACGCTGTAAGTGCAGCTCTGTCAAATCCACTCACAGGGAGCAGAAGCACTGTGAGCGCGCGTCGACAAGCTCAGAGCACAGACAAAGATCCCCCGTGTAGTCTAGGCTCACTGTCGAGTCAAGTGCTCCTTGCAAGCGGCATCTATTAAGACTGGCATGGAACACGTATGAAGGGGTCGTTCCCTAACTTTATACTGGGCCGCCTTTGCGTCTCCAGTGCTGATAATTACATACTGTACCAGGTACTCATTTCAGTCAATAAAAGTGGAGTCCCAATTAGTTATGAGCTAGAATTGAAGCAGTGTTGCTCGATTCGTAATAAAGTGCTCTTACCACGGCACCACCGCTCCCCACATCAACAGCAGCTCGGCTCATTGCCAGGGCACGAATTCAACCACACGCTTACACTGCCAATTGGCACGGAGCCCAGTGCGACTCAACAAGTCTAGGAAATTCCACATTCCTATGGTGGCGGATAGTCTCTCCGTAGAACCACGACCGCTGACTCTACACAAATTAGTACTCATTTTACGGGCTCAGAAAGGATGATGGGCTGAGCGAACTGTGACTTGGAGTTAGGATTGTGCGGCTAGGTTTTCATAGCACGGCGATTACCTGGCCACCGCCTGGCCACCTGTGCCACGTTCGGTCCGGCTGCCACTGCTACTGCCGGGCACGACAAGCAGGGCCGGTGCACGGACGATCCATCGCACAGCCCCCAGCGCACGCAGAGTCACCGCGACGCGTGCGGGGAGCGATCGATTCCCGGAGCCCTTGCGTGTCGGCGCGCACTGTATGGGGCTGCTGGGCTCGGCGAGGCTCAGCGCTGGAGGGGTTACCTGTAGCGTGCAGAGATGGAGAGCGGATTGACCGAGGCCTATAACCCGTCAACGCGCCGCGCTCGCACCCGCTGAGTTACGGTGCCCCAGGGGTGTCGGGTCCACTCCGCGGAATTAGCCAGGAGCTGCCCAGTACGCGACCTGCAGTGCAATGTCCCGCGGCCCCTGGCCCCGTCACCCCCCTGTCACCCCCCCGCCCCCTCATGGCCCACTCGTCTCCCGGCGCCAGTTAATGTAGCGGCGAGGGGGCCGTCATGGCGGCGCGTCACCTGAGAACAACTGGTGTTCAGTGGAGATACCTCAAAAGCACTGCACTCACTGTCGCGAGGCTCACACTCCTGAGTGAGTTCCGTGAGTGACGTCCCCGGGCACGCCTCTGGGTCGGGGCGCAGATCACAACGTCTCCGTTCAGGCCGCCAACACCATGCTATGATCAGCGCCAAGCCCACCATGGTCAGGCCGGCACCGATGTCTTGTGACCACAATTTAATTCTCTAAAACTCTAATTTTGCATACCAATGAGCCTGCGATGTAAAGTAAGCAATATAAAAATGATACGTATAAACTTTATTAATCTGAAATAAGTAAGGGTGGCGTCACCGAGACTTCGTGGTGCCTGGTGGCTGTTGTTGTTTGTCTCGAGCACCACTCGCCATGCAACCAGCACGATGTTGATGTCAACATCAGATTCCCCCCGTTCGTCAGAACGCGTGCATTGGAACGCGTGGCTGGTTACGTGCGTGTGTGTGTGTACGTGTGTTTGGCATGGAGCCCCTATGTGTGCACGTCTGGGCCGCCGGTTGCCCAATACTCTGAGTGGGGGGCACTGGGAAACGTGCTCGGGTTCTGTGGGCGACCGCTTGCGAAATACGCACGACCATTAGGAAACGTACGCCTCAAAGCTTCGCCCGACGCAGCAGAGTCGGGTGACCGACGGTCCCACGTGAGCCATCTCGGCGCTCCTCCAGCGCACGTCCCGTGAAGTTTTTCGTGCGAGCGAAGAGCGGGCAGGGCTTTGGCGCAGGGCGGCAGCTGCAGGCGCGCGAGACTCGCAGAGGACTGCCCAAGAGCTCCGCGTGCCACCAGGGCACCAGCGTCGCTGCCCGCGTCGTCGCCCGCGTTGCCGTCCGTGTCGCCGCGGCTTGAATCCCGGGATGATGTGGAGGAACCACCAGTGGTCCTCGCTAACGCTGGAACACGCGCCGTGCGTGGCTGCGCGGAACCCGACCGTCTCGGAGGAGTATCCTCAATCAGTTCGTGTAGTGAACACGCTCCAGATGAATTGCATCTAAAATGAAGTGATTATGGGGAGTGAAGAGTTGTTCTGATGTTTCAGAATGTCTGCACAGATGGCATAATAAATCAATGATTATTTTTACATTAGAACATCGGGTTCGAGTCTCTCGGCTCCGGTGCCTTTCTGTGTGGAGTTTGCATGCTCTCCCCGTGTCCGCGTGGGTTTTCGCCGGGTACTCCGGTTTCCTCCCACAGTCCAAAAGCATGCTCCTGGATAGGTTGATTGGCTCGCAGACTAAAATTGTCCCGCAATGCCCGGCGATGGACCGGCGTCCCGTCGTCGGGTGTATTCCTGCCTTACGCCCTATGTTTCCGGGATAGGCTCCGGCTCACCGTGACCCTATATAGGATTAAGCGGTTTCAGATAATGAGATGAGATGAGAGACATTAGAACATTCCCAGTGAGCTTGCAAGTTCTGGATGCGGAAGTCCTGCCACACAACAGAACGTTTAAACTAAACTGATACGTCTGTGTGCGTGTGTGTGTGTAACGAGTCTCACGGCCAACACCAGTGACGATTACATAAACCAGTCCTCGACCTCCCTTAGGTTGACCTATCCTCCAATAAGTAATTGGTGCGATGTGTAAAGATCTTAACTAGGAGACAAAAGCGAAGTAGTATTGACCACCCATCACCTCGTGGTATGTGCCAGTCTTTCGTCAGGTACTCGCTAACAGCACTTCCCCAAACACAATCTGTTAAAAGCCATATGGGGATATTTGTCTGTTTTTGTATGCACAAGCTCTTAATTTCCGGCAGTACAGTCATGTCACTGAGGCCACACCTACAAATGAGACATCCTTTACCACTGCTGGTAACGATCTTGTGTTTGACCCTTTCTCTTCTTGTGCCACGGACCCGGACACCTCATTCTTAGACTGCTCCGTGACTCACGACATCGTGGGCTCCAATGCATCCAACGCCCCGCACGAGAGGCGGGTCCCTGTGCCCCCCTCCCGCAGAGGCGGCACGCCGTGCCCACCCATCCTACACACCTACTGTGCCACCACTTCTAAATGTTCACTCTTACAGCCTCAATGTTAGGCCTTTAGCTGAGAGCAAAGTGTTATCTGAAGTGGTGCTGAACACTTGCCGTTGTGCAGGTAGTCTGTCTGTATTTGTGGAGTCTACGAATGTCACGGGCTATGATCACAGAGTCTATGATCACAGCCCTTGACGTTTCGAAAGCGTTTGAACGTGTTCGACATGTTGCACTGCTTGCCAAGCGACCGTCATCTGGAGTCCACGTTACGTTAGTAGACAAGCTTTCATTGTCTAACTGAAAGGTCAATTCACTTATTATTCGTTTCATATACAGTGGAGTATAATCTTATGATTCAAATACTGAAAGTACTTTTACAGTTTCTAAATGCATTTTTTACAATGTACAGTAACTATATGTTTAGGATTACAGTGTATGCAGTCACCGTACGATCAGGCAGCATCAGGCATTGCCCGTTTTCGTGTAAGCGTCGAGGAGGCGCTGAGCGAGAGTGCGGTAGTGACCTTTACAGCGAGCCGCACACTGGGTGGCGTCTCGCGGCACAACGCTGCTCAGCACTGCCTCCTCTTCCGCATTATTTTCGTCCCGACAACTGCATCTTGGCAGGAGACCAGTGCGGTCTCCGTCAGCTCCCTAGAGAGTCAGCCGCTCGTGCACACAGTTAAGGTCATTTAGAGGTCAAATCCTGCCCTGATAAAGCACCATTAAATTTGAGTTTAAAGGCCACTTTTGACATGAAGTGATCGATCATTCCTCCTCTCTCCTTGGTGACGTTTCGCCTCCCACGTTAGAGGCGTCTGCCTGACGATGCAGACGGTTATCCCGAAGGAGCAGTTCTTAAGAGCAATTCTCAACCATCGTGCCGTGAGAACCGAAGTCGATGCACGAAGCGACGGGCAGCGGTGGACGCGTGCGCACTGCGTGCGTGGGTGCACAGTGACGATGAGACATCTTCGTCAAATACGAGCCGCCCTCCGGAGATGTTGTTGGAGGGTGGCTCGCATTTGGGTGGGGAGGCCATTAATAGAAGCGCAATCAGGTGAGAGGGAGGCACGCGGCTTCGCTGCTCCCCGATGGGGCAGGGTTTCGCCATCCGTCAGACAGATTCTACAGGACATCGATAGGCCAACAATAGACCTCCTCCTCATACCGGTCGCTCCAATTAACTATCTACATTTACCCATTCCATCAACCATAATGATAATTGGACTTCCAGAGCGCTTTTTGCTCGAGGGTCACAAAGCGTTGCACAAAGCTGCAGAGAGAACGGCATGTCAGCAACAACAACAACATAAGAACAGCAAATCAGCAATAACAACGTTTTTTGTTTATTTTACACATCTGAGCTGTGGAGAGAACGGCACATCAACAACAGCATCAGGACATTTAAACTGACATTCAAATAGTGGCAACACATTCTAGAAGGACATACGAAACAATGAACAAACAAGGAATAAATGTTCCCGAGCAGGCACGTGTAAGTCGGCGAGCCACCATCCCGGCACGACATAGAACCTTCTGGGAGTGAATATGTTTTTCACACGTGATGCCTTGTAATAAGTGTCTCTCATGCTTGAATATCGTGACACCTGTATTTGTGCCAGAAAGTGTAAAAGTTTAGTGTTATCGTTTGATATTTTAGGAAGCTTTGGTTTATAACAAATTATGGACTGCATTGATTGTCTCTTCAACAGTCATGTTCACTTATTCCAGTGCTGGTAATCATGGTCGTGACCACTTTGGGGTTGAGAGAGCAGACAGCTACGAGTCGTGTCAGTGTTCAGGTTTCTTTTCTTTACGTGGGCAAGAGCTCGAGAGAGCAGCAATGAGCGGTGTCGCAGTTCACCCGCGTCTCACAAAACACACAGATATTTCCCGTGAAGAGGAAATGACATTCTGCTTCTAAACGATTGCTGCTGCTGCTGATACGTGCGGTGGGAACGGTGAGACGCACGGTGGGGACGCGCTGCGTGCGCTGCTCCCGCGAGCAATGCCCCTCACATGCTTGCGCAGAGCAGCCCCACGGACACCTGCTTGAAGGCGAGCAGCGGTGTGCACGTCGCGTCCGACTCTTGTACTCTAGAACCACTCTCCCTTACCGTCTCGCCCCTCGCCTCGCGTTAGACTCACGGCGGTGAGCCGCCGTGTTTGCTGGTCCCGCGGAGCTGAACGATCCTCGCGTTATTCCTCTTCACAGTCCCGTGCCGCTTGCAGGAAATGGTTCCCGACTGCGGGACTCACCGTAATACACGACACTTGAGATATACAGGGGCAAATGAGGAAATAAGCCGTGCATCGTTTCATCATGGTGCGGTCAGAGCAATTAAAGCTACATTTAATGGCACAATCAGCTGACATGTCGCCCGAGCAGAGGTGCGCTGATTGTTCCGTCCAACACTGTACGCACGCTGCACCTACGATGGGAATAATTACTGAGGCTTCGCACAGCATCCGCTTCCTGCAGCTGCAGGGAGTGTGCGGCACACAGCGAGCGATCCCCTGGGACGAGGCAGCTCTAACCGTAAGCACACATTGGTCGGCCGGCAGGCGCACCGTACCATGATTAAGATTTACGAGAGGTTCCTTTGCCCCGTGCACTCCACCGGGCCGCTGCATGCACTGGGAAAATCTAGGAGAGCGCTAATTCCTTCTCGAGTCACGACCTGGTGAGTGACGATTTGGGGTCCGCACGTTGCGGACGCCGGGTCCCTGCCTCGCTGGATGACTCATACCTGCGAACCGACATCAGTGGCGCCGTCCACGGGAGATCTTCTCACCCGTAGGTTCAGCAGAATCACAAAGGATATTCTTACCCATAGGTAAAGCAGACTCTTGCAAGGTCTTATCAGCCATAGGTTCAGCAAATTCCCACAGGGTTGCAGAGTGTGCACAGGGATATTCTAAATGGGGAGGTTGGAGATGATGTTAGAACATTTTACCATAGTACAAAACCTAGCTTTGCGACTGAGAGCACTCTTCTCCCAAGGTTGCACCACAGCGTGGCACTTTTTAGAACTTTATTCAATCTACATCAGTACATTTGTTCAAAGCCGTACGCTCTCCTGCAATATGAATGCTTAGCTGCAGATGGCTGCCCTGGCTGGTAACAGAGGATCTGTGGGGGGGTCACAGGAAGACACCGGTCCACTCCGCTGCACTGTTACTGCTATCGACACAGAGGGTAGCTCTCGTGCTGCCCTGTCCACTCTCCACAAATCGCTCTGCGAATCGAACCGTTTGCAATAATCATGCAGCGCATTGATTGTAAAACATCGTTTTCCGAAATATATCACATTACAATCTTATGTACGCACTGTTTCACTGTGTACTAATGCATGATAAATGCTTCCAAAAGCTGCTCTTTGGGGATAGCCGTGTTAATCGCTGCTCTCTCCTTAGCAACGTTTCGCCTCCTACTTTGAAGGCATCCTCAAGCATTCTGTGTCAGTCTTGGTGTGGCTGCGCTGTTTATATGTCAAGTCATACTCTCATTCCATGTCATTCCCTTCCAGGGACAATGAAAGGGGTTCCCTTTAGCAGGGTTCCATTGTTTTTCTCATCTCATCTCATTGTCAGAAATCGTTTAGTCCTGTACAGGGTCATGGTGAGCCGGAGCCTATCCCGACCGACACAAGGCGCAAGGCAGGGAGGGATACGTCCACTATGGGACGCCAGTCCATCACCGAGCACTGCGGGCAATTTAGTCTGCAAGCCAATTAACCTATGCAGCAGCATTTTTAAGGACTGTTGGGAGGAAACCGGAGTGCCCGGCGAAAACCCACGCAGGCACGGAGAGAACATGCACACTTCACATAGAAAGGCACCCGAGCCGAGATTCGAACCCGGGTTGCTGTGAGGAGGCGACAGCGCTACCCACTGGGCCACCGTACCGCCCCCATTGTTTTTATCGCATATTATAATTAAAGTTAACTTAATCCCGTCCCACCCTTGATTTACCAATTACTGTAAATGTGTATTTCATGAATGCCTGCTGATTTATTTACACGTCTTTGGTTGGTATTTTTTTTCTAATGTTATCTGTAGTACAATATTTAGGGCAGTGTACTGTTGATTTAAAAAAAACTGGCTTCCAGGTTTGGCTGAGTTTTGTTCTCGTTCTTATTTGCAGTTAATGGTATTTTTCTGGTTATGAATCTCTATTGCTTCACAGATTAATCTTAGGGCTTTGTGGCAGATAGCAGCCAGTACACAGATCTTGTCAAAAACGATTGTGTTATCTGTCTACACTGTGGGCTGTTGTTGCTGATTTCTCCATGAACAGCAAATGCACTACAGCCTCGTGTTCTCTCTTCCTTGTGGCTATTTTTTTATCTGTTTGCTCGATGTACACTTTTTCACAATTGGTGCAAGGAATGCAATACGTGCTTTCTGTTTTTGGGTGATTTGAGCACGTTCTATAACTTCTGTTGGGTTGTGAAAATGGTTTTACATTGTATTTCCCAAGATATTTACTAAGTTTGTCTGTGATGTCTCACATATGGCAGGAAAGCATGGGTTTTGGTGTGTTCATTCCTCAATTTCATGGTTATTTTGTCGTGGTGTTCTCTTTATGGTGCATTGGATCTCTATTAGACGTGGTTTCCAGTTCGGCATAAAGGCTTATCGGTTGTGTTGTTTTGTAGCGTGTGTTGTGACACAAGGACTCCGCTGATGTGACCAGCGCCCGTAGTAGTGACTAGACATGCTTAAAACATCAGTAAATATGAAATTAAAAAATCTCTCTTCATCATTTAACATTCCCGTTTCATCAAGAGCAAAATTACTTCAAAATGCTCTATGACTGCGGTCAGTAAACGATGACTGTAATCCATTCAAACCGACCGCAGTCCTTCTGCCGGCCACCTGTCACACATCACAGGCTGCTGTGTCCGTGCCAGTCGTGGAGGAGCGTGGCGTGCCGCCCGCTATCAAGTGCCTCTCTTATCCCCACGATGGGGACCCCGCTCCGTGGATGCATTCACTCTGCGGGTGGATGAACTGCAGGTGAATGCTGCGTGCAGCTCGAGAAGGGTCCGACTCACCGTGGTGTCGATGGTGACGAGCTGCGGCTATAGCCACGTACGACACTGCACATGTGTGCATGGAGACATCTGTGGCGACGTCATGTTGAGATAAGACTGGGCTCTGCAGTGTCAATGGATGCAGTGCCATGTTGTCTGTCTATCACGTGAGAATCACACGTTTTCCCTGGTGGTGGTGTGCGCGAACGGGTCGAGGAGTTGTGTTCTGTCGGCCACTGCTGTGCGATGGCGCGGCAGGGCGATGCTGTGCGGCGGGGTGCTGCTGTGTGGCGGGGCGCTGCTGCGCGATAGGGCGGTGCAGCGTGGCGGAGCGCTGCTGCGCGGCGGGGCGCTGCTGCGCGGCGGGGCGCTGCTATGCAGCGGGGCGGTGTAGTGCGGCGGGGCGCTGCTGCGCGGCGGGGCGCTGCTGCACTGCGGGTCGATGCTGTGCGGCGGGGCGCTGCTGTGCGGCGGGCAATACCGCGCAGCGGGATAAGGGTGTCCAGCCATTGGGTCGAGATGCCGCCCGCTCGTCACGCGTTGCCCCGCGTTGCTTGCTGTTGATGCTGCGCCAGTGCCGAGTCTGGCCGCATTTAGCCACCCCGCTCCTCACATCTGGATTAAACACTCCATCATGCACTATAAATGTGGCTCATGAAATATTCACTTATATTGTCATGGAGAAGATAAATAATAGCAGATAAGTACACATTATGCCTCCCCCGTGCAAATTCTTAGCGTGTCTCTCATGGGCTCTGGGTTGTTGCACTTGGAGCCTTCGACAATGGGATGGAGCCATTCTCGTGAGATTGTGCAGTTATTCTGCATGGGCATTGACATTCTTGTTGCAGGAGTTCCTTGAGTCTGGAATATTGATGAGAACAATTGTGATATGGACACTGTTAAACTGGATTCTATAACGCCATGTTATTTAACTAAGCCGGTTTACGTTATTGATTGGAAGTCAACCTTGCACGTGGTGTTTATCAGAGGCAATAACAATCGTGGGCGCATCGCTGTGGCCACGCCGCGGGCGCAGCTTCGCATGCACTGAGGTGGCCCCACGCAGCCGCGTCGCGCGCGGTAGCCCTGGCGTCGGAGCTCCCAGGCGGCGGTGCCCTCTTTTGGTGAAATGTGTCCGCAAGCTGGGCGTCGTCACGTGCAAGCAGCGAGGGAGCGAGCGTGTGGTTGCTGGGTGGTGTACGGTGGTGTCACGCTGGCCCTTTGATGTTGTTTCCTGCTCCTCTGTGGCCCGGGCCGGGGCCTCCTCAAGCTGCTGTTGTCATGTGCTTTCTCTTAACGTCTTGAAATCAGAAATAAAAGCCTAGAGAATGGTTCTGCTTTATGAAGAGTATGTCAGAAGTTAATAGTAACACATTAGCTCAGAAAGCTCCCTTTAACAGCTATGTTAGCAGGGTTATCTGTATGCCCCCAAACTCAAATACGGATCAAATCTATCAGAAGGATTGAAGAGAAAACCTTCTAACGGTAGGGTGTGTCCATGAAAACAGTCTCCCTGTGAAAGCCTCTCTCAACCACAGCAGCTGGAGAGATACATAGTCTTGACCATCTAGTCACCTGGTCATCTAATCGCTCGGTCACCTAGTCAGCGAGTTACTTAGTCACTTGATCACCTAGTCATATGACCACCTGGTCACCTAATCATATGGTCACCTGACCGCCTGGTTACCTGGTCACCTGATCACCGAGTCACCTATCTACCTATTTGGTCATCTCGTCACCTGGTCAACCTAGTGGCACACAACATAGTACCGCATTCAACATGCAGAGCTCGTTGCATGAGCAACAATACGTGTGATCACCGTAGAGAGGGCACCTTGCCTTTAATGCCTCTCTCCACGGTCTCCATGAGCCCCCCCCCCCGTGATGCCCGCGAGCCTCCCTGCGGTCCCTACAAGCCCTCGCCTGAGTGGAAAGTACACCGGTTAGCAAGCTGCTAACCCGGCGACATGACTTCGATTCCCGCTCACAGTCAACATCAGTGACGATTTTGTGAACTGATCCAGGGGCCTCCCTTAGGTGTGTTAGATGTGTAAACATTGCCACTAGGGAGACAAGGTCGGACGGGCATAGTGCTGGCCACCTACCAGCTCCTGTGCTGTGCTGGCCTCATAGGTATTCGCTAACAGTACTTAACCCTACAGTCTGTTCAAACTATACGAGGGATCTTTAGCTTTATCTGGGACCCAAGTGTGGCCGCTCCCATCGGGGGTTGTAAAGGAGCTGTCGCGGACCGCTCCCCCGCGATGAGCGTTTCCCACACCGCTCGTGTGACAGCAGCTGTCGGCGCGGAAACTCCGGCAGCAAACAGCTGAGCGCTGTACGGCAGAGATAACTGGCATCGCCCAGCCCAGCGAAATATTTGGTCTCCAAGCTGAGGGTTTCCGTTCGGTGGACTCCGGGAGGCGGCGTTTGTCCTGTTGGTCATCACAGGTCAGCGTGTTTGTCAGCTACAAAGACGGATGGTTATAGCGTGAATTCGTGTAAACGCTATCGGTTTGCATCACGACGGCGCATCCACCCACGGTCCCCGTGCTTCCGACACGGTCCCAGGACCAGTGCCCGTCACGTGAAGAGCTCACCCACGTGCTGGTGCTTCGCAGCACTGGTACCGGCTGCATTGTGGCTTTGTAGCGGGTAACGATCATGACGAGTTCGAGACCTGGTAGAAGGTTGACTCGGCCGATCTCGGTCATGCCCTGACTCATTACGGTTTCCTCGCTGTCTTGTGCTGGTGCCATTAAATTATACCAATTTGTGGGAAAGTAAAGAGTAGTTACCCTGTGGATGAACTCGTCCCTGCCTCAGGGCTGTAGATGGGACGTGTGCTCTGCCTCAGTGCTTCATTTCAGGAGGAACTCACATTGATGTTGAACTGCTACACGGGCTGGCTGCTGCTGGGTTCATATATTTTAACCCCATGCAAAATTGGTCAAACAAGCATGTTTTCACATTGTTGGGCAAATGCAAGTTGGCGGTGCTTTGATGGAGTTTCATTGTGAGGTGCATTCTGATGAAGCTGTTCTCTGTGGCTTGACTTGTTTGCTAGTGTTTGTCCCAGTGAGTGACACGTATTTAGTCCTGTATTCAGAAGCACATAAACAGCTTCATCCCATTTCTAAATTGTTATTTTCATGGTATTTCTCAATATCACAGCCAGAAGAAATTCGGCTTTCTGCCTATGTGTGGGGTTTGTTGTGTTGTCGACGTGGTCTTGCTCAGGTTGAAAGCATCGATGTCTCAAGCGGTGCCCATGCGTGATGGCACTCACGAGTGCTCGTAGCCATGACCCTGGCATGGATGGGGTCGTGGGTGAAGTAGCGCTGCTTTTAGGGACAACATCTCTTGGTCTAATTATTCAAAGTGCATCCCAGAAATCGGAAAAATATTGCTCAACAAACATGCATGGTGGTGATGGCGTCACAATGTCGGGTCTCCGGCATCTCCACGTGACGTTGTGTCACGCAACCCATCTTCACCTTCTATGATCAATGCACTGCTGGATAAAGGCCTCCCCAAGCTGCCAACATACCTCATGGTCCCATGGTGTAACAATCCTCCCCGCTGCTACATGCGAACTGATTTCGTCGCTCTTTGCAGGCACGTTCCCTTCTGTAGCTGTAGCTCTATTTTTATTTTCGGCTGTCCGGAGCATATTTGCGAGTTCTGTCACGATTTAAATTATGACCACTAGCTCTGCCACCACCACCACCATCACCACTCATTCGCAATCACTGCTAATTAGCACCGTGACCACTAGCACTGCCACTAATAACTAGCACTGCCACTAATAACTAGCACTGCCACTAATAACTAGCACTGCCACTAATAACTAGCACTGCCACTAATAACTAGCACTGTCGCCCATTGTGTCGTTGTTTGCCATTGAAGGCAAAGACGTTCGTGGTGATTGTCACGTTTTTCGTCTACCCTTGTGCACACCTTGCAGCGCAGTGTCACCATGTGTCACCACCACGTGTGATACGCGCGGAAGGTGATGCCTGCTGTTTCTACATATTCACACGCGTTTACATTTCGTTTCCTTTTCACTGCTGATGCTCTTATTGTGTTCAATTTATTTTGAGTGACTGGAATTGTGTAAATACGTGACTGGCCTACCAGCTATTTGTGGCACCTCGTTATAACAATGTAAATTGGATGTTACATTTTAAGAGCGTGAGTCAGCGTATGATGAGACATTAGATCTTACTTATAAATATCTCAAAGCGCTCACACACTACTTGCTATTGGCCAAATGTGCCAATGGCAAAACATTACCTGTACGTTACTCATTTGGGATTACAAGTAGCAACATCGCCCCTGCAAACCCAGTAGGACCCTCCTAAAACAGCTCTCTAGCCTCTGCGAAGCTCTGCTGGATGAACAAGCAGAGGAGTGAGATAACTCGAGGGTTGTCGTGGCTTTGCCAAACAGGTCACAGTCTGCTGCTCGTTTCCCAGCAACGGAGGCACCAAGAGCAGGTGCCTCGCCCCCACCACCCTGCCACCTGACTCGGCGTGAATATTCATCATTGTGGCCGTAGGGGTTTTAGTGCCGTCTTCGCTGGCAGCGAGCCGGCAGCAAATCCGACTCACCGATGATGTGAGTGCCCTGATTGTCGACCGCTCGTGGAAGTTGCGATCGATACTGCTAAGTTCACTCCGAGTTTGTTTCTGAGATGTTCCGTCACGTTGCATCACTGTTCCCAATCAATGACTCCTCGTGTAAACACATCCCCCAGTCGCACCGTCAGACCATTCAGTCCTCATCGTAGGAATGCACACATTGGTGAGGTGGTTCTTGGCACACGCCCTCCATTGAGATGGTCTCCAAACCGCTCCATGCGTCCAGGCGTCTTCAACTGAACACGTGCTCCGTCTGCTTGGCATCACAGGGCTTTTCCTGGACGGGGACACATTCCTGTGGTCGGGGTCTCCTGCGGAAAACCGCCATTGAATTACCCACAGTGTGGTGGACATTGGTTTGCTGGCGGAGAGGTGATGGGTTGAGTTGGGGTTAATTCCCGCCCGTGTGGGATCGGGAACCGTGCAGTGATGTCTGTGAGTCGGCGAGCGCCCTTTCTGATTCCGAGATGATCCAGCAGGCAGCTCTGGGGGCTCGGCATCTCCCTCTGCGGATGTTGAGAGCGCCACCTACGGGGCGTTCCACCGTATTGCAGTACAGCGACCGTGTTCGTGTGTTAATTCCCATTTATTTGCATTCCGTCTGTACAGGCATCAAGTGTAACAGTATAACAGCGCCCCCCCTCCCCGATGGATTTTCTCCGGGTGCTAATTGGTTGCCAAACATTCCAATATAGAGACACAGAACATCGGCAATAGTTGTCACTTGATTTTACTGCCTTCCCATTTGTCTGCAGTTTCCCGCGTCTCCTTCATGTCAGAACTACGCACTTTACACATTCTACTGTGCAGCTTTTTAAGATGCAGTTTTGATGAATGATGTGAGTGCGAGACGAGCAGATTGCTGTGGGTGTGAGAGCCAAGTGTGAGATGACCGCTATGCAGGTGCGGGGCATTTTTGCCGCGACATTGTTGATGACAGCATGGTTGCACCGCTCCCCGCTCCCCGTGTCTCCACTCAAGGATCGTCTGTTCCACGCCATTCGCGGTCGTTTTCTACTTCCTACTGTGGTACGTCCCCACCTTTGAGATGCAGACATCCTCCAAGGTCTGGTGGTACCTCATTTCCTACTGCCTCTTCAAGACATTCCTTAACGTGAGTCATCTGCCACTGTCTTCAATACCATCATGGTCATAACTTATAAATTACATGGTCACTTTACATCAGCACAGGCTGCTGACTGTGGATATTGCAAATCTAATGATCGTGCATAGGCCTTATGCCTCCTTTGTTTATTGAGAGTGGGTCCCATCTTGTGCACCGCTGAAAGAGGTCCGTTTAAATGTTGGCAGGTGTCTCATTAATAAGTGGCTGCATGAATGTGTGGCGGTGCAGTGAGCCTCACTAGTGAGTGGCTGTGTGAATGTGTGGCGGTGCAGTGAGCCTCACTAGTGAGTGGCTGTGTGAATGTGTGGTGGTGCAGTGAGCCTCACTAGTGAGTGGCTGCATGAATGTGTGGCGGTGCAGTGAGCCTCACTAGTGAGTGGCTGTGTGAATGTGTGGCGGTGCAGTGAGCCTCACTAGTGAGTGGCTGTGTGAATATGTGGTGGAGCAATGAGCCTCACTAGTGAGTGGCTGTTTGAATGTGTGGTGGAGCAATGAGCCTCACTAGTGAGTGGCTGCGTGAATGTGTGGTGGAGCAATGAGCCTCACTAAGTGAGTGGCTACATGAATGTTTGGCGGTGCAATGTTCCTCACCAGTGAGTTGGTTCGGTGACTCTGTGGCGGTGCAATGTTCCTCACCAGTGAGTTGGTTCGGTGACTCTGTGGCGGTGCAATGTTCCTCACTAGTGAGTTGGTTCGGTGACTCTGTGGCGGTGTAATGAGCCTCACTAGTGAGTTGGTTCGGTGACTCTGTGGCGGTGCAATGATTGGTTTTGAGGACCGAATCTGGTTTGCGGCTTTACATACGTTGAGAACGGCAGCTCCTGAATTAACTTTTACTTTTATGCACCGGACCAACAAAATCAGTTGCGAAGTAATTTCACAGTGTTAGCAAATTGGTAGAGCCCATGCGTAAGGGCTTGGGTGACAGTAGCCCAGTGGTTACACTCACACCTCCCAGAAAGATTCACCTGGGTTTGATTCTTGGCTCAGATACCTTTCTGCTTGGAGTTTGTGTGTTCACTCTAGGTCTGTGTGATATTTCAGTGGCCAATAATGTAATTATATAATTTATCGGATCTACTGTCTCGTAAGTGTTGGCTCTGATTTACCGCGTGGTCGCCATCCCCTTCCCTGCCTCGCTGGGGTTTTTCTATGTGTCTCTGAGCCAGTTTCCTTTCTCTTTTTGAGATTGAATTAAACTGTACACCTCGTATGTGGTGAATTATTATTATAAGCATAGCCATTTACAATTTAATGGCAGTGTCATGGCTTGCTGCTAACGCTTGTGCTCGTGTTTGCTCCGCACGTGCTCAGACGCTGCACGTGCCGTATGCGGCCATGACCATGTTCCTGAGTCGCGACCCCAGAGACAGAGACTCGGCCACAGCACACAGTGAGTGGTGATCGAGTGCGGCATCTCCCTTCCTCCCTCCGCTACACCTACCTCCCCACCTCCCTCCCTCCTTGCCTCCCTTCTTCCACGACACCTCCCCTCCCTCCCTCCACTGCACCCCTCCCTTTCTCCCCTACATCTTTTCCCTCCCTCCAGTATATCTCCTCCTTCTCTCTCCATCCACTACACCTCCCCCTCCACTACACCTCCCTTCCACTGCACCTCCTCCCACCCGAGGAGGTTATTTAGCCCAGCAGTTGCACGTTTGCTGATTGTTGCTACAAGTTCGTGGTTTGGATCATCGAGGCTGTCCTGCTTAACACTACGGGTTTATTGACAATTTAAATACTCTGGAACATCTGCTTCGTAGTGGATGTCAAATATCCGCTGACATCATTCAAGAGTATGTAGTTGCATACCAGTATCGCGATCAAAATTAGTAAACATGCGAACATCACTCCACAGACAACTTGGTAGGGAAACGTGTAGCAGCCATCGCCCCTACGGTGCACATGCAGCGTGGCCCTTCTGGAAAAGACTTGAGATTCAGCGAAGCCTCTCATCTCATCTCATTATCTGAAACCGCTTAATCCTATATAGGGTCACGGTGAAGCCGGAGCCTATCCCGGAAACATAGGGCGTAAGGCAGGAATACACCCGACGACGGGACGCCGGTCCATCGCCGGGCATTGCGGGACAATTTTAGTCTGCGAGCCAATCAACCTATCCAGGAGCATGCTTTTGGACTGTGGGAGGAAACCGGAGTACCCGGCGAAAACCCACGCGGACACGGGGAGAGCATGCAAACTCCACACAGAAAGGCACCGGAGCCGAGAGACTCGAACCCGGGACCTTCTTGCTGTGAGGCGTCAGCGCTAACCACTGCGCCACCGCGCCGCCCTTCTGCGTAAATGTGCTTAATTCATTCCAACGAGAGCATCGTCATGATTAAGGCCCCATTGTGCTGTACCAGGGGTGACGCTGGAGCTGGTGGGCATCCTCGTGGGAGCCCTGGTGCAGGGCCTCATCCTGCAGGCATATGGCCTGCAGAGTAACTCGCGGGGCATCGAGACGAACGGCACGTGCGTGTCGCCGCACGCCTCCAACAACTCCAACTCCTCGGCAAACAACATGGTGAGCGCGCTGGGCTGGAGCCTTCGCACCACGGGTACACCAGCGGACACGCAAGGCAGGTGGTGCTCTGCCAAACCCCGTCAATGTGAAGTGAGATTTTAATCTACGTTAACCATCATCCATCACGAGAAGTATCGGTGCTCAACAGAAAGATGGTCCTCCACTAAAGGAATGCATAATTCCCATCACCAGTTCAAGGTCATTAGCAGAGATTAGCTCTCCTTGCTCATTTACTCACGATACAACACATGTTGGCCCAATCGACATCTTGAAATTGAGAACTGCACAAACACAGATGAAATTCTGAATGAGATTCCTCCAGTTTTCCCTGTCATTGGGCACAGTGATTCGGGTGGTGCTGCAGCCAACAGCGGAGAAGTAGTAACCTCCCGTTCAGCAGAGGGGGACTGTGTGGTCCTCCGCGGTTGCTGAAGTGGAGTTTATTTTGTTTAACTGGCTGAGAACTCAAGAGCCCACAATGATATTAATTTTCGAGAAAGACCTAGGGTGTTGTTGGTATGCCACTCGGGCACGATGATTGCTATGCACAATTCCAATTTTCGGAACATTTTTAGAATTTTTAGAAGTTGTAATTTCGTAAATGTGGCTATTAATGGGGAGTGACATGAAGGGTAGAGATGTGAAAGAAGACGTCCGACCAGGTTTGGCCAGGATGATGTTGACTACAGGCAGCAGAGTGGCTGTGCAGGGGTGACATGTGCACCTCATAGACAGTAGGTCCTGTTCGGGGTCTTTCAGTTTCCACCTTGGGCGACTTTCTGTGCAGAGTTTGTGTGTTCTTTCTCTCTTCTGCATGGGTGTCCTCCGATTTTTCCTGGTATCCTCTCATAACTTAAAAGTGCTAATTAATTAACTGCTAACATCATAATATATAGGACGCAGTGTCCCGAAAATGTTGGTGTCAACTGCCTGCGTGTTTGCTTTCTGCCACCGATCTGCGGTTTCCTCCAGGCAATGTTAGAGGGATTTGAAAGCTGGGGTGATGCAGTAATGTGTAAAGGTGCTGGAGAGGATGTCGTGCAGTGGCATCGCAGATCATTTGGAGGCTTGTGCTGGGGATTTTGGCAAAGCCATAGAAAAGAGACTGGTGATAGTCAAGTCAAGACGGCATGGAGAAGGGCTTTAGCGGCAGATGAGGCAGGCAGCGGCACACGCAAAGTGGAGGTGACAGGTTGCGCAATGTTTGTGTGTGACCCTAACACCATGCACTTGGTTATAAACACACATTTCGTTTTTAACAGCTTTTCCGCTAATTATGTCAGCGTGAGAGCCCAGGAAAATGACATAACTCTTTTTTTTAAGTTTTAAAAATACGCGGCTGTAAGGGAGCAAGAGTGAGATGGCCTCACAGAGGATAGAAGTCGTGTCGCTTGACGCATTTCTAAAATACCACCAACAGGATCGGCCCTCGATGCCGATTCTGGTGGCGCCTCCGACACATCAACACGTTTCTCCGCTCGACGCTCACACGCAGCAAACTGTGTCGTGCGGTGGAGCATTGGAAGGAAGAGGTTTATGCTTCGGGCGGCGCGGTGGCCCAGTGGTTAGCGCTGTCGCCTCACAGCAAGAAGGTCCCGGGTTCGAATCTCTCGGCTCCGGTGCCTTTCTGTGTGGAGTTTGCATGCTCTCCCCGTGTCCGCGTGGGTTTTCGCCGGGTACTCCGGTTTCCTCCCACAGTCCAAAAGCATGCTCCTGGATAGGTTGATTGGCTCGGAGACTAAAATTGTCCCGCAATGCCCGGCGATGGACCGGCGTCCCGTCGTCGGGTGTATTCCTGCCTTACGCCCTGTGTTTCCGGGATAGGCTCCGGCTCACCGTGACCCTATATAGGATTAAGCGGTTTCAGATAATGAGATGAGATGAGGTTTATGCTTCAAGCCCAACAGCTGCCCTGGTTAATACTGTGTGTGCGTTAATTAAAACAATTCTACATGCCGTCTATTTCACAACGAAGGTTTTAAAAAATCATATGTTATGTGACAGAGGACTGGCCGTGTGTGACGGTGTTATGGTCCAAAGTTAGCAAAATAAAAGAACAATACAAAATAGGGTCAAACCACGGAACAATATTGCCCCCTACCGGCAGTATGTATCCTGTGCGTCACAGGGCATTCATGGTGGTGGAATGGCTACTCGGCCACTTTTCATCGCTGGTCATGACCAGAGAAATGAGATTACAAGTCGCCACGACAGCACGCAGTGCATGTTGCCAGCTGCTGCTGGTGCTGGTGGCAGCTTGGGTGGTGGTTGCGGTGATGGTAGAGGTGGTGGTGATAATAGCTGGTGGTGGTGGTGGTACAGGTGGCGGACGTGTCGGTGGGAATGGGCAATAGTGCTGGTGGTGGTGGCAGCTGCGAAAGTGGGGGTGAAAGTGACAGTGGAGGTGGCGGTGGTGGTGGCAGTGACAGTGACGGGCAGTGGCTGGACTTTCTCTGCATCAAGAGTGCGAGCGCGAGACATTTATTCTTGGAGATGGAGCGGGCGTGCCTTCAGCTCAAAGATGCCAAACGGAGGCTCACGCTGCCCCGAGGAATGCGCGTGCGTGTGTGCGGTGTCGAGTGTCTTGCCCCCCGGCAGACACCGTGTGTCAACTCCCCCCGTGCAGGCAGCAATGTTGCGCTTCGTGCCAGAGCAGAAATCCGTACTATGCGCGTTTCCCTTAAAGTGTAGTCGTGGTCGTGACGGTGGTGGTGATTGTAGTGGTGGTTGTAGTGGCGGTAGTGACGGTGGTGATCGTGACGGTGGTGGTGGTTGTACTGGTGGTAGTGGCGGTGGCTTCGGGTGTGTGTTGGGGTACCACCGCTCCGTGAGTCATTGAGGCACTGCTGTGTCGCCATGCGTAAGCACTCTCTGCTTGCTCTCAATTTGCTCTCCGCGCATCTCCGTGCATCTGCGTGTGTGCAGGCCTCACTGGTGGAAGCCTACAAGACAGCTGCCGTTGTCATTGGCAGCATCTACCTGGCGTGCATCATCGTCCTCTTCCTCGGCGTGCGCGAGATCAAGGGTCAGTTGCTGCGGCCCCGCCAGAAGGGCTCCAGAATGATGGCCCAACCGCATGGGCCCTGCAGGTCGTGTTTCCATGGGAACCAACGGGGCCGTAACTTCACTGGGGCCAAGTCACTTGTGCACGGCGAGGAACGAGTGTTTCAATCACATGATCCGTGAACCTGACCGGAGCTAAAATTAGACGAGGGTGTGCATGCGGGGAGACGGGTGGACAGGCAAGTGAGGAGCCGTGCTCACTCAGCGCTGAATCGGCGCCTGCCTGTGCGCATTTAGTCTCTGGTTCAAGACTTTCCGTCGCTCGGTGATACCTGCTCACCGTGACGTTATCAACTGGGCTTTCAGTGCCGTTAGGACAGAGCTTAGCTTCAAGTTCAACCCAGATTGTTGTGATTTGTTACGGCTACAACTTGTGTGTCCTAAATACGTTAAAGACAACTTTACTACATGAGACTGTACAGTACTAATTAATAATTGTTATTTATATCTAATTGGAATTGTGTTGCTCATGAGCACACACAGTCATGTATACTCTACACATGCACAAATTGTAACTGATGCATCCGGTAACTATGCAGCAATTATTCGTCTCGTCAATTATGGAGAAGTGCAGAGCCTGCTGGGCACAGAGCCCAACGACGTCCTTATCCACTGTGGAGGCAAATCGCCCCGTTCCCATCTCTGTTCCTCTGCTTAAAAATAAAAAATATATTTTACACACGTCAGCCAAATCGTCTTGTGGGAGCACCTGATTTCTGTAGTGCTGGTTCAACAGAAGCACAAATAGTAATAACATGTTGTAATTGTACAGGTTTATAGGAATCGATATGATGGGAATTACTCTAAAGAGCTCTTGTTTAGGGATAGCTCAGCAATTCTCATAACACGATTGGCGGTGACCGTATCATCCCCGCTGTGTGGCCGTTGACTGCCGCTGCGCGATCGTCTCATGAGGAGAGCGAGGGAGGGGGGAGCCATGGACACAAGGACTGAATGAGGTCGCCCATATGACATCATCCAGCCAATCACAGCTGCCGCATGGGAATCAAAAGTAATTTACCTTCAGATTGATGGAATCGTGAAAATGGATATTTGGTTTGGTCACACACCGCTGCGTTTATGGCCCCGTACAGTCGGTGTGACTTGTGTGACATGATGCGCTGCATCTCTGTGCAACAAGCTGCACCGCCGCTATACTGGCAGCGGTCTACAAACGCAAACAACCACGACTCACATTATTCAGCAGCACCGCAGTACTTAAAGGAAAAATAGGGGATAGGTGACGTTTCAAACAGAGGCCCTTCTTTGAAGTGCTATAAAGAAGAAGAGCCTTTGCACAGTTTTGTCCCCAAGGCCACTGTTATTGACGGACGAGCCATCAATGTTTGTATCCCTCTTGTGCTCAAGCCTCACGATTGGGGAACTTGCTGCATGAGTCTGTCATCAACAACCTTATGTCCAAGCTCAAGGCTTGTTATTTACGTTTGTGTAGTTCAGTCCTTAACTACTTGTTCAGAACTTTTAACCAGAGTGTGCAAAAGGCACCGTATCGATGAAGATTATTATCTGAACAACACGGCGCTTGCATCTCGCAGACTCGCCGAACCTCAACCGCCGGCCCAGCAGCCTGTCGCTGCACCGCCGCATGCACCGCATCTTCACCTACCGGCCGTACCTACTGCTCATGGGCTGCTACGTGAGCACCTCCATCGCGCTGCAGGTGATGTACTGACGTGCCCCCCCCCCCCCNNNACAAATGCTGACAGTGCTGTGCCCGCAGGGTCACCACAAAGTCACCAGCTGCCCCTATTTGACCAGGAGGTTGGCGTGAGCAGTGTTCGGCTGGCAGGAGCCGATTGGAAGGAGATTCGATTGCGAGATGCGTTTACTTGTCCGACAATGACGCTGTGCATAAAATATAAAAAACATCCTGCAGGTCACAAGACCTCACTCAACCACATGCCCACCTATTGACTCACTCATCCAGAGACACACTCACCCACTCACTCACCGACTCACCTACTTACCCACTCAGCTCAGACATCCACCCACCCATCCACTCAACAACAACTGCCACTCACCACGGCGCCTGTGCCAGGCCATGTGCACCTTCAAGTCACATGGAGTATCGAAGATTCACTGACAGGGGATCACGGGACAGACCCAGGTGTTATGGGTTGCCTGATTAAGATGACTGGCAGATGCACCACCTAATACTCCCGACTGTGCCAGTTTGCTGTGTAATAGCCGCCCAACGCTTCGCTTGTTGTTGTGAGTTTTGCTCATCCACCCTCCGTTGTTGTTGGAGGGCGACTCCCTCCAACTGCCCCATCGCGTCCTTCACGACCCTCTTCCACAGAGGTCGATCTTGACATTGCTGGTACCAGTCTTCAGCAAGTCCACTCAGTTCAGGGTCCTCCTGTGCCACATCAGTCCATCTCTTCTCTAGCCTGTGCCGCGCCCGTCTAGCCCCTCTATCCGGCCAAACAGTGTCTGCTTGGGCATGTGGTGGCTGGGCATGCGGGCTACATGACCCAGCCACCTCAGCCTCGCCTGCCGGAGTAGCTCACAAATGGGACTTGTCCAGATCTTTCGAGAATTTGTGAGCTCCTCACACAATCTAAACTGGTTAAACCGAGGATGTATCATAGACAGGCCAGCTGCAAAGTTTCAAGATGGCGCAGATGTTCTGCCAGGGGGGTCCACGTTTGGCAAGCATAGAGAAGAGAGGACATGACCGCAGCTGAGAAGATCTAAAGCCACGTGCGAAGCGACAGGCCAGGCAGCTTCCACACAGCATTACGTAGCCGATGTAATGATAATGCTGCCCGACTGATTTGGAGCGAGACCTCCGCTGTCAAACTGGAACTGGCCATAAACACACTCGAAGAGACAAAGATCCCCCTATAACCTTAACAGACTGTAGGGTCAAGTGCCGCTAGCGGCACCAATGAAGGTCGACACGTCACACGAGGAGGTAGGTGACCAACACCACGCCCGGCCGCCTTTGTCTCTCTAGTGGCATTGTTTACATATTGCACTAGATACTAATTTAAGGCTGAGTCGACCTAGGGGATGCCCGGGAACAGTTCAGAAAATCGTCACTGCTGTTGGCCGTAAGCGGGATTTGAACTCGCGTCGCCGGGTTTGTAGTCCAGCACGCTAACCGCTGAGCCACCGCTAAGCACACTCGCTCACTCACCCACACACTTACCCACTCACCACACTGCACAGGACACAGCACTTCTCTCTATACTTCTCTTCTTGCCAGCTTCATTTTGTAATTCCTCCCATCATCGTTCATTTTTCCTGCTCTTACAGAAATAATCTCTTGTCAGTTCAAGAACTGTTACACATTTATCCTTTATAGTTTCGTTCGTGCTGTTTGTTGCTGGCCACATGACATGTTGGGCCCTTGACGTGGAAGTGCACTGTGCAACACTGTATTGACGTCCGACCCCATGCCCCACTGCCACCCATCCCACATTCTCCACAGCTGGTGCAAGGCAACCTGGCATTGTTCTTTGAGCATGTGCTGTGCATGAAGGGGAAGTTCCAGATCATGGTTATCACAGTGCTGGTAAGCCAAGCAAGCACTGCCATTCATTTGCAGCGATCACTCATGCGTAAGAGTGTCCACGCCCAAGAAAGTGGTGGTGGTGGCAGCCTTCTCGCTTCTTTTAAACTTATATTACTCATCTCATCTCATTATCTGAAACTGCTTAATCCTATATAGGGTCACAGTGAAGCCGGAGCCTATCCCGGAAACATAGGGCGTAAGGCAGGAATACACCCGACGACGGGACGCCGGTCCATCGCCGGGCATTGCGGGACAATTTTAGTCTGCGAGCCAATCAACCTATCCAGGAGCATGCTTTTGGACTGTGGGAGGAAACCGGAGTACCCGGCGAAAACCCACGCGGACACGGGGAGAGCATGCAAACTCCACACAGAAAGGCACCGGAGCCGAGAGACTCGAACCCGGGACCTGCTTGCTGTGAGGCGTCAGCGCTAACCACTGCGCCACCGCGCCGCCCAACTTATATTACTGCTTAATGAAAATCGAATGATACTTTACACCAAAGTCAAAGCTTCAATAAAACTAAACCGTAGATAGGGATCTCTCTCTACCGATGGGGCTTTTTACACCTGCGTGTATGAAAATTGCTCTCCGTAGTTCGTTTGTGATAGCTGTGTCCTGCTCTCTTCTTCCCAACGTTTCACCTCCTACGTTGGAGAAACCATCAGGCTTTTCTGAGGAGAGGGATCACTCGACACGGCTATCCTAAAAAAACAGCTACGGAGAGTAATTCTCAGAGATCTCTCTATACGTTTAAAAGTATCTCTTGGACTCTGTTAACAGTTACACGACTCTTGTGTGACAGGGTGTTGTTTTCAAACGAGACGGTGCCACTGTGCTCACAGCCATTATTTGCCATGAACACCCAACCACGTCGAGCCTCCTCGCATCGTTGTTCGAGGTTCGCATGACCCATGTACATATCAGCTTTCGTCTTAATGTTGAACGGCGCACTGGTGTAATATCAGGGTCACGACGTGTCACTGTGTTTCTGCAGCCCTTAGGCTTCCTGGCTTTACTACAACTGCTCTAGTTCTTGTAGCTTCCTACAGCCCTGGATGTGAAACATTCTAAGGTCGCATCGTTTCACAGCCATATATTTTACGAAGTTGTAACTGATCATCGTGCCTACACGTCAAACCATGAAGGGGCATGTGCGTGCAGCATGCCGCGGTGCGGAGGCAGAGGAGTCCGGTACGAGGGGGAGGAGGACGTCATTTATGGGCTTCGGCAGTGGGATTCTGGGCCGACATTGGTGAATACAGATATGGGATTTAATGTGCACATGCCAATGTGTCTCTTAGGAGCTCTGAACTTCTCCACTGACAGCCTAAGCAGTGGTGCAAGCCTCACATATAGCCTGTCTGCAGGACAGCTACGAATGACGTCGATGGCTCCCTCTCCTCTCCTCGCGACGTTTCGCCTCACACGTTAGAGGCATCCTCAGGCGCAGTGTCCACTAATTAGCACTCTGTTTACAACTAGCATAGAGAGATGACTGGCTGAGCAGAGTCCTGGCTATGAACTATCAGTCTGACAACTTTCAACATTTGATGCAATTGGAACTCGATGCTCCTAGTGACACGTGATTGCTTTACAAACACTGGCGCAGTCTTTCAAGTTTGATTAGGAAGTGCAGTGCATGTGGTACCACACAGTGGGTTCTGGGCAGAATCTGACCTCAGTATCTAAACGCCAAAGTGAAAAACTGCGACTGATTTAATAAGCAGAAACTACGCTCCTCCTTCACACATCGAGCCTTCGCAAAAGTATTTTTACAATTTACATCAGCCGCAATACAGACATCCGGGAGCACAGATTTTCCCAGAAGTCTATGCGACTGATGGGATGTGAGAAAAATAGCTTTGTTTCACACGGACGGACGCAGGAGGGTGGTGTTTCCAGCTCACTGACCTTGTCCGCTGTCCTGCGAAGGAGGACCTTAATTTGACGCTCGCGTGGCGGAGCCACTGGTGCCACAGGAGCTTCTCACTGGCTCGTGCTGCCACCCGGTGGCACCAAACGTCCTCACCGGAAGCTGCTCACTGCTCTGAGCACACTGTGTCCTTCTCTCTGCATCGCACACTGTGCAGCCTCAGGAGTTTGATAATAGCAAAAATAATGTAATAATAAATAATGTATGCCATTGCCACGTGTCCCCGTCAGTGAATCGGACGGATAATGGCATCTGCTCGAACCGAGTTTTTTGTGTGGGGTGACCTTGCCGTTCTTGAGCACCGCATCGTATCCCTACCGTCATGAGCTGTGATGTCAGCATCACAGAGACCGCAGGGTACTCAGTGGAGCCATTTGTGATTGGACGGAATTACTCAACCCTGGCTTATATTGGCTTGCCTCGCAGCACCGTGAATGTGTTTATTTATCACACTACAAAAGCCACATGTGTATTGTCCTGTTCGTGACTAAAATAGGTTAATTGGAAGGATACGTCTTTATTTCACCCTGTCAATTGTTCAACCCCTCGTAGTGAAGTGGTGGCGGTTCAGGCAGGGCAGTGGTTGGCACCACGCAGGCTGCACATAGATGCTACATATGTAGCAGAAACTGCATGCACATGACTACATGTGTAGCTCCATTCATACAGTTCACGTTCAGATAATCCAAGCATCTAACCTGATGTGCTCTTATCACAGTTAGGTTGGTGTTAATATATTTTAATATAAGACCCATTGACCATTTATTATCTGAATATTGTTCCAGTGTCACCACCTTGATAATAAGGGAAGTTAATTCAGAGCAGCGAAACATCTCATGAATTAAAATAACTGCACACATCACCGGTTCCTGCAAAGCTTGGTGGATGTCTCCAGCTGCCGCCATGTTGTGCCACATGCAGGTGTCTGCGGTGCTGTTCCTGCCCATCAGCCAGTGGCTGCTCAAGAGGATCCAGAAGAAAAACATGATCATCTTCGGGATGCTGGTACGCGCTCGCGTGCAGCCTGGTTGTCGCCGCACACACGGCTCATTTACGCTTCACACGCCGTTTGTGTGCTAGGCCGCCTGGGCGGCACGCACTGAGCTCACCACACAAGTTGCAATGCTTCATCCAACTACTCCTTGATGCGGCAGTGATTCTTATACTGTAGAGACAATTAGGGCATTGCTTTATATTGAACGGTTTTGCAAGAAAAAACGCTTGAGCTCAAACAGCTCATTTGTGAGTGAGCCCAGGTATCAATCGACACACAATGTGCCAATATGTGAGAGGATGCCTACACAAACTCACACAGCGTGCCCTTACACACTGGATATCACACCCAGTCAAGCGGAGAATTAAATACATGATCATATAACTGAGTGGTACCGATGTGGTTTCTCCAGACTGCACTGTCTGTGATGGCTGAAAATGCCAGAGTGAGTGAGTGTTAGAGATGAGAATGAGCGGAGACAGTTACACGATTTGGTGAGTGGTAGATCCCTCCAGCTCTAAACGAAGGCATGCCTTTTTGGGATTTGAATCATTTGTAATTTTCAGATGCTTAATGTGTTGCGTGGAGGATATCAGGGTGGCTATATTTTGAGCACGTGCCCTTGTGTGTCTGTGCCCACCTGTATCCACGTGTGCCATACAGTGGTGGATTCCATTCCTCATTATCATCGTCCTTGTCCAGAGGAGCAACCTTCTGGCGTTCGTGGTGTGTGCCGCGTCGGGCATTACAGTGGCCACCGCGTCGTTCCTACCATGGTGAGCCATCTGCGGGAACTCGGAAAACCGTTGCACGGGGGGGCGGGGGGGGGGGCGGTCATTGCATCTGCGAGCACCACACCTGTTATGTCAACGGGACGGACCCAAGCTCTCCAGTCTAGCTGACGGTAACGTGGCCCAATCGTTTGTGATTTATAATTTAGCAGACCACCCTCGTGAATACTGCAGCATCCATACAACTATAAAACACTGCTAGCCAATGGACGTTAAAGGTCACATCAAGTAACTCATCAGACCGTGGAGATCGCTGTGAGAGGACTTTGCAGCAGCTTTGAAGCAGTAGGGTGATTATGCAGTGGTAACATCTGTGCCTCACGGAAA
Source organism: Mordacia mordax (assembly GCA_036362905.1). Taxonomy (NCBI): domain Eukaryota; kingdom Metazoa; phylum Chordata; class Hyperoartia; order Petromyzontiformes; family Petromyzontidae; genus Mordacia; species Mordacia mordax. The sequence continues at coordinate 166,140 of JAZEWT010000008.1, read as the reverse complement.
GAAGGTCCTGTTTGGGGCAGTTTCATTTTCACTCCGGGCACCTTGCTACGTGGAATTTCTGTGTTCTTCCTTTGGATTTTTTCTGCATTGTTAGTTTTCCTCCTACAACAACAGAAAAAAAGTATTAATCAACTTGCCAAAAAACATCATTATAGGATGCAGTATCTGGAAAATGTTGGTACTGGCTAACCATGTGGCTGCTTTCTCCCTCCTCACATCTCTGCTTCCCTTACGCCTGTGAGTCCTTCTCTGTCTCCACGAATACCTTCGATAAAACGTGGCGCGTTATAAAGTGAAATTATTTTTATTTGTTATGGGACCTGTTGGAGGGTAGAGAGTGTTGGCAGTAAGAAGCTGTGTAGGTGGCAGCATCGGCAGCTTTGGCCGTGGTGACCTCATGAGGAGGCCACCAGTGTCCAGCATGATGTGCGTGGGCCTCACGAGCCTGCGAGACGGTGGCATGGAAGTCCTGACTCGCCGTGTCTCACCGTGACTCGCCGTGTTACCGAAGGTCAATGCTGCCGGACACCATCACAGACTTCCGGCAACACCATGGAGATTACCCTGGGCAGGAGGCACTCTTCTACTCCTTCTTTGTGTTCTTCAACAAGTTCGCAGTGGGAGCCACACTGGGCATCTCCAACCTGTGCCTCAGGTGACAGAATCAGGATAGACAGACGTGCCACACTACACATGGACCAAACTCTATGGAGGCCAAACTAGATACAGGTCACACAAGATACAGACCAGACTAGACACAGACCGGAATAAACACATGCTAGATCACACACAAACCAGACTGAATACAGGTCAGACTAGACACAGGCTAGACTAGACAGAGACCAGACTAGACAAGACCAGACTAGACACAGGCTAGACTAAATACAGGCCAGACAAGATACTGACCCAATGAGACACAGGCCAGACTAGACAAAAACCAGACTAGATACAGGCCAGACTAGATACAGGGCCCACTGGACACGGGCCAGACAAACGGAGGTCAGATACGCACAGATCAGACTTCAGCATGGGCAAGGGATTAAGAAAGAAACCCCAACAAACAATATATGGTATAAACGCGACAAAATGAATTGAATCTTGTTTCAAGCACAGCCCTGAATCTTGCCAATTCCTGGTGTGTATCAAGGTTTAAACCTCCTAGCTCTCGTTAGCAGCAGTGGCCACATTTCATGAACTCTTGTGCATGTGTGCGTGTGCAGCTTTGCGGGCTATGTGCCACGGGGCGTGGAGCAGCCCAAGAGTGTGATGCTCACGCTTCAGGTCCTCATGGCTCCAGCTCCCATCATTCTCAGCTTTGTGGGCATCGCGGTGTTGTACCCATACAGACTAGGGCAGCGCCCTGCACAGAGCCAGGTAATGTGGACGCCTATTTGTATGCCGTGTCATTACCACGCATTTATCCAGGAAAGCCACAAAACCTCAAGACTCGTTTCCAGGATGGTTCTGCCCAGTTTTCTCTGCAGAGAGTGACGATTGCTGTTTCCCAATTAAGTGAATTGCAAATATTTTAAAAATGTGTTGTGCCAACATACAATGACTTGTCGTTTTCGAATGATATTATGGGATTTCTATGTCTGCTATGAAGCACACAGTATGTTATGGTTAATACACAATGCAGTGTAGAGCCGAATGGCCTGCCAATCATCTCTACGGTGTGTGCGTGTGTGTTAGCGGTAATAAAACTATGCGCGCCTGCTTGACAGTGGATATTAAAGATCCTGTGATACCTTTCGCAAGAGTTGGACATATGTGCCAAACTCGATAAAATTATCTATAAATCGCTGAACTGGGACTACACACAGACCTGTTCGCAAGCTCGTGCTGAGTCACTTTGTGCCCACAGCGGGTGCCCATTCCAGTGTGTTGACATGTGAAGCGCTCTGCAATGATACATCCTACTAGAGGGTGCTCTATATACACGTATTAATAAAAAACAGCATCTCCGTTATTAACCAAGGGTGGCCACGTCTCCACAGAGCCGCGCTACAGCGTGAATATGCAATATCTTGTGTTGCCATGCGGAGCATCATACAAACTCAAACACTCATGTCTCTCATCTCTCATCTCAATGTCTGAAACCGCTTAGTCCTATACAGGGTCACGGTGAGCCGGAGCCTATCTCGGCAGACACAGGGCGCAAGGCAGGGATACACCCACGATGGGACGCCAGTCCATCGCCGGGCACTGCGGGGCAATTTAGCCTGCGAGCCAATTAATGTCGTAATGCCAATTCTGACCTCACAGGGCATTGAAGGCCTGTAGCTTGAACAAAAATTAGGCAGAAACCTTGTTATATTTTCTAGCTTGTGTGAAACGTCGATCGATCCCAGACTGTGGTGGTTTGTGCTCTCGAGTAAACATACAGCCTTGTTCTTAATTGGCGATATAGGCAAAGGGCAGATCTATCAGGGCAGTGGGCCGAACTGTGAGCAGAATGTGGATCAGTCTATTGAGTGTTGTGTTTTGACTTGAGGTTTTCTAAACTGTACATAGTTAAAACACTACAAATAATGTTCAATTCTAAAAGCATAGAGTGCATTATTGCTTCGTGCTGTGTAAATTGCCCCAAAGAGTGTGCCCTGCGATGTACTGTCATCACATTCTGGGTAATCCCTAGAGGGGGTCACATTCTGGGAAATACCCAAAAACACCCAGAATGTCTGTCGGCCAGGATAGACTGCAACCCCCCCCCCGCGACCCTGTAGAGGATTAATCGAGTATGGAGAATGAATGATTACAGTACAATACATGTAACGTTGTGTTTATTAACGCCTCATTCGCAGCCTGTGTATGAACGACTGATGAGAGGCACGCGGCGAGCCGTGGCTCCTGCTCAACTTCGTGGCGCTGGGTTTGTTTTGCAGGGAGGTGCGTGAAGATTGGATGTTTCTCCCTGGATTCGTCTTACCTCGTTTACTGCAGATTTACTATTTCTACCAGAAGAGCAAGCTTTGTACAAACACAATTATTTTGTTTTATGTATTTTTTTAAAACAGTGTTAAGAAAGCTATAATTGTTTCTGTCCATATCTTTAAAATGTTTGATTAATTTTTCCTTAAATTATGGAATGTACGTTAAAAATAAATTTAAACAGTATTTTAAAGGCGACGATTCAGTTGGGTGTTACGTATTTTATATTTTCGACTTTTTTTGTAACTGTGGTGCCATTATTCTCAGAAAACTTCACTCTGGTATTTTTCATGGAATGTGTCCTTAGACGGAAATAAATACATCTTTTAAAGATTTTGTGTAATTGTTTTACATGTTCAGCAGATTAGGCTGATAGACGTCATCAATATGTTGAACACAAGAAAAATTGCTTGGCATTCGAACATCAAAAACAACCATTTGACCACAATCAAGACACAGCAGAACTGAGGAAGAAACAAGGATTCATAACCAAGGCGGTCTCGTTTTCCACCGTGGAACGGAGCCGGACGCGTTTCTCCGGGCTCGGTTCTATATCATTCATGCTGGAGTCTCCTGTTGTGAGGTTCAACACAGCAATATCGGTACCAGATCTCAGAAGAAATAAGTACCTGCTGCTCTCCCTGTGAGCCACGTCATGTCTCAAAAGTAGGTATAAGAGAGCATGGCATTGTTCCATTTAACCCCGCGTCCATCACATTTTCTCCAGAACTTTGCATTAAATAATTTTCCCACTTGGTGCGGAGCCGTGATGCAGTGAGCAAGTGCACGGCTGCTTCACAGCAAGAAGGCCTGGGTTCGGTTCCCCGGTTCGAGTGCCTTTCTGGGTGGAGTTTGCGTGTTCTCTCTCCCCGTGTTCTCTCTCTCTCCCCGTGTTCTCTCTCTCTCCCCGTGTTCTCTCTCTCTCTCTCCCCGTGTTCTCTCTCTCTCCCCGTGTTCTCTCTCTCTC
>JAZEWT010000008.1:128975-158427 GCA_036362905.1 Mordacia mordax | reverse complement strand
AAAACTCTTCTCTTATGACGGAAAATCATCTGCTGCTTCAACGGCTCGATACCACCCACGCTCAGGTGCGCATCGGCGTCACATGGCCATTGTACTGGCTGCAAAAGCACACACCCCCATCTATTTGTGCAGCATCTGATCCTCGTGTTAGAGTGAGCTGTTGTCTGGCGATGAACAGCAGAAGCCAAACAGGTCACGGAGCAGAGTTCTTGTGCTCACAAAAACGGCCTCGCCGTGAGTAAGCAGCACGCGGAAATCTCCAGCGGCAGTGTGGAGAATATAAGTCGAGGAAAGAGGAGTTTGCTCTCCACATCTCTTCCTCCACACACAAAACATTTGTATATCTATCCCTGAATTCTCACAACCATTGGATATTCTTGTGTGTGTACGTGCTTCTATATGTATATATTTTATGTTACAGATAACACATTTGGAAGGTGATGTGACTGCCTTTGTGACACGCTCCCAAGATATGGAAGACCTGGTGGCAGGAATGGAATTAAAATCCACAGAACAAGATGCCAAGTGGAGGTTTGATTGCCTCTTGTCAAGATAACGGCTGACCATAGCATTTGTGTTGATGGGAACTAACAAATGGCTAATTGGCTCGTAACATCATAATATGTAGACCATGCAAGTTGGAAGATGTTGGTGCGCGCTTAACACGTGGCTACCTTCCCTTCACTCTGTGGTTCCTTGCACCTCTGAGTTATTGACATCTCTCATCCAGAAGTGAACAAATATTCCTGCGTTATAAATTATAGATTATTATTCCCGTAACCTGATGTTGTGCTTGTCATCAAGGTTTGCTTGATGTGCCATTGAGCAAATTTGAACATCAGCTTGGGTATTGTTACTATGTGTGGCTTGAATGTGTATGAGCTTGTGTGCTGTTAAGGTGGACAGCAGCGCTGTTCATAATTTCCATCAGATTGTGACAGCAGTGCTCAGAGATAGCAACGCCACCATTATGGTTTATTCATTTTTGCACATGTTCATCCAGTAAAGCGTCATAGTATCTGAAGACTGTCAGGAGAGTCCTGCTGTATATCTCACTGTCAAGCTTAGTTATTCGTACGTGCTTCTGAAATAGATTATGTGCGAGTAACTTTTAAAATTGACCTCTTTTGAGCCATTGTCACTGGCACACGATGGCCTAACCTTTTTCGAATGATCTAATGACATCTTAGTCGTCACCTCTGAAGCAGACCGCATAAATATTATGGTTAATATATCCACAGTTTTAACTAAGCAGGTCTACTATCTTGAACCCACCAAGCTCTGAAACAAACGGCGAACACGCCACCACTGGATAGGGAGGAGAAAAATGTAGGACCTGTAAAAAATGGAACTCCTGGTGTGGGTGTTGCTCTGCCATGGGCTTGCTTGCTTCTGTTCGCGTGCGCCTGTGTGATGCAGTCTACTTTTGCATCAGTTTCTAGAAAAGTTTAGTATTTTTAGGCGTTCAGTTTATCAGTTTAAAGCAGTGTTTCTGGAAATATGAATGCCTTATGTTGTGTGGGTCAGGGCTGCAGAGGATAAGCTGGAATTGGCGCAGAAGCGCATACAGCAGAGGGAGGCGGAGTGCGAGCAGCTGGCGCACGATGCAGAACGGCTGAGGGCCGAGCTACGGGACAAGGCGGCGCGCACTAAGCAGTGAGCGTTCCCCCACCACCCCCCTCGTTCCGTCGTCTGATTATGTGCCACAGAATTCGACATCGAGCATCTTTGCTGTTGCATCGTTTTCCATTCTGCGTGCCCGTCTGGGAGACGCCGTGTATGGCGTTCTCTCCGGATACCGTCTACACTTGTTTGCACAACACCGGTATCGGCTCTCTCGGATCCTCCGCATGCCCGTTACCTCTCCAGGTCCTTCTCACAGATGTGACCATCCTGGTCTCTGCATTCTCACATGGTTAAAAAAAGTCAACTTAAAGTCCCTGGGCGGCGTGGTGGCGCAGTGAGTAGCGCTGTCACCTCACAGCAAGAAGAGCCCGCGTTATATTCCCTGCTCGGGTGCCTTTCTGTTTGAAGTTTGCGTAGTATTCGTCCCGTGTCTGCGTGGGTTTTTGCCGGGTACTCCAGTATCCTCCCACAGTCCAAAAACACACTGCTGTCGAGGTTAATTGGCCTGCTGAGTAAATTGCCTCCAGTGCCCTACGATGTACCTGCCTCACTCATATCCTGGGTATAGCCTCGCCTTGTGCCCTCTGAACATCCAATGTGTGGTACCGGAATATCCAATGTGTGGCGGCGGTGCTGTAGTAGTCCCCCATGCATGCTGCGAGCCTTGGGTTCCTAGCAACAAAACTGTCCCAAACACAGGGTACCTGGGTAAAATGAGTACCTTTTGGCATTGCAGGGCTGATGCAGAGAAACGCGAACTCTCAGAACAACTGCAGGAGGTAAAAGCTTCGTTTCAAGGCTACCGGGCGCAGTTGTCTGAGAGCCTCCTGCAGGTGTGTATAAGATGCACACATACACGCAAGAGCCTCCTGCATTTGGGTACATAATTAGCACACGCGCAACACACTTCTGCTCCAATCAAGAATGTGATCGTTGCACACATAGCAGCACATGCTCACGTGCACAGGATTGCCCTTTTGTATTCCATGCTCTCCTTGTTGGTATCTGTTATCACATGGAATATCCAATATTGAATGTGTGATGTGGTGCCTTTGTAAAAATGGTATATTGGAGTAGTCCTATTGTAGGTAGGAGACTTCTTGCTAGGTGCAGTGTTGTACGGAACATGTGTCAAGTGTATGTATATCCAACTGTCTGTGAGCGTATTGCTGCATCCATGAATGTGTGCGCGCGCCACTGCGTGTGTTGTGTGTGCTCTGTGCGTGTGTAGTACCGCAGCCGAGAGCAGTCTCTCATGTCGGAGTTGAGTCAGGCCCTGTTGAAGTGTGCGTCAGTGAGCGAGCAGTGTTCTGGTGTGGTCTCCGACAACCACGAGCTCACCCTGCTGGTCAGGTGAGTCGTTCGGCTCGCATGCTCACACTCCGCACATCCACCCATCATCGTGAATGGGTTACCACCGCAGTTAGTGGCTGGCAGGTTGCGTGTGGTGGGGTAAAGTGTGGGTACTCCCACTTCTTCAAACAAATCTGGTTCCTATGGAAGATCAGGCTAATACTCTCGCCTTCACCTACGGATGACACCTGTCGCTGATTCCATACGGAGGCCATGGTATTACCTTCACGTCTTCATGCAGAACATTTGTTGAAGCATTGTATGTTTTCTGTCTGCTCTGAAATGGTTATTGAAGACCCTTCATTATAATTAACAAAATGTGGCCCAGCCTTGCATCCTGGATTAATGCGTCACATCACATTAAAAATAGATTACAATAAAATATAACGTAATGGCAAACCTTATTTGTGAAATGTTATAATTCCAATGGGTTCTCACCCAGCTGAATGTAATTGTTGCTGTGTATAAGTGTCAATGGGGAGCGGTGGCGCAGTGGTTAGTTAGCACATTGCGGTGAGAACCCGGCTACCCGAGTTCAAATTGCTGCTCACTGCCAACATCACTGATCTAATTATAAACCGATCCTAGGCCTACCCTAGGCTGACACAGCCCTATACAAGTACCTGGTGTGGTGTCTAATTATCAGCATTTGGGATGCAAAGGTGGCTGGACATGGTGCTAGCCACTCATCCCCTCGTGCATCATATTGACCTGAACAGGTGCTCGCTGAAAACACTTGCTCCAACAGTCTGTTAAGGCTATAGGGGGATCTTTGCCTTGTGTATGCAGTACTTTACAAGAAAACTGCCAGAACTTTGAGACCGAGGTTTCCTGTCTGAAGAAGAAGCTGGAAGCTGTGCAGCAGGTAAGAATACGAGTAGAAAAGCGATGGCTGTGATCAAAGACGTTTCTCAAATCATATTGTCCTAATACATATATGTTAGCATTTCTGCAATAGCCTTGGTCAGGGTGTATCTCTGTGGCTGACTCCCAACAAGAAGGAATGACAGCTGTCAGGCTGCCTGGCCTGTGAGCACCACTCTGGAGAAGACAAGTAACAAAATAAATAAACAAATGCTCCGTTTAAAATCCGACACCTGCTCCTTCACACAATGTCAGTCATTTTTAACACATACCATCAGCCACACAGCATTCTGGGATTGTACAATTTCAGCAGCATTGTTTTCAATGCATTTGAAGGATAAATCATTTGCACAGTTTAACTTCCATCTTGAGAGATGGGAATGCTGTTGCTGTGCAGCAGAGGAGTCAGGAAGGTGCCATGTTTTATCGAATTGTCGTCTACTGCCTTATACACTGCGGTACACTGTATAACACATTATAACACAAACAAGCTAAGCTGTGGGACAACTCTCCATAGTTATTGGGTGTTGGCAATACACCGCTCTGGAGCTCAAGGTTTGGTGTCTGTGTAAGAGCCCATGACCAATGTTGCTTTTTTTCATTCTTTAGTTGGCAGACCGGAAAACTTCATCCTCACGTGACGTGAAATGTGGGCCTGATGAAGAGGAGATACCACTTGCTGCCAGCTTCCAGTCACATGACATCACGGAGCTGAGGTCTGTGTTCAGCATTTATTATGTGTCTCACCTTGGTTTTTCAAGGGTCAATATGGATTTTTGTGCTTACATTAATTATATAGTGCTGAGAAAAAAGTTTCTGAACCTTTCAGAATTTTCTGTATTTCTGCACACATTTGACCTACAGTGCGATTAGATCTTCAAATAAGTCCTCATTATATAAAGAGAAATTAATTAAACAAGTAGTACACAAAAACATCTACAATTTCATTGTCTTATTGAGCAAAATGATCTAACTTTCAAATCATTTTCTGGAAAAAGTATGTAAACCTTTACATTCAGTAATTGGTGGCACCCCCTTGAACAGCAATAACTTCAACCAAACGTTTTCTATAACTGTTGATCAGTTCTGCACATCGCCTTGGAGACATTTTGGTCCGTTCCACCTCACACAACTGCTTCAGCTCAGAGATATTTGGAGGCTATCTTGTATGAACTGTTTGCTTCAGGTTTGCCACAGCGTTTCAATTGGGTTAAAGTCTGGACTTTCACTTGGCCATTCAAAAACGTAAAATCTGTTCTGCTTCAGCAATTCTGCTGTAGATTTACTTATCTGTTTGGATTATTGTCTTGCTGCATGACCCACTTTCTGTAAATCTTCATCAGGAGATTGAGAGGGCATCCATCTCCTGAAGATTGAGAGGGCAGAAGAATTTGTTGCTACAATCTTGATTTCATGGTTCCTTCAATGATGGCAATCCATCCAGGTCCTGATACAGCAAAGCAACCCCAAACTATGATACTGCCACCACCATTTTTCACGTTTGGAATGAGGTTCTTATGTTGGAATACAGTATGTCAGTTTCGCCAAACATAACGTTTCTTATATAAACCAAGACATTCCTAGTTCGACTCATCTGTCCAGAGTAACATTCTTCCAGTAGCCTTTTGGATTATCCAGGTGGTCTTTGCAACACTTGAGATGGGCTGTAATGTTCTTCTTGCAGAACAATAGTTTCCTCCTTACTGCCTTCCATGCATAACATATTTGTTTAGTGTTATTGTGATGGTGGACTCATGAACACTTGCCAATGCCTGCATATCCGTAGACGGTACCGTGGGGTTCTTTGTGACCTGGATTACTGTTCACCTTGCTTTTGGGGTTTTTTTTCTTTGGAAAAGAATAACAGTTGTGTTGAATTTTATCCATTTCTTCACTGTCTGCTTGATAGTGAATTGGCATGGCCCAACATAATTAAGAAAAAAAAATTAACTCTTTCTAAACTGATGATCATCACCAACTCTTTTTCTGTTGTTTTCAGAAATCTCTTTGATAGTGAAATGAAATGCTTCCACAAATCTGTGGTGAAGACGAGAATTTTGTGGTAATCACCACGGTTTATGTTTTTCATATAGGGCAAGGCCTCCCAAACTCACTCGTGATTGTCATACCATTGATTGAAATAACTGGACTCTAATTACCCCCTACATTGAGCTGATCAATCTCGAGGTTCCCATACGTTTTCCAGCAAAGTATTTGACTGTTGGATCATTTTGTTCACTACGTAAATGTGTTTGTGTGCTATTTTTTTAATAAGCTTCTCTCTATCTTCTATTAGGACCTAGATGAAGATACCACATTTTAGGTCAAATTTATGCATAAATACAGGAAATTTGAAGGGTTCATCAACTTTCTCTCACAACTCTACATAGAGTAAAGACTCAATGTATTACTCAGTTTAGTGTTGTTAATTTTGCCTCCCAGGTCTGGATGCATAATCAATCTTTTCCAACGTGGTAGGCGAAACGTCGAATAATGAGAAAGGAGGAACGCTCGCCACGGCTATTCCAAAAGAGCATCTCTTAAGAGCAGCTATCATACTCTCTATATAAGATCGTTACATAAAAATGTGGATTTATCAGACTGCTGGATATCTTTTTCCTCGTATGAGTCTCTTTAAATCTAGATTTTATTGTAATAGATTTTTGGATTGGGCCATATAACAATTTCACCAAATCTGTCACCCTCCATCCAAAACAGACAAATGGCAATATACACACATGTTTAACCTGCTGTTTGTTGTTCTTTAAGCTCACACCAGTAGTTTAAGAGAAATAAGTCGAGTTTAAGATTAGATACATTTCATTTGACCCTGCATCAAACAATCAGAACAATATCTTGAAAGTCAGATTCACGATCCACCAGTCAGAAGTATCATAATGTTGGCTGTGAAAATTTAGGTGTTAAGTCCAATGTAGTAGAAGGCTCCTTGCATGGAAACGAAATCCCGAGCACTGCCCCATACCTAATCCAGCTGGAAAGGAGTTGCATTAAAATTGCTCTGAAGAGCGGCTATTTCAAGATAGCCAGGTTGAGAGTTCCTCCTCTGTCCTTCGCACGCAACATTTCGCCTCCCGGATTGGATGCATCATCAGACCTCTCCAACGTAGGAGGAAAAACGTCACTAAGTAGAAAGGAAGAATAATCGCCAAGGCTATCCCAAAAGAGCAGCTCCTAAGAACAATTCTTATACATCTAGGCGTCTAAACCTACATCAATACATACAGGTTTTGTCATTGCCAAACTGTGTCCCCTTCAGGTTGCTACTTTGCAAGAAAGATCGGGAGCTGGAAGATCTGCAAATGGCTGTGAGCAGCCAGTGTCCGGCAGCAGCAGTGCAACAACCGCCGAAGAGCCTGTTGACAACTCAGACGGACGGTACGTGGTGCACGGTAACCGTGCAGAGCAGGCGACCAGAGTGAGACCGGAGTAGTCTCCTGAACCCTGACCCGGACCATTACAGGCCTCGTGCTTTTTTGGTACAAATGATTATTTTTTAATGCAGCGGAACAGTTGTGGAGAGTACGCATTTTCTCTGATCATTGATGTTTTTCCTGGATGATATTAATAGTGATAGAGGATGAGTAGCAGAGCAGGAGTCACAAGGAGTACACTTTTCTCATAAGTTCCATCGCATGGCAGCAAACTGCCAGAGACTGTGGACAGCAGAGATTGTTTGGCTTGGGTCAGATAACCCATTCGTGATTTTCTTCAAGCAATGCCTGCATTGCCTGCGTAGTGCCAGTATCGGCCACTGCAGAGCAAACCTCGATCAGGCTGACAGCACGAGCTGCGTCTGTGGTGAAGATGCCTTCTTGTGTGTCTCGACGCAGGTTTTCACAGTTCATTGCATGAGGATTGTAATGATGCATTGCTGTCAAGAGTTATTCTCTCGGAATACAGATTCCTCCTCTTTCCTCCACATTTTACCTCCCACTTTGGAGGGAAGCGAAGCCTGACGAAGTCTGGTGATGCCTACAATGTGGGAGGCAAAACATCACAGAGTAGAGAGGCTAAACGCTCAACATGACTATCCAAAAAGAGCCACTCTTAAGAGCAATTCTCATACCGCCTCACTTTCCTGCTCCAACGTCATCTGTTCAAGGCGCCGTGCACAACTGGTGATGGTTATACCACCGTTAGTCACCGTGCTTGCAGGCCTGTGTGCTGCACAATGAATTATCCACACTGGTACTAATGATTACTTTGTGTTCTGAATACAAAGTGTGATTTTCTATGCCGATGGTTTTCAGCCCTATTGTATCATAACCCCTCAGTCAAGAAACAGTGCACCCCTCATTGCCCTCCCCTACTTGCTACTGAAGCCACAATAATCCACGCTCCAAAACTTTGAACATATCTAGTTTCTTTCATGGACTGATTGCTCATCTAGGGCTTGAGAGAGGCTGTCGAGGAGAGTTGGTATTGCAATGCAGGTTCTAGTGCTGACGACATGAGACCCCATGGGCACACGATGGCCGAGGCACTGCAGGAGCGTCTGCGGGAGGTGGAGGCCTCTGTGTCCTTGCTGCAGGCCCAGCTGTCGCAAGTTTCATGCAGAGCCTCCCAGCTGGAGGTGCAGGTATGCACACCGCCGTGAGGTGCCTTTGAATGTTATCTCTTTATATTTACATTTTCTGTCCATACAAACATCGCATACAGCTACATGGGAAGTCTGGCGGGGGGGGGGGCAGGCATGTCCAACCCTCCAAGAGAGCATCAAGGAACAAGAACCATTTTTTCAGTAATGTGAGAGCGCTAAAAATGTGACAAGGGGGCAACGAGTCAACTCTGAGTGAGCCAGTAACTGAAGTAGATGAGCGTGTGGTGGATCATGAATCACCCTCGCTACTGCTTCACGCCACATTCGTGCCGCGTGCAGCAATACGCGGTTGTGCGTGGCTCCCGCTTGCGTCCGTCGTTTGTTTTATTTGTTTGGCAGAAGAAGAAGAGGGAGAGTGAGGCAGCCACGCTGCGCAGGCAGCTGGAGGAGAAAATCATTGCCTTCAACGCCAGCGCAGGCCGCTGCTCCGAGCTGCAGCACGAGGTGGAGGTGAACCTGTGCATCATCATACGACGCTACTGGCTTCATACAGTGCTACTGGCATCATAGCACGCCACTGCCATCAGCGGTGGGGTAGCACTGCAGTTTTAACACTCGCGCCTCACGGCAAGATGGGCTAAGGTTTCATTCCTGACTCAGGTGCCTTTGTGAGTATATTTTTCTTTATGACTATGGTTAGGGTTTTTATATATGCAAAAATTGGTGCTGTAACTTTGTTTATTAACCTTTTGATTTTCTACGTTGTTTCCTTGGCCAAGAAAAACGTTTGTTATATCGTAGGAATTCCTCATCCAGTGATTTAAAGCTGCAATAATAAACATCTATGAATATCTTGTATGTGCAATTAGTATGTTTTCCTTCTTCAGTGTCAGCGTGTGAGTGAGTGTGGCATCTGTGTTTTTTACCCCTTTTCTACATGGGTTTCCTCCAGGTTCTCCCTTTTATTCTAATAACTAAAAAAAACACACAACTTAAATGGTAATTGGCTGAACATCCCAATATTGAAAAAATGCCTGCAAATAGGGATCACATATCGCAATAGCATTGCCTCTGATTTTTAACACACTTAATAATAGTCATGAGACCCCGGAAGGCTGTTTTGGGTAAATAAGTAGAATAATTTGAAATCTATATATAATGTGGCAGTTTTGAGTGTCATTTTATATTTCATTGTTCCTATTGGCTGGTCGTGTGTCATGTGACAACTGCATAGGATCTGTAATAATGTACGTTTTCACGACTCGATGCATGATGATTGCTCCGAAAAGCTCCTCTCGGGACAGCCGCGTCGATCGCTCCCCCTCCCTCCATCGCGACGTTTTGCCTCACACGTTTGAGGCTTAGGATCTTGCCAATCAGTAGTAGGCTGTTCTCTCGGCTTGGAGCTGAGAGCATCACCATCTATCAGTGCTTGTGAGATACAAACTTGGTCTTGGCAACCAGGGGCAGCCGTAAAGGTTAGTCATAATCATGAACTGTGATAATGGCATCGCATCATGAGACGAAGGCTCCACTGAGAAGCCCGGTGTAGGGCAGGGCACCACCACTCTACGCTCAACGTCGGATAATGGAAGCAGATGATGTCTTATTGAGGCACATTCGTGTATTATCATGTTGGTATCATATAGTCGAGGTGCAAGTTTTATTTCCTAAAAAATCAGGATTTCTAACCAAATAGTGTGGTTAAGATTGTATTAGTATCAAGCTTTTTTGCCCAGACAGCCTAACTGAGACTCAATACTTTTTTGGATAGTCCTGCAAAGTTTGCAGTTAGGGGTTTAAATTATTCTGCATTAAATGCCAACTGAGTCATTTGCAAGATGTGTTTCAGCATTGGGATGTTTCCACCAACACCGTTTACGTGGAATGGATGAATGAAATGGGGAGGAAACTGGAGAACCTGGAGGAAACCGTACAGAACATGTTTTAAGTCTGTTTTTTGATTCAAGGACTAGCATGTAGACAGTGAAACGTTTAAATACCAGTGGTATATATGCGGCTATAGGTATTGTTGTGTCGCTCATAGAGTAAGACACGAGCTCTGGGTAAAGTAGAGAAGCGCCTTCGCGAGGAGATGCGGGATCTGCAGCGAGCAGCCGGGAGCACGAAGGAGATGCACGACGAGCAGCTGTCGCAGCTAAAGAAGCGCGCGGCGACGGTGAGATGCCTGCTGTGGCACCACGAGCATGTGCACACACACTTTGGTATTGTAATGATGTAGGTTTTCACGGCTCGATGTATGATGATTGCTTCGAAAAGCTGCTCTCAGGACAGCTGCATCGATTACTCTCTCTCCATCGCGACGTTTTGCCTCGCACGTTCGAGGCATCCTCAGGCGAAACGTCACAATGGAGAGAAAGACAGCGATTGACGCGGCTGTCCCGAGAGAGCAGCTTTTTGAAGCAATCATCACACTTTGGTATTGTTTACGTGGAGGGACAGACGTGGGAAGGAAGAGACCTGTGGTCTCCTTGTTGATGTTGTTGTCTTCATGCAGCTGTGTGAGAGGGCCGAGCAGGCGGAGACAAGAAATGGGAGTCTGCAGAGCAAAGTGGCTGACCTTCAGCAGGCGTTGGAACGGGAGAACGTCTGCATACAGGAGCTACAGTTGTCTCTTGAGGTACAGGAGCCTGCATGCTTGTGCCCGCCACCGTTAGTACAATGCTCATTAACGAGCAAAGCTAACCAGAGTGGTTGGTGGGCATGAGCTCCTTTCAGTGGAGGGGGCACAGGCATGGATACTGTGCAAGAGAAATGACTGTCTTCAGTGGCCACCTGTAAGCTTGAGGTATGATGTGCTCTGAATTTGAGCCGCACGTGGAGTTAATCGAGAGACATCCCGACACGCGTGGCATTGTGTGTCACCCGTGCCACGACTGTAGTGTCACCGCCAGGGGTTCAGAAGAGTGCCACAGTTTCTGCCACCATCGTCATTTTATAGTGCTTATGATTTTTCGCTCTTCATCAAAACTGCCTCCAGGCAATATCTAGTACGGAGGAAAGTGCCTCCTTCGAAAAAATTAACAGTGGCTTTCTGACGTGGTGTGGCATTTTATTTTAAGCTCGAATAGTAATAATAATAATCGCATTTAATGAGTGCCTTTCACCCGAGGGTCACAGCGCTGCACATAGCTGCGGAGAGCACGGCACACTAGCAACAACGAAGATATGATCAGAACGGCAAATCACAGATTGCCAGCTGAAGGAGGGAACATGCCTAAGAGGACGTCCACCACAGTTTGACCAAAATACACGAGCATCTGGTGCAGCCAGTGGAGACGTCTAGGTGCATTGAGTGGGGTGGGCATCAGTGGACTGTTCCACCAGTATGGGATGGAGTGTTGCCCACTTGTACATATGAGTTTCGGTTGAATGTTCTGCTTTTCTCCAACGTTAATAGAGTCTCACACGACCGTGGAGCTATAAAGCTTTAGACAATCGCTGGCGCTGGTTCTGTCTACCTTCCCACTCATCTGTGGTTTCTTGTCCCTCTCCATCTATGGATACCACGTGCATTACAAATGTGTAACTTTATCGCATTCTAAGACTCAAGAATTATGTTATAATACTCTCTTGGTAAAAATCACTTGATAAGAGTAGTTAGACTTGGTGGTATTATGCATGTGTTTGGCCACCGGTTAGAATGTCAGGAGGGAGCAGAAGAGGAACGAGGAGACCTTGGTCTTGGTGGAGCAGAAGCTCATGGACACGTCCGTGAAGGTGAGTTCCACTGCACTCCTGTGTCCCAATGCTCCAATGCTCCCAGAGATCCCACAGCTACAGATCGACACCACAGGACGGGCACCAGGCCCCATTTCCTCTGCTCACCGGGTGAGGTCAGCCTCGGAGGGAAGAGCTGTGCCTTATAATGTGACAGTGGCTGTGTTGATGACTGCGTGTGACTTGTCTTGACTCGCTGTCCCATAGACCGTGGAGGCAAACGGAGACTTATGTCTGGAAATAGTGCCTACATACATGACCTGCAGTCCCCTGCCCAGTGGAGACAATGGGGGTTGGTGTATCACTGAAATGGTTGTGAAACTCCTCGTGGGCATAGCAGTGCCACACCTTGGCTTGCAAGGATGATCCGGTACAACAAAGTGTGGACTAATCTCCATCTCACCCTGCTGTATGAAACAGTCGACATGTATATATGATCATTAAATATATAGAAAACTGCAGAGTTTGAAGAATCGCTGGTATCAGTTCAACGCCTGGCTGCTGCATTCCGGCTCATCTGAAGTTTGTTTAGCAGCAGCAACATGTAGCACTGGCATGCACACCACCAGCAGTCTGTATAACAGGAGCAACAGCAGTCCAGTGATGAAGTAGCACACAGTGAAATCCAAATAATTTATACAAACATTTGTAATCAAGGCTTCAGAGAACTCAAAATCAAATACGTTTTGTTCCTTTTCCCCAGGCTTTGGAAATGGAGTCTGAACTTTTGACTAAGGAGGAGGAGCGTTTGCGCTGCCAGGAGAAGTTGCAGCAGACACAGCAGCAACTGCATGCCGCGATGGAGCAAGTGAGTGCAGAAGGAATAAATGTGCTACTTTGCATTCGCACCTTCGGAGAATGCTTGTAATCAGGAAAGTGGAGAAAGCGTACCATCTTGTGCAAATCCCTGCAGCAATAAATGCATACAAGACCAGAAACAAGTCGTGTTTCAAACGATGAGGAGGAGGAGGAGGATGTTTCTAGATGTCATGCTTGTGAGTGACCCATCCGCGCAAGTACTTCGTTTGACTCGTGTGAGTTCACGATAACAATGCGGTGGTATTCAGCAGCAAATTGCCATGAAAATAAATAACCAGACACAATGCCCCTTTTCATATCTGCCATTTCACTCCAGATAGCATGATAGTATGTTTTTAATAATAATAATATTTATAACACATCTCATCAACCACAAGTGTGCAATTTTAGCAGCATTGGCTCAATATAGGCAACTGATTACAATAAGAGGTCACTGAGCAACATGTTGTCGTGTTGGTCTGCATGCATGTGTGTGTGGGGAACAGTATTGTGGCAGTTAGCGCACTGCACTACAAACTCACCAGCCCAAGTTTGATTCTTGCTCACAGCCAACATTGGTCATGAATATCTGAATCAGTCCTGAGCCCACCCGAGGTTGAATCAGCCAACAATGAGTACCTTGTGCGGTGTATGAACATCTGGCAACCCACCCTTTTGTATGCCGCTCTGTTCTTAATACGTGCTCATAAATTCTACTTGCCCATACGGTATGTAAGCAGGCTGTGCGGTGGTGGGACTCCATTTGTTGGTGCGTGTCTGTGTGCAGTGTGAGTTGTTGAGCGGCGCAGTGGCTGAGGCAGCAGAGCCGACCGTGGAGCTGCGGCGCGCGCTGCATGAGCGTGACACTATGCTCGCGCTCGGCTCCGCGCGCGTTGAGGCGCTGGAGGAGGCGCAGGCGCAGCTGCAGGTGCAGGTAAAGACACGTCGTCCCTCATGGCGCGTTCGGGCAGCTCAACAAAAAGGGACTGGGTTCCATATCTGAGTCGGACACCCCCCCTCTCTGTGAGGTTTTGTATGTTCTCTACCTGCTCTGTGTTCGATGCAACTGGATTGTCTCGTTTTCTCTTACAGCTGAACACACACAATGTAATTGGTGTTGGGCAAGCATTTTAATACAGGACCCTCCTTAAAAAGAGTCTTCGACTCAGTGAGGCTTTTCTGCATGAGTCCCTGATTATTCAGTTACAGTGCATTTACCTTGCCACCTGAATTGTGAACCCTTAGTCTTCTAAATAATGAGAATAATGTGCATTATTATTATAGCTGGTATCCATAAATTTGGCACATGATGATAGCATCAGCTATCAGCCTGGAAACAAAGGTTTAATAATAAATAGTACAGTGCTGCTCACACACGGCAGGGAGACGCCGCTCCCCTCCGTACACACAGCGTGCATTTCACGTGACTGCCACACTGTACGTGCAGTGCTGAGGGCATTACGATACCGCAGTGATAACACTCATGTCTCACAGGATGGTCCTGGAATCAATTGTGAATAAGGGCTTTTCTGTGTGGCGTTTGTGTGTTCTCTCCATGTCGGTATGAGTTTTCACTGCATACTCCAGTTTTATCCCATTGATTAAAAAAACTCACGATTTGGCCGATAATATCTTAAAACATGGAGGACCCAGATTTTGACGGTTATTGATACCGGCTTAACATATAGCTGCCTGCCCTCTCCCCTGCCTCTGTTTGGTTCGTTGAGCGTTTTTGTTCTCCTCTCTCATCGAGAGTTAATGGGCAGCAGGGTAGCGCAGTGGTAACATTTGCGCCTCACAGAAAGAAAGTCTCGTCTGAGGCGATTGGATTCCTGCTTTGATCACCTTTTCTGTGTGGAATTTGTGTGTTCTTCCTCTGTTCTGCGTGGGTTTATTCTGGTTTTCTGGTTTCCTTAAACAATCAAAAAAAATACTCATTCATTTATTGCCAATCCCCCCTCCCCCCCACACACACCTCTCTGCAATGTCTTCATGCCTCTGAGTTTGTTCTCTATATGAAAACATTCGAAATTGAAAGAATATGTGCACATAATAAGTGTTAGTCATGAATATGCGAAGCGCGTTATAAGTGGTAGATTGTTATTATCAAACATACCCATGCCAGACTTCAGTAGTGAATTAACAATTTCCCGTAACCTACATCGTTTCTGTGCATGTGGTATCCATTGCCAGTTACCGAGAGTGTGGGCGTAGGGTCATGGTTCACATAGGGTCATGGTTCACATGGGGTCATACTGTGCATGGGTATGCGGTCGCAGTGTACGCGAAATCGCGATTCACCTGTGGTCGCAGTTCACATTGGGTCATGCTGTGCGTGAGCATTGGGTCACGGTGTGCAAGTGTGCGGTTGTGGTGTGCATTTGCCTGGGGTCATGGTGGGCGTCTGCAGGTGTGCGGGCTCGAGCAGAGTCTGCACACGGAGCGCGAGCATGCGCACACCGCGCAGGAACAGAATGCGGCGCAGCGGCAGGCGCTGCAGCGTGAGCTCAGCGAGGAGAAGACACGCGGAGCTGCGCTTGCCACAAGCGTCACGTAGGGAGCTCAGCCGGCTCCAGGAAACTTAACCTGGAGCCGTCTGGTCGGCGAGCCGTGCGAACTATGCATCGTTTATTGTTGGCTGTGCATTTCGCCGTCATATTTGTATCCACACACAGAACGTGATGCCATTGTGCCGCGTTTGCTGCACATTGAGTGTGGCAGGACGTGAGCATAAAGGACTGGGTGTCTCTTTCACTTGTAGGAAGCTGGAGGCGGCTGTGCGCGATGGCCAGGAGGAGTTGGCGAGAGTGTGCGCCGAGCTGGTCACCGCGAGGGAGCAGAGCGGCCACGAAGGGGAGCGCGTGCTGTCCCTGCTCGCGGCACTCAAACACTCAGAGAATGAACTCCGACACAAGACCCATCTGGGTGAGAGCAGCACCCGGTGACACCGTTAGGCGTGGTTTGACCAGCCTTCACCACGCTGGCCACAGTGGGACAGTAAAGGGGGATCCCAAGAGCAGTTCAGACATCTCTCATTGGTAGTTGTTGCCAGGAGTGGAAATCACATTTTCAGGTTCAAGGCACAATGTACTCGTCGTTGTGCCACCACTTCACCCGAATCGCCCGTGACTCGACCTCAGAGTTGAAACATGACCTGTGCACTTTGAATGCCCATCGAGACTAATTGTGGCGGTGTCTCAAGACGCCGCAGCCAAGCCACCACGCACAGGGAGCGCTATACAGGCAGGGGATGCGGTGACACGCACATGAGTGGGGGGCAGGGTTTGGAGGACACGTGGTCTCAATTGGGGGGAGGGGGGCAGTGCCCTATTACGGTGGAAGGATGGTTGTCATCGCCCCCCATAGTGCTGGAGCTGCAGGAGAGCGTGACACGTGCGCTGCAGCAAGCTGGTGACACGGAGCAGGAACTAGGCCGCACGCGCGCCGAGCTGCAGCGCGAGCGCGCCACCGTCGCGGAGCTGGGCACAGAGCTTCGTGACACGGAGCGATGCCTGCACACGGAGCTGCATGAGAGGGACAGGCGGCTGCACACGATGACGGAGAGTCATGGGTGAGAGGGAAGGCGCACCCTGACGCCGCCGCATCTGGAAAATCGCCGGCCACGCTCCACCCATCACTAACAATGCTCCTGTGCTAATGAAACACATTGCGAGCAATCGCGTGAAATAATCAGAATCCGCTTAATCCTGTACAAGCTCTGGGAGGGTGGTTGTTTGTTTTTGTGCAGGTGAGATTTCATGGTGGTGTGGCATTGTAGTGACGTGGTGGCATTGCTGATGAGGTGGTGCGCTGGCATAGTGCGAGTGTGAGGTGTCGCGGTGTGAGGTGGATCGGTGCAATGCAGTGCTGCATGCTGTGTGCCACTAGACAGCTGCGTGGCTCCATCCGTGAGAAGGAGAGGGAGGTGGAGGAGCTGCAGGGGGAGCTGGAGAAGCGGCAGCGGGAACTCATCACAAGAGCCACACAGGTACTGGCCTTCATCGCGTGTCCACGCCTGTAGCCACGTGACGTCAATGGGGGCCGGGGGGGGGCAGACTCTTAGTGTCCGTACACTTCCCTCTGTACTGCATAGAGAAAGTGAATGTGACTGTGGGATATGTATGTTCTCCCCCTGTTTTGCATGCATTTTCTTCAGGATAAAAACATACAAAGTAACTAGATTTTGCCAGAAATCACAATACTGGAAAATTACCTGCAAATCATTCTCGTGGGATTACACAAAGCAACATTGTCCCCTAAGATAAAGGGAATTTATTATTTTACATTGATTTGTGTTTGCTGATTTACTGCTGATTTTATGTGAGTTTCAGTGCTATAAATTGTTTCATTTTGCTCGTCATGTTGTTGATCCCGGACACACTTTTGTGAGATGCTATCCTGGGCCCGTGTTCTTGCCTGGTTGAACAAAAATAAACTTGAATCTACTGCATCTAACTTGGCAGGAGCCTCCTAAAATACAGTCTTGAGACTGAGTCAATTTTTGTTCGGTAAACTAAGCATGATAATAACAGACATTAAAAGTAGTGGCTTATTAATAGATGTTTCATACATTGGCTATTTTGGCGAGTTTGTTGTGATCTTGCACCTTTTAAGTTTGATGGTAACATCGTCACGTGGTGGAGATTTGCTCAGTTAGCAGCGCCTCGCGTCACTGTGGCACGTGTGGCTCCCACAGTTGTCGGAGCTGGAAGGGCGAGTGAGTGAGCAGGTCATATCGCTCCGCACCGAGCTGCAAGCAAGAGAAGAGCAGGTGCTGGCACCGGTCGTCGGCCCGAGGGGGCGTCGCCCGATCGTGGCACCCGCACAACCATACCACGCGCGCTGCCCCACACATTCTGCTTCAACCTGCGTGTCTCCGCACACGTACCGCGAGCGGACACTTTGCGCTCCGCGAGCGAATAGTCTTGCTGATTGTAACCACGCTGATCACTCGAGATGTAACATCAGGAGTGCAACAACTCCTTTTTTAGCTCTTAACAGACACTCCTGATGATCACAGTTATTTCGTGCTCAAATCTGCATTGAGACATGTCTCATTGACAGCCCTGAGCCTGAAGTGAAAATTCCAAATACCCATCGTGGGAGTGGACGTATCAATATGACAATCACTGTTGATTTCCTCTCGGTTTCTATTAAACATGTGTATTCCGGTAGAGACGCACTCGAAGGGTTACCCAGCAATGCTGCACCTCCTGGCTCTCAGCACATTCTCACGATAGATGCGTATGCGTCATGGGTAGGGCTGTGACAGCAGGAGACTGGCACTTGAAACATGTGACTTCCGCTTTGACCAATTCAGAGCACCCAGAGTATTTACTCCAGTCAACCAATTCCCTGCATATGTCTCAGTCAGTCAAGGCCTATTATCACAACTGTGCCATATCCTGTGATACAGTTTAACATAATACTGGCACCATATCTCAGTACAAGACAATACCCGCCTCGCAAACAGATGTCATTCCTTGAATGTCCAGGTAAAACTTGGACAGGTGGTGCCCCTAGACTCAGAGGAAAAAGAATCATTTTACCAGAAGTCAAAAATATGTTGTTTAAGTCAGCTTCAGTGATGTTTAATTAACTGTATTTCATCAGATTTCTGAATGGAACACAGCTGGATTGTGAGTCTCTAAAAATATAACTTGAATCTGTTTAAAATACCAATTCATGTGGAAGCTAATAGAAGTTCAACAGGGTTGTTTCATAAAAAAGTAACTTTAAACAAATACAAGTGAGTGGTATGACCAAAAATAATCTGAACTCCGTTTGTCACCAAGACTTCTGCCACCACCATGCTTGCCAGCATCACTCGATTCTCATCTTCCCCATATAAGATTGTGCAGATGCAGACGAGGTGTGAGCAGCTGAGCACCGAACTGAAGGAGCAGACGGCAGAGGCTGAGAAGGCCCGTGCGTTGGTGACCACATTGCAGGCCAAGTCAGAAGAGAAGTCTCAAGCACTGACAAGCCTACATGAGGTACATCACACAGAGAGAGAGACTAAGATCCCCCGTATAGCCTTTAGCAGACTGTTGGGACAAATGCTGTTAGCAAGAAGCACCTCTGAAGGCTGGCACCGCACCCGACAGTGTGGATGGCTAGTGCCATGTGCAGCTGCTATTATCTCACGAGCGCTGTGTCTTGTGAGTTTTGACTCAGTCCTGCCACCCTGTCAGGTCATTCACGCTGCAGGGTGGTACTGCGTCATTACACTTGTGCCTTTCAATTGGGAGTTTGTTTTTCTCTTGCTCTGTTGTGTGACTGAATATGATTATATTGTGTGTGCAAGTGCATGTGTTTCCTCTGGATTCTCCAATTTCTTCCCATAGCTAAAAAAACACATGTGTAACTGATATTTATCAAACGCCCCGTTGCAGAAATATTATCTGCAAAATACTGCATTGGGATGACGCGTAGTAACATTGCTGTCTGCTGCAAAAACTTGGCAGTGCCCTCCTTCAAGTCTGTTCGATACACAAGTGGAGGAATAATATTGTTCCCACTGCTCGTGACAGGTTTGCCTGCAACTGCGCGCCCGTGCAGACGGGTTTGAGCAACGCCTTGTCAATGCTCAGAGGGAAATCGAACGACTTCACCAGGAGCTGGAGGAAAGGGAGAACCTCAACAGAGAAAAGGCATGGAGTTATTTCATTTACAAAAACATTTCATGTGAAAAATGCTTTGAGATGAAACATCTTAATTACAAGGGTGTCTAGGATGTCAATAGATACACAAACAGTAGACGTGCAATGTGTACACGCACGCACTCAGTACACACAGTAAACAATGTATACACGCATACACACAGAAAACACGTAACACACATACAGACGTAGTTAACTCATCACGTCAACAGATGACTAAGCAGTGCCCAAGGTGGTCCGTGTGGACAGTGCTGTGTCTGACAGCCGCAGACATCGTGATGAAATGAGTGTTAATTAGAGACGTGAACGAGGCAAGACAGCAGCACTAGGTGGTGAGTAGCAGATAGCTGCTGCCTCCCGGATTACTTGTCTCTTCGACTTTTCATGGTTTTACTGTTGGGTCACTTAAACTGTTATGACTTTGGAACCACACAGTGCTTGCTGAAGTATAATAAGTGCTGTTTAAGAGCAACAACAACCTCTGTTTGCCACCAAGTGCTGGTGATGTCATCACGGTACGTGTGCCAGGCCAGGTGCATCTTGAGGCCACATGAAGCATCAAAGGCCCATTGACGAGGTCATGGGGCAGGCCTCGGTGCCATGATCCGTCTGAGATAACTGACAGAGGCACCCACCACCTGTACTCCCCCACTGCTAAGTTGCTGAGCTTCAGGTGTCCCACATTCTGCTCGCTGTGTGTGTTGTTACTCCTCCAACTGCCCAGAGGCTCCTGTCTCCTCTGTCATGCCTCCAACTCTCGAATAGCGCGTACTTCATAAACCTCTTCCAGTAAGGGCAGGCATTTACATTCATATTAATCTACATTTAAGTTTATCTTGTCCCTAACGTCCCTGCAATTTATTGGTGTCACATCTTGGGTATAGCTCTGCTTTGTGCCCTCTGTCTGCCGGGATAGGTTCCAGCCCCCCGCGACAGGATTAAGCGGGTACTGATAATGATGATGCTGTCCCTAATATTTAAGTTAAGCTATCACAACTACAGCATCACCCCCACTGCTGCTCCACATGTGCACCTCACATGATTGCACGAGAAAATCCAAACTTGCCTGCCACTGTGCTGTATAATAAATAGACGCAGAGCTCGAGTAGATCTGTGTCGGCGTACGTGCGGCGTATTCACGTGTGTGTGTCCGTGCATCGCACTTCAACGGTGCAGGAGGAGCAGGTATGGCGTCTCGCAGAGCAACTGGGCGCGGCGCAGGCCAGGGAGACACAACTGCAGTGCGAGGTGCAGCGGCAGAGAGAATTACAAGAGCAGCAGCCAGTGGGGAGCAGGGAGCCGCCCTACACATGAGGTTGGGACGCGAGTACGCACGTCGCCGCAAGTTTGTAACGGGTGAAAGGCGCTTTCGAAATGCAGATATAATATTACATTGCCTCCAAGGTGAGAAGCGAAATTTTAAAGGAGAGAGGATACTTAGTGACATGGCCTTTCCAAAAGAACATCTATGGAGAGCAATTATATGTAAACTTATGATATTATAGTTATACTGCAGATATGACTGTTCATATTGTCGAATGATTGACGTATATACACTTATTTATATTAATAAAATCATTTTAGTGGTGACATTGGTGTTCGAGGAAGAGTCCACTAAAGAGATTTGCATTATTACGCTATTAAAACCTGCCAATCACAACCACTCAATAAACTCAAATTGGTAAACTAGATCATGACTGAATTTCATTGTTTGGGGTAGAGATCATGTAAAAACATTTTTGTTACGTAACCTAACCCCCAAAAATGGAATTCATCGATAACTTTGGTCACGAAAGCCTTCAAATTAAAGTTAGATCATGACTGACGATGATGTCATGGAACCTACTTCATGACCAGGCACATGAAGCCCATTCACGCAGATGAGCTCATTTTAATACCTAATGATGATGACTGAGCTGCTGAGCGAAATGTAAATTATCCACAAGCAATATTTTTTGGCAACTTGACTGCTTTGATATAATTGGCCCTATCAGGTGGTGGAGGTATTTAGTTAAAAATGGTTTTAATCCACGATCTAACCCAATAGAATCAAATACTGAATCATTAGAGTGCCAAGGTCTGGCCTTCACTGTCCTCCACTTAGCGGCTGCTTCAAGCACAGCTGTTCCACATTGCATAACCCACTGTGGGTGTCAACGCTAGTCTCGGGGGTCGATAACCTTTTAGAAGTGGTGTGCTTAGAGTTTACTTGTTCACTCTTATTTACTGATCTTCGTGCTGCCATTGATGCTTTGTTAACGCCAATAACAGTCACACTTACATTTTAATGCCTTCATTAATAAATTAAAAGGCAGATATTGCCATTTAGTCAAATATATAAACCAATTGAATTGTTTTTATTTTTAGAGGTCAAAGAACGTTCATTGGGCAGCATAATTTAGAGATTGACAGGAATCGGGCATAGTTTGTTTTCTTTTTCAACTTTTTCGCCATTAATTAGACTTTAATTGCGTATGCCACTCAAATCATCTCTCATGCCACTTACGGCACGAAAGACATACATTGCCGACCGCTACATAGTCTCCCGAAGGACTATACTGTGTGTATACTCTGCAGAAAATTTGGTTCGTTATTATTATTAAGAAAATCACGTGATGTGTACTTTAATCTGCATCTCTTGTGATTTTTCATATTTTATTTTTTAAGTGATAGACTTTAAGGTTTTTGCAATAAAAACAAGTCTCTGATAAATATATATTTTTAGAAAAATACATTGGAATGTACATATTTAAAAAAAAAATATTTCAAACAAAATGTAAATGACTTGTGGTTTTGTGTCCGGTTTCTGATTTCCATAGATACTTGGTCCCAAAACGTCCATGTGAGGTCAACTGGGCCTTACAGTTCACAGAGAGGGCATCATGGCTCGCACACACGTGTAACGGCACCGTATACGAGACGATGCCACGCTGAGACCCTGGTACCCTGTGGGGTTTCCCGGCTCTCAAAACGACCACCTGCACGTGACGCCCACCTGAAATACAGGACGAGACCAGCCTCGTCACAACGGCTCTTCTTCATTCATTGTCTTTGGTGACATGTTGAAACAACATTGTAACTGTTGCCTTTTATTTGTGTATTTACAGGTTGCCTTTTATTTGTGTATTTACAGGAACAATATGAAATATAATGTATATCCGTGTTTGTAAATAAACACATTTCATTTTCTTGTTCATAGTATTTCGTGTTAATTCAGGTATTTTCATGTAAAGTAAAACACGCGGCATGTCTTGGTTTTTAAAATTAAT
Source organism: Mordacia mordax (assembly GCA_036362905.1). NCBI lineage: Eukaryota > Metazoa > Chordata > Hyperoartia > Petromyzontiformes > Petromyzontidae > Mordacia > Mordacia mordax. Next base: position 135,553 of record JAZEWT010000008.1, on the reverse strand, counting down.
AAAATCTATCGTCATTTCTGAAATATATTGGCATGATTTGTTTGCACTGCGAAGTTCCCGCACCATGGGTGATTCTGTTCAAAGCGTGTAACACCTGAGGTAGAAGACTGCTTAAGAGGGTTGTTTAGTGTCAATTTGAAGCTTTGTGTAGTTTGAGAGCATTGACATACAGGTGGGAAGTAAACCTTTATATCATACAATAGTATTGTGCTTTTTAAACGTGAACTAGGTCATGAAGGATTTGAACTCATCACTCTCAGTGTAGACATACAAAAACTTGCTCCGCTATGCGGTTCTGTACATTACAGTCATTCCGTATAGATCATGTATCCTCATTATCAATTCATTATCAATACCCATGTAATCCTTGTAGAGGGTCGCAGGGGGGGGGGGGCAGAGACCCAGGGGGTTATGCTAGTACATCGTAGGGTACGCTTTTGGGGCAATTTACTCAGTAAGCCAATTAAACTGGGCAGCAGTTTATTTGTACGGTGGGAAGAAACCGGAGTACCTGGCGAAAACCCACGCGGACACTACGCAAACTCCGTACAAAAGCAGCCAAGCCGGGAGAGGGGGGGGGACTCGAACCCGGCCACATAAATCCAATGGTTTCAAGGTAAGGGTCGCGGAACAGTACTGGTTCGATGAACGTCAAGTTCTGGGGTCGACTGGCTGGTTCGAATGTAAACGTATAAGTATGCTGTACTGTAATGAAAGCTATAGCCAAAACATTTTGTTGGGTCGCAGGCATGAACGTCTATTTCCAACTGGGTCGCAAGAAATAAGTTTTGAAACCACTGGTATATAGAGCTTTCGATAACGCGAAGCACCGATCCCCGTGGCCCGTGTGAGGCATCAATCACTCTACTAACGCCGTGACGTCTGACGCTTGCTAACTGTGACGTCAAACCAATACATTTAGTTAGCTGTGACGTCATTTAGCACACTGTAACTTCTATTTTCCCGTGCTTAGTCTGTTACGTCATTGCATCGCTCGCCCTGGTGACGTCATGCGACAACTTGAAGCCAAGATGGCGGCTCGGTGACAACTCTGGTACGGAGAAGAGACGGGGACCACAGAGACACTAGGACCAGATATACATGGGCGATAACAGAGACAGTGGAGCCAGAGAGAGATGGGGATACGGAGACAATAAAGACACGGGGACTAGAGAGATACTGGAACAATAGAGACACTGGGACCCACAGATACTGGGCCCGAATTGACATGGGGACAATAGGGACATGGGGAGACCAGACGACACTGGGAGACACGGAGGTGGAACGGAGAGACGTAGACAAGGGTCTGAGACACACTGTGACTAAGACAAATGGACTCGGCGGGGACCTGCGTAGACGGTGTGTACAGTTTAGCTCGCGCGTTGCCAGTTTCTGTGGGTTATACTTAATTCAACAGCTGTTTTTCTGTGCTGCAGATTTTTAAAAAGAAATACAAGATCAAGGTGTACATCGGCCTCCTCGCCCTTTGTGGGAGTCATGCAGAACTCCGGCTTTGCTGGTTTTTCTTTTAGCATTCCCACCTCATCAAGCCAGGCTCCACCGCCCTCGGCAAGTCAGCCAAGTTTTGGTCAAAGAAGTGCTTTACCATTCAACACCCTCTCGAATAATGGAACCACTTCACATCCATCAACGTTCATTGAGCAGCCACCAGCCTTTAGCCAGTCTAGTAATTTTGCACAGCAGAGTAGCACATTTCAGCAGCCTTCCAACTCAGTCTTTGCTCACAGCACCACTGGTGTCTCTTTCTTCCAGCCCACAGTCGCATCATTTGGCCAAACAACAGCTCCTACTTTTGGTCAGACTTCAGGGTCCATTGTTACTACGAGACAATCTGTTAGCTCTGGATTTAATGGGCGTTTAGGAGGAGACAATATAAACGCAGGTCAGGGTGTATTATTTGGTCAGCCCTCAAGTCAAGCTGGACTAAGTGGTTCACTCTTTACCGCACCATCAAGTCAAGGCTTTAGTCATTTAAGGATGAGCACTAATAACCCAATAGGTGCAAATAACTCTCCGGAGCAGTCTCGGCAAATTGGAACCGTTAATGACAGTAGGTTAAATTTCACCAGTCACACTAGGAATAATTTTTTTCAGTCCTCAATGGGCACAACTTCACAAGGTCCATCTACCAGGATTGGTCAATCAGACAATGTGAACTTCAAACAACCAGGCATATTGAATTTTGGCCAGCATTTTGATGAGAATAAACAAATAATGCCCAACACCACCTTGCAGACTTTTGTGGTGAGCAATGAGCAGTTGGCTCCGAATAAAGGTTCTGATAATCCGCCTACTAGTTCTGCATTTATGCGGTCAAACAATTTGCCCGAACCTTTTGTCGTTACCGCAGAGGGTTTCAAATCATCTGCACACTTTGATGTCGAGGCGTCCTCAAGCCAGGACAGCAGTTCCAGGCCGCGGCCAGTTGCCTCGAGGGGATTAGGAGCAATGCCTTTCAGTTTTAGTAGACCAGATGAGCACAAGTCGCACCATTTATCAGAAGCTTTTGAAAGGAAAGGTTCGGAAGCAACCAACACTGCAACATTTTTATTTACAAATCCAAGTATGTCAAATGTCAGCAAAGGATCTACAAGTTTTATGCTGACCCATCCGGAATCCACATTATTTGGTTCAAAGAATCAGGAGGAGAAAAGTACTGAACTCCCGTTACCCGAAGTACGATTCGTCGAAGAAAATGTTTCCAAAGCCGAAAAATATGCTGAGCCGTTCCCCCCGAGTGACCGCGAGAGTGATTCCGAAACATTTGGTGCGTCCAAAGACAGGATGGTGGAGGAGAGGGAGCGACATCTCCAACAAGAGAAGAGCGACAAACCTCTGCTGAAGAGAACAGGACGCATGCCGCAGAGGGGGAACCTTTTCAGCCGTGCTTTGCAGGATGCTTGTGAGGGCAGCAAGAGGGATAGGAGGTCAAACAGAACGCTTCATTATGGTGACAGAGACATGACTTGTGTAGATAAATCTGAACATCCCACCTCTCGGGAGCACGTGGAGGCACACGGCACGAAAAGGGGTGCGAGGAAGCATCATGATGATAAGAGATCGAGCGTTGATGAAGACAAACCATTAAGGCATCTCCGTCCAGAGAGGGATGTGACGAAGATGAGAAGCAGAGATCCTAAACAAAACAGAATGAATACAATGGACTCCAGCCCAGGGTTCGGTTCATCAACAATGCAGATGGCAAGCCTTGCAAAAAACATTAAAATTTGTACTTCCAATGTAAGTAGTGCAAGGAAATTCCAGGTGGAGAAAATCACAAAGGACTTAATCCCATCTCGTCACGACGACGCTGAGGAGTCAAAAAAGAGGAGGACAGAGGCTTCACAACGGAGAATGCGACGAGGTTAACGTTGCCTCCTGTTTTGCTCCTCATCCATAGTTCTTGCTCGTTTTCCCATGTCTTTTCATCTCCTTTTATCTCTTATGTCTCTTGCACGAATTTCCTAACCTTCTGTCTTGTATCTTCCCCATCATATTCTCTAAAACGCTTTGCAACTTCCATGGATCCTGCAAGGACTATCATGTACCTCCATATGCTAAGTGAATCCTTTATTAGTCATTCTGCTTTCGAAATTGAGCTCTTGTAGAAATGTGGCCTTCTCTTGTTGTTTGGTTTCAGCATGGACAGAATGTTCAAAGTTACTTCTCAGCTGAGCATTGAGGTGATGCTCATCTCAGGCGTAGGCTCTGAGCCAGTGGTGTAAATTCCTCATTTTCTATGGCCGTTTACACCGGCAACAACATTACATTGCCATGCTTATTAATTCAAAGCGACAAAAGTAGCACTGTGTTTCCCTTGACGTGTTCTGTAGGGTCTCTGAAAAATCTACTGATCAAGAAAGTAATATCTGAGAGTCCCACATCAAGCAAGGTCGTCTCACCACCATCACCATCGTCGGAACTGTGCGCCATCGTGTGCAAGCACATTCCGCCCGAGCACAATACGCGCGACGCCATCCGCACGTGGGCCGGCAAAGTGCGCCGCATCAGCTGCCACCCGCAGAAGCAGCAGGCCGTTCTGCACTTCGAGGATCACGTACGTGCTGCGCCTTTTGTTATTTTTAGCACGTCGCCTCCACGTGCACCCGGCCCCGTGTACAGGCGCCGTGGGGACATCACCGCAACTTTAAACAACAATAACATGTTTTTTTGTTACAAATCTAAGCTGTGGGCAGAATGGCATGTCAACAACCATATCAGAGCAGTTCAATTGAAAGTCAAATTACGGCTATAATTTAGAGGACATAAACTAAGAGATAAAACGCATGGTTAAACAACCCCCACGATCGACTGACACGCTATGGATTCACAAACAGCAATGGATAAAAAGCTGTAAATAATGCTGTACAGTATTAAGACAATGCTGTGCAGCGCTTCGTGACCCCCGGGTGCAAAGCGCTGTATAAATGCAATTATTATACAGTAGTCAGCCTTTTTTCAAGGACAGTCTTGCAACATTTTCAGTCTGTGGTCTCCCAATTCAGGTATTTGAGTGGTATTTTTTTCAATTTGCATAACGTGGTCCCTGACGCCGGCACACAATAGTCTCCGCTTTGAAGCAGAGAGCATGTAGTAATCAATAGTTATTACACCCCGCAGTATTAACCCGAGCGGCCTGCCCGTCCCTTACCTCGAAGCTCTGCAACAAGCAGCGAATGCGCTAGCGCTGCGCCATGCCAGCATCCCAGTTAACAGGATGACTGTGTTTGTACGCGGTGTGAACATTGCTGAAACTGAGACGACTGCCACCGTTTGTGCTGTGCTGTGAAGATGATGATGGTTTTGGTGTTAGCAGTAATAATGATTGATGGCAGTGCTAAGAATCATTATGTTGATGGTGATGATTTTCGTCACGATTGATCATTGAGGTGGAGATAGTAAAGCTGATGGTGATCGTGGTGAGATAATATTTATAAAATTAGGAGGAGTGACTGGTGAGGACTGTCATGATTATAATGATGTAGGTTTTCACGACTCGATGCATGATGATTGCTTCGAAAAGCTGCTCTCTCGGGACAGCCGCGTCGATGGCTTCCTCTCTCCTCTCCTCGCGACGTTTGTGAGGCATCCTCAGGATGCCTTACTAACGTGTGAGGAGGCGAAACGTCGCGAGGAGAGGAGAGAGAGCCATCGACGCGGCTGTCCCGAGAGAGCAGCTTTTCAAAGCAATCATCACTGTGATGATGGTGATCTGAATCTGACACTGTTATCCTGTTATTTTTAACCATACCCCAGGTCCGTTTTACATGAATTGTTTTGGCTATGTTACACAGGCCTCGGCCAGCGCTGCTCTACGGAAAGGTTGGAAAGTTGGCGGGAAGGAAATTTCTCTCTTTTGGTATCGTCGGCGATCAGGTGAATTCCGCTGTAGTGATGCATCAAGGTTGTTGAATTAACTATTCAGTGTTGTGAATAATTATCTAATTTTTAAATTATGCTGAGGTCGAGCGTTGGTTCACTGGTGACCGTATTACAGTGTCAAGGGAAGTTCATCCAGCAGTGGATTAAGTCTGTATATGATTGCTGTTAAATTGCTAAGATAATTACTTGACTTGATGTGTTTATCCATCTCTTCTCTGCTATGGCCACTGCCCTATGACTGTTGATAACCGCTATGCATCTCAATTAGATACTTCTATGACACAGTCATTGTGCGTTATGGGTGAAGCAAATATAAGTGGATTTCATTCTCTGTCCCCGCGTACATGTGTACATAATAGTTTAGTTCATCAGTAAATTGGTTTTCCAGACATATATAATCAAGCAACATTTGTTTAAGCAAGTAAACGCTGATCTGGTTTTGCCTTTCTCGGTCTCATCAGCAGTTAGGCCTTTTAATAACGATGTAATAATGTTTGCACTTGCAGAGCGCTTTTCACCCGAGGGTCCAAAGCGCTGATTCCTAAATGTATTTTGCAATAGCACTTCATATGATGAGGACACCTCATTCAATGCAAGCAAAAAGCAGACCGTTTAATTTTTATTATTATACATAAACCCACTACAAATTCCTGTCGTGCATGCTAGGTAACTCTGAAAGCTGTACCTGTTGATATGATTTATACCAGTGTTTGTGCCATTCAGGTTCTATCTCGAAGTCGCCCATGGAGCCAAACAAAGACATCGAAGCAGGCTTCAGGCAAATCTTAGCTCCACTTTCCCAAGCGGAGGAGGCCTCCGGGAAAGTGGAGGACAGTAGCGGCATTGCACCGTCCACACACCTTGCCTCACGGCAACTCGCCAAGACCAGGTGTGCACAGAGTGTGGCCACCAGGGTCCGTGTGTGTGTGTGTGTGGGATGCATTCAGTACAAACCCTGGTCAAGGGCGATTGGTGTTTATTCTCACGTTAGTTAGGGGCTTCACAATAGATTTTGTTTTTCATGGATCAGTATTTGTTCTTACCAATACAAAGTAATAAATTAACTTAATCGGTAAATTTAGCGTTGGAGTTGAGACTGAGAAACGAGCGCCGCTCTCACGGAGACTTGCATCCTCAACAAACCGAATGCAGGATGTTAACACAGCCTGTAGTGA
>JAZEWT010000008.1:38744-128925 GCA_036362905.1 Mordacia mordax | reverse complement strand
GAAACCACCAAAGACTTACTTATAAAGTGGCACATTTGTAACATCTGTGCCTCACAAAGAAAGTCCTGCCTGAGGCGGTTCGATTCCCGCCTAGGGTGCCTTTCTGTGTGGCGTTTGTGTGTTCTCCCCCCCGTTCTGCATGGGTGTCGTCCTGGTTCTCCGGTTTCCTCACATATTAAAAATAAGAATTATTAATTAATTGGCCGATAACGTCTTAATATGACGCAGTTTATGACAAATAATAGTGCCAACTGAATGCATAGCTGCATTCACCTCGCCACTCTGGTTTCCTCACACCTCTATAATGATGTAAGTCACCCTGGATAACAGCGTCTGCTGAATAATAATAGATAATATTTGTATTTCTGGAAAACGTTTTACCTGAGTGTCACAGTGCTGCACAGAGCTGTGGAGAGAACAGCTTGCCAGTAAAAACTTAAGAGTAGAACAATTAAGTAAAATAATGACTAAATCAATGGACATATAATAAAAAACATAATTGTAAAACACAAAGAAAGAAAGACGTGTTTATTAATAGAGATAGAGAAAAACAGATGTGAAACACAGATGATCTTGTTACAAACAAAATATGTGTTTGTAGTTGTGTTTCTATAAAAAACAATTTCTTGCCATTCTCGTATGGGTTTGCTGATAATATTTACATATTTTAACAGTTCATAGATAATAGTCCACTGTGATGTAATGAGAAAAATACTGGTGTTCCCTAGGTCTCCATCGAAACGAACGGAGCCTCCGAGAGATACTGAGAGTGTGGAGCTCCCGTTGAAGGTGGCACGGGGGGGAGCGGCATCCAAGGAAGAGCTCACCTCGGTTCCATTTGCCCATCTCAAGGGCAGCACTGCCGGCAATTCTGAGGAGAAGTACCAATTGCTGGAGTTAAGAGACAAACAAATGAGACAAGGTACAGGTTTGGAAACTAAAGAATTGTAATTTGTGGATGATGCTAGAGCTCTTAACCCCAAAGTTGATTAGCTGCATTGCACTGCTCCCTGGCAATCCTGCCTACCTGAATAATCATCTCCAACGTGTGCAGAATGCGGTTAGTAGAGTCCTCCCTCGCACACCCATCCGCGATCACATATCCCCACTACTGGTGTCTCTCCACTGGCTACCGGTTAAATACAAGACTGAATTCAAGACCCTCCTCACCGACAAGACTCTCACTGGCGCCGCTCCGACATACATCTATGACTTATTTCAGGCATCCGCCTCTACACGACCACTTCAATCCTCCAATACGGCCTTGCTGCATGTAGCCAGATCGCACCTCCATTCGATGGGTGACCGAGCCTTTTAGTGCGCTGCTCCCAGACGGGAATACCCTTCCGTTGGAGATTCGGTCAGCTGAATCTCTGGGCATCTTATAATCTTGTCTCGAGGCTCACTTATTCCGTAAGACTTTCAAGTCCTCTGGCTAGGACTGTAGATGCGTCTCACTGTAGTCGTGCCTGGATGATGGCTCGCTGCCAACCTGCGACTGCTCAGGAACACTTATTCCTTTCTTCATTTGTTTAACAATTATTTTTATTGCTTATTGTATGCTCTTCTCTAAATTATAGCCATTATTTGACTGTCAATTAAATTGTTCTGCTGTTGCTGAAATGCCATTCTCTCCACAGCTTAGATATGTAACGAATTTTTTTATTGTTGTTGATGTGCCATTCATGTGTCGCTGGCATGATGTTCATTCCACAGCGCTCTAGAAGTGCAATTATAGCTAAGCGGATGTCCCATTCACTCTGGTTTATCTTGCTGTGCGATTCTTGAATGCTGCCACTGAATCAGACTATCTGAATTATTGATGCATTGTACCAGATTTTCTTCGCCTAGGTACCATATCCTATAGGACATTGGTGACTGGTCTTCCACATATCTCTGCTCTTTGAAATTCTGAGAATCTCCATATTTTGTATGTTCATCTATCTCGAGAGACTCTTGACATCAGTTAATCTCTGTTGTTCACGGTCATTCTTTCCTTCAAATTTTCAAGGTACAACCAGATTTTCAATTTCCTGTTTTCTCATAATATGCCTGAGAAATTTCGACTGTTTACTTCTAATATCATCCAACACCTTCTTTCCACATCCCATTCGTGACAAATTTTTCTTCATTTGAGGTGTGACTTGTCCAATATACCTTCAAGATGCATCTAAAGAACCTCATTTTAATTTCTTCAATTCTCTTTTCTATATTTGGTGATATTGGCCAATATTCTGATGTGATGTGCTTCTGATGTGATGTGAAAACTGGTATAACGTAACAATCGAGCACTCTTAGCTTCGTCCTCATAGAAATGTTGTCATTTTTAGAGTATCTATTTCATATTTAAAAAGCTATCTTTGGCCATGACGATCCTCCGTTTTATTTCATGATCACATTTACCATCTGATGTTATCCAGCTTCCCAGATAGTTGAATTTATTGACCTGTTTTACATTTTAATTACCTACACTTTTCTTTTTCTAAATTATCATGCATTGTTTTTCTAGAATTGATAGTTAAACCCTTCTCCTCACTTTTCTAACAACCTTATCCAGAATTTCTTGCAGCTTCCCATATGAATTTGATAAGAAAGTACATCATCGGCATAACGCAGGTCATTCATATTCTGTCCACCAATTATCAACCCTGGCAAACTCTCAATGTTCTCACTGTACAAGTTAAACAAGTCTGTTGAAAATACATAGCCTTACCTCACACCTCTTTTAATTTTTATGAAATCAATTAGTTAATTTCTGATATGGAAATGATGAATCTCACTGAGATCGAAAAGAAGCCTCATACACATGGAGGGAAGAAAGACTGTTTATAACATTAGATGCACCCCTGCAGCTGAACTGCGCTGCACAAGCCTGCATGTTGCCATCTCCTGCATGCATTAATCTCCATGTGATTCTGGAGCCGTGCGCACCCAGTACTGGGTACCGGTGGGCACCGCCGTGCCCCATGTAATGGCACTCTAGGCATTCCCATGGTGGCGGGGCCCAGTGGTGCCGATGCTTGCAGAACCAGCCTAGAGCAACTGTTGACTCCCTTAGAGGTCAAGAGGTCATCATGGCCAAAGCCATCAATGCTCCTGCCGCACCTCGTTACCAATGCTTTCCACTCTCCAACAGATCTGGCAACTACTGCACAGTCGACACGTTAGCTCAAACGATCTTCTCTTCCCTTTGGTCTCCCGGACCAGTCGACTGTGCCGCTGCGCGTCACAGTGATACCCCACCATTCTACATGCGTGTCTCGCCTGGCACAGCCTTTCTTGCTTGATCCTATCTACAGTCACGTTGCCACATTGCCTTCTGGATGTCTGCACTGCTCGTCTTGTTTTGCCATAAAATTCCCAGCATGTGTCTCAGATGTCTACTAAAATGGGCCCCTTTTCCCTCTGTATTTCACAGATAGTTTCGTTTATGAAACAACTGCTAGTGTTAATTTTGTTGTCTTTTACGTAAACTGAAAATGTGAAGCGTAGTTTGTTTCAGGTAAGATACGTTACATTCGGAGTGAAATATGATTAAATATATGTTTTTGTTTCTTCTGCCTTTGCTAAGCACGAACCAGACGCACTGAACTGGAGAAGGCCAGGGCGATTGTGGGGACTTGTCTGGACATGTGCCCAGAGAAAGAGCGGTACTTGAGGGAAATAAGGAAACAGCTCAGCATTTATGAAGTGATCCCAGGCACTGACAAGGTGAGCCCCCAGTTGCCCAGCATTGAGACCATGCATTATCTGCCATCTCTCCTGCTACAACAGCAGTGGTGGTGATGACTGTGGTTGTCGATGGCAGCATTCTGCCAGCTGCATCTGTTGGACATTGGATTGTTGCGTTGCATCACCTCAGGGACTGCAATGACTGTGGAGTCCAACATCTGGCCGATTACAATGATGACGCACATACGTTGATAAAGGGAGTGTAGCAAAGGTGCGTGCTTTGGTGACATTGAGAAATAGAAAGGGGATAGTGAGTCCCATGGATCAGAGCAGACCTAGTACCCCCTGGTAGCCATACACTACAGTACAGATTTACTTATGTGGCTAATGAGAGTGGATGATCTGATAACCCCTTGTGCAGGTAAATCACACGGCAGTGATCAAAGAATACAGTCGCTCGTCCGCTGACCAGGAGGAACCGCTACCGCATGAGCTGCGGCCACCGCACGTGCTTAACATGACGATGCAGTACCTTGTGAGCAGCGTGATGCACGTGGGGGAGGACAACTGGGCCGAGTGGTACGACTTTGTGTGGAATCGCACGCGAGGAATTCGCAAGGTACGTGGCACCTTGACACCGCACAGCAGTATAGTAGCACAACAGCTCGCGTGCTGCCATTCAGAAATATCCATAGTAAATAATACTCTTAAACATACCACCACAAACCTACACACCACCACTCACCTCCACTTACCTCCACAAAGACAAGGATCTCCCACTTTTTGAGCAGGTGTTATTAGCGAGAAGCACCTATGAAGACTGGCATGGCACAATTGGGGTTGATTGGATAGAACCATACCCGACCGCCTTTGTCTTCCCACTGCTGACGCTATACACCACAACAAGCGCTCGTCAATACCAGCCTAGACTTCGCTTGTGTTCGCTATTGTTGCTGAAAAATATATACGCACTCTGAGAAGGCCGTGTGGCTGACATACAGTTATACATTTTATGCCCAGGCTTGCATATGGGTATGTCTCAGAATTATTGTCTATGTATCTGTTGTGTTTTAGTGAGGGCGAGGCTCTTGCAGATAGAGACCGTTTGTGTACAAACATCCGTGTGCCTTTTCATGATTATAAACAACTAAATCTTAGCCGTGCACGAAAGTGACTGAGGCCACATTCTCTTGTGTGCGTGGGTACAGGATATCACGCAGCAACACCTGTGTGAGCCCATCTCGGTGTCCCTCATCGAGAAATGCACCCGCTTCCACGTGCTCTGCGCACACCACCTCTGCCAGCAGCCCATGGCCACGTTTGAACCCAAAATAAATAACGAGAACTTGACTAAGTGCCTGCAGAGCCTGAAGGAGATGTACCAGGACCTGGCCAATAAAGGGATGTACTGTCCAGGGGAGCCGGAGTTCCGGGGATACAGTGTGCTGCTCAACCTCAACCACGGAGACATCCTAAGGTGCCGCAGCCAATAGAGTGATTGAGCTTATTGTCTTTGTTGAATACTTCACAGTTGTTCAGGTGTTGATTAACAGACCGCAAATGTGGCCGAGCGCGCACGTACAAAGAGTTGAGCCCATATGTAGCCTTTAACAGACTTTTGGGGCAAGTGCTTTTACTGAGCAACTAAAAAAAAGAGCAACTGTGGAAGCAAGCACAGCATACGATGGTGAGGGTGGCAAACTCCATACCCAGTCAACTTTGTTGCCGCAGTGGTGATGTCTACACGTGCTCTACCAGATACCTGTTTAAGGCTGTGTCGCCCTAAGGGACAACCATATCTAGGTCAAATATTTGACGCTTATTGGTCATGAGCGAGAATCAAACTCGGGCCACTGATATTGTAGCACAGTGCACTACTAACCACTATGTCGCCACTCCCCACTAAATATATACACACACATGAGGTATACATGTATTAAAACATTTTAAAATGTGAATCATGACCATATACTGTGCGAGCTCATCACCTAGCATGGCTATACTTGACCACTGACAGAGTACATGTTCCTTGGTGCTGTTCTTGCTTGCGTCGAGCAGCCCTTCCTTTTATTAGCTCTTAACCTGGTATGGCAGACCCTTGATGAACTCCACTGGCCCCAAGGACCATGTGAGAGAGGCGTGTTGTCTGTTTGGTTTATCACGATTTGGCATTGTAGAGTTGGAAGTTATTGAAACTACCCGATTTAATTTTTGGTCCTAATTCTAATTTGATTGTTCACAGGTTCAGAGATCATGGATTGTGAGTTACGTGTTTATGTTTGCGTGGATTACTGTCTGACAGAGAGGTGCAGCAGTTTCGAGAGGAGATAAGAAATTCTTCACCGGTGAAGTTTGCCGTGCAAGTGTTTTCAGCACTCAACAGTAACAACTTTGTTCGGTTCTTTAAGTTGGTGCAGTCTGCTTCCTACCTAAACGCATGCCTGCTGCACAGATACTTCACCCAGGTGTGGATACGTGTGTGAGACATAACTGCCCACTTTGTACACCATAGTATATGAATAAAAGCCTCGACAGGCCACACCATTGCTAATACAAACAACCAAAAACTACCACCTCCACTACATCTCTGGTTTCACTATGTGCTGTGAAAAACAGCGACTGCCTGAAATGTCGCTTATAGATTAGGCGATAACGTGGATGAATGTGTTGTCTTCTTATAATTTTTGCTTGTGCACCACTACCAGCATAATATCACCAATTATTCTGATGTAGGTTTTCACCGCTCGATGGATGAGAATTGTATTACACTCCTGTTCTTTCAGGACAGCCATGTCAAATGCTCCCCTTCTTCCTGATGTTTTGCCTCCCACGTTGGAGGCATCATCAGGCAATCTGAAATGGCTATCCCAAAAGAATAGCTTATAGAAAACAATTCTTATCACCAGAGAGTTCAGTCACTGCTGGTACAGAAACAGACTGAATTCCAAGTTAAAACATTTTCTTTGTTTGTCGGGTAGGTCCGCCGTGATGCACTGAAGGCCCTCAATGTGGCCTACACTGTGCCACAGCGGAGCGCCAGCTTTCCGCTCCAGGAGATGATGCGCATGCTGCTCTTCGTGAGCGAGCAAGAAGCTGCTGAGTTCTTCTCCCACTATGGTCTCAATGTGACTGATGAGTAAGAATCTTAAGGCTCGAATCTCCCCTGAATCGTCGGAGGATGAATGGTGATGTTTGCTAAGAGCCACTTGGCAGCTCGGTCCGCTCAAGCGAGTGAAATCGAGTAAATAATTTTAAGTCCATTTTTGGTGGAAAGAAATTTGTGCTGTTCCATGCCTGTGAAGGTAATGAAAGAGAGAGTCCAGGGAAAACAGCAGCTTTGGGCCCAGGGAAATTACGCACAGAGTAGAATGATCAGAAAAGCGTAAATATGAATAATAGCTGTTTATCAGTGTTAAATGTATTCTCTAATTATGCACTCCCAAAAAGTTGTGCCGCTAATGGAATGTGTAAAACAATATATTTTTAAGTTTCGGGACAGATGTGGAATAGCGGCATGCTATCGCATTATTCATTTTTGTCAATGATTATATTGTGTCATGTCGATATATTACCTTACAACAACTCCTAGAGAGACGAACAAACTGATTGATCTTGTGTGTGTGGAGGACCGTGGAGTTGAATCGCGCGTCGTTCATCGAACCGGAGTGTACCCTGGCAATGAGGAAGTCCTCCTTCATTGAGGGAAAGCTGATAATGTCACTCGGAGAGGTGGTGAACGGGGGTCCGGTTGGTGGAACTCCGCGCCACATACCTAGCAGCAGCTTCGACTCCCAGGGCCGCTACACGGGAGACCTCTCCGCCGAAGGTGCATGCTGTGAGCACCGTATGCCCTGACCACTGCATCTCGCTGCATCTGCTTAGTGTGGTGCCTTTGCAGTCTCACTGCTCGCAATCAGAGGGTTGTGTGCTCATATACTGGTTGGGGGTTGAGAAAAGCAGTTGTGCTATGGAGAGACTTGCCACCGCCAATCGAAATATGAAATTTACATCACTAACCTTCGACTTCAAATAGCAGATGAGCACCGCCTCAGTGCCCATTTCAGCAGGAAGTAATTTTTGCGCAATGAGAATAGAATGGACACCGAACACGCTGCTGGTGACAGTGCGTAGGTCGGGTTCATGGTTTCTAGACACATTGAGCTCTAGCCCTCCAGGGAATCAGCATGGGCAGCACCAGCTTGGTCACGTTTGAAATCCACAAGATTCCTTTCAGGCTTGGTTCATAATCTCATTTGCATTTTTTAGCTTAGGCACACTTTTGTAGGATATTGGGCATTGTCACTTGATTAACAGTAAATAATTAATTCTGTCACACATGATTTTACACATATATTATGAGCATGGGGTGGCACGGTGGCGCAATGAGTAGCGCTGTCTCCTCACAGCAAGACGGTCCCGGGTTCAGTTCCCGGCTCAGGTGCCTTTCTGTGTAGAGCTTGCATGTTCTCCCCGTGTCCACGTACGTTTTTATTGGGTACCCCGGTTTCCTCTGACTGCCCAAAGACATGCTGCTGCCTAGATTAATTGGCCTGCTGAGCAACTTGTCCCCAAAAAAGGTGCCTTGCGATGTATTAGCGTCACAGCTCGGTAAAGCCCCACCTTGTGCCCTCTGTTCACTGGGATAAGCTCCGGCCCGCCCCCACGACCTTATACAGGATTAAGTGGGTATTGACAATGATGATGATGGTCATGAGTGTATGATTACCTGTGATTTGAAGAATGAATGTGTCTGTAGAGGCTGTCACGGCTTTTCAAACCTGGCCACTAACATGAGACGTTTTTGTATAAATTGTATTATTATGCTTTAGCCATGTGATTTTTCTCTGCATAATATGAATGCAGTAATTTGTAGGTGATGTGTCAGCATTGGGACTTTAAACCAAAATCAGTTAAATTGTGTGGGTTTCTTTAATATTAGCCATTACTGGCTGTCTTCGCATATTTTTTTTTCCTAAAATGGTTGTGTTTTAAATTTTGTTTTCAGATTCCAAGGACACTGCTGTGTTCGTAAAGCCTACAGAGAGAGACATTGTGCTTTTAGAAGATATAGAGGTGACCTTCGCTCCTGCGGGCTGTGACTCAAAGCGTGCTGCAGCCACATTGCAGTTTGCACCAGCAGAGAGGGCGGTGAGCCTAGGCTCCACCGCGGCCTCCGTACACAAGGCCACGGCTCCCATCGAGAGCGCGCCCGTAGCGTCGCTAGCAACTCGTGCTCCCTCGCCCTCGGAGCTGCAGCCACCCGAGGACGTGTCTGCGCACGCGCCGCTTGTCCCGCAGGATACGCCGGATGCAGTGTCATTTCCGGCGTTCTCTGTGCAGGTAAGTTTTCCAAACACAGTGTTTCAGCATTGTGCTGCAGCGCATTCTAGAGATCAGCCGATATATTGGGCCAATTTTTTGTATTTTTATCATATCGACGTCAACAGGTATGGACGCCGATATGGCTTCATATTGATCGGCACTTCTGGTACTCCTTCTACTGTCAATATAGGTAGATCTCATCACAATCTGTTCACAGTTTCAAGAGTTGTAAATAGTAACTTTACATCTCTCATATTACAGCTATTATAAGTATTGCTTAAAAACATAATGTAGATGGTAATGTAATGTATCCTTTTTATTACGTGTATTACTACGTTATCCCAATGGACGCTGGCTCTTATTGATGCTTTTGGGAGCATCAGATATACGAGTACATCCGAGCGTATTCGAAGCAGATTTAATCGTCTTATTCTTGCTGATCTGTTTTAGTGAATTATTTTTATTCTTGTTTTTCTTAATTATTCTTAATCACTAAATTTTAAATCTTAACTCTTGGGGCCTTCTCGGCTCACTGAGAGAGCGAAGCCTCGTTCTTGCCTAGCAGAAGCAGTCACCTCCATTTAGCAGTAACAGCAGCGATTGCCGTCACCCTACCAGTATCAGCACCTCACTCCCCAATTAGCTTACCTCCATGCTCACCCTTACATTCCTCACCTCGCTCTCCCTCACAACCCTCCTGATCGTCTCTATCTCACATGCACCACTCCTTCTCTCTAACCTCGCCGCCTCTCCAGATTGTTTTCCTCGCCTTCCTCTGTCCTCACCACCTGCTCAACTTCGTCACCACACTACCGTATCTCACCTTCCTCACCTTTTAATTCATCGCGCTCTCCTCACCTGTCCTCACATCTTCACAATACATCCTCACATCTTCACAATACATCCTCACATCTTCAAGTACCCCACATCTTACTGACCCTTTCACCTCACTCTCCCCTCATGCACAATACGCACCTGTATTGTAGATATGCCACACGCACATGTACTGTAGATGTGCCACACGCACGTGTACTTTAGTCATGCCACACCACCGTGCCTCCTTAGTGTTTGGCCTTACTGCCACTCTGGAAAGTTTGTTTTTCTCATTGTATCACCTCATCTTTAGGTTATCTGTTGTTAATGATGACCTAAAACACACGTGGCTGTCCTATGTCTGTACCCCGAATCATTTCCAACTATTCCCAACCTTCTTACCTTATGCCGTCAGCTGGAGATATTTCACTGGCCTTGTTACATCCATCCGGGTGAGGGATGCAATAGGCTCATTAATCTGTCCCTGACCGATGTCTCTAATTCCATTTCTATATTACGCCCCACATATCGGCTGCCGTGGGAACAACAAAACGTGGCCACTGATGACTGCAACCTGTCTTTCTGTCTTTCATTGTTTCAATTTTGACCGTGCGTCAGCAGGGCTCATTGGCCACGTTCCTGGAGGTGGCGGTGTGGCCACGTTTTCCTTTGCGCTGCTCTAAGAACGAATTTTTCCCGCCCCTCACCCCGCGGCGTGCGCGCATAGCCTACGCATCCCTGCGAGTCGCCAGAGTCTCCTCCGTTGCCAGGCGATGAGGGTGGTACGACGGCAAAGGTGTACTTGGATGGCACAGCCCCGGGGCCGGCGCTTGCCCCCTGCAAACTGCCAGTGCTCCCCGTCCCCCAGCTGTCGGTCACCACTGTCGGCTCCACAAGGGCTCCCGTGGCAGTGTCGTCTCCACCATCACTGCCCGCTCCTCCGCCCACTGCTGTGCCTGCTGCTTTGCCCACTTCTCTGCCCACTGCTGCGTCCGCTCCTCCGCCCACTGCACCTGTACTGCTCATTGATGATGAGGTGAATGTGCACCAAATGGCACGGTTGGGATGGACTTCACAGGTCAGGCTCTACAGGTCGAACGGGGCTTAGTATCCCAGTTGTATATGATTTGGGAGAACGTGTGCGCAACCCTTCCCCAAAGCAAATCTTCAGCACATTTTTATTATTTTTACAGAAATACCTCGTTATCTGCCTGGCATATATTTCACAATCCTTTACAGTTCGCAAATTTTTCTAACACCACCTTGACCCTTATAAATAACTACCCATCGGCACTAAATATTACACTAAAAACGATGAATAAACACTTGCTATTGCTACATAATGCAGACAAAGCTGAAAGCAAAACATATTATAACGTGTGACAATACCAATTTGTTACTTGTGACGATCACCTTCCTTGAGGTGGGGGTGAGGTCAAATGCCCACGGACCCTAACCTGCAGCACCTCCACGGGATGAATCATGTCTTCCTATACCGGTAGAGGTGGTAGAGTATTCCTAACTCTGTAGACTCTTGTCAAAATCGAGCTATAAAATAAATAACATGAATTTACATTACCAAAGCACCTTCAACCCAAAAGTGGTAAGGCGCTGAAGGAGCCACAAATTTTTCCCCTCGTGTGGACGTTGGCGGTGTGACTGCGGCGTAATGACGTGTTGGCGCATGCATGCTTGTGTGTGTGCTTGCACTCAGCTTGTGGAGTCCGTGTGGTGGGAGCTGCGACAAGAGGCGCTGGCCGAGCTGACCACTGAGCTGGCGCTGGAGGTGGTGAGGTGCCTCAACCTCACGTACGGGTAGGCTGTCCGCTCCAGCAACACCAATAAGGCGAACGTTGCCATTACATTCAGCTCGGGTCTGCGGTCCCCATTGCACATGTGCCCGTGTGGTCTCGTCAGATGAACTCGTTTGCTTACTTGTCACAAATGCCTGTCCTTTATGATAGATTGACTGTTCGTATCATTATCATTGGATTGTCAAGTGTTTCTTTCCTTTAAGATATTGTTAGTCAAGGTGTGTGTGTGAGTACCTTATAATGCCTTGTGTCCACATTCATGTTAACTTGTAATACCTCGTTTGCGTGTGTGTTATCTCCATTTTATTTGTATGGCCATCGTGACCCATTAAGAGAGCCCATTTCTTACTTGGACAAATTATCTCTCAGACTGTGACTGCCTTTTTGTTGAGCACTCACCCATGTCATCCATATTGCCATAGGGTTCCTCAGTCTTTTGCATCCTCAATGCCCAGTTGACCCATGTGGCTGCGATTTCCACGGGCCACTACGTTGTGCAAGCGACACCGGTTGAATCGCTGATTCGGTATTAATTTTTGGATTAGGCCACAATGAATCACATTGAGTCGTAATATTAGTTGGAAAACCTTCGTGTGATATCAGTTTTGTTTGCATGTCAAATAAAAACACACATTTAACTTGAGCTGCTCTGGTAGCTCTCGTGATGAATGTAATACATGTGTCTGTGGTGTGTGCGGTGACCTGGGTGCTGCAGCTGTGTGGAAGGCATCTCCACCGCACTTATAGACGACGTCACACTTGAAGCCGTGCGGGAGCTTGCCAAATCATGCATCTCCGAGGAAGAACGGAACGTTCTACAAGAGCGGTAAGCCACACCACGCTGTCACTGAACTCTTCCTTTTGCTGTCGTAAGAAAATATAAATGTTCTGATGTTTATGCATGTGATATCTGTTTGGTTGAGATTACATTCAAAGGTAATGCCCCTTTGTTTAATATGCACTCTTGTGCCAAGTTTTTTTCTGGATGACATCACAATTCAGATGAAGTTGGTCATTCTCAGCTCACATTTAAATTGTGATGGTATTGGTGTATGGCTGTCTTGCCGGTGACACGCACGTGTGGTACCACGTGTGCATGTGTATGCTTGTGAATGCTTGTGAATGCTTGTGAACGTGTGTGCGTACGTGTGTGCGTACGTGTGTGCACATGTGCATCTGTGTGTGGAGGCTGCGTGCCGAGGTGCGAGAGCACTCTGAGCTGGTGACCTGCCACGAGCTTACCAACGAGGTGGTTTCCTCTCTGATATCAGAGATTGCGGCGACGCAGCTTCGGTGAGCTCGGGAGAAGGACTCGTGGGCACGACAAAGGCGCAATACAGATGTGACGCTTGTAACACCACAGATACAGCGGCTTGAGTCCACATTTAAAAAATCAACCTTTTAATTCTCTGCACAGGCCTTCGTGACAAATATCATTATTCATATTTGTTTTTCAGTTGGATAGCATAAGTAAAATATGTGTCTGGTGGAGGAGGACTTGCACCACACATTTTTCTTAAGCGATTTCAGAAATGTCGGTTAATTGCATGTATACGGGTTAATTGAAAAAGCAAGACAAACATGTTGGAAGATGCATGCTTATAAATGAGCACCACTGCTAGCACGCCGACAGCGCACTGTAGTGATACCTCCCGGCATTACTGAGTTCAAACAAATGGGGGCGATGTGGCATTGACATCACTAGATTTCCATAATCTTACTCTGGAATGTAGCCTTACCTTCCTCTTCCTCCATAACAAACCTTTACACTTGTGTCACACAGCCCCGGGCACACACAGACTGTAATGTTACATTTTTGTGGAAGATCTTGTATGCGTTTATATTACAAAAGTGATGTTTTTTTTGTGTTTTAAAAGTTTGGGGACCAGATGAACACATGTGGTTAGCGTTTGCCTGTCGTGTGTCAGCGGCACTGATGCCACAGCGATGGTTGCCGGTTGTGGCTGTGAGCGCGCAGGCTCGCTGAGGAGCAGATGCTGAGAGAGCAGGTCTCGCGTTGCTGCGACGAGGTTGGTACCGTCTTGCTGGAGCAGATCCTGACCGAGGAAGTGTCAAAAATCGTCGCTCAGCTGCAGAGCGAAGCACGCGAGCGGGCTCGCCGCCTCACCGCGGCAGCAGCTGCTGTATCTCTGTCTCGTACCAGACAGTACTTCCACAGGTAGCGCCACACATTCCCAATAACACTCTTTGTGCGATGTTGTCGACTCATTGTTCTCGTGCATTGTTCCTCTTTGATTTGTAGGCTGATTTTCTACATTAATATGAGGTAAATTCATCATAATAAGGGTGTCACAACAGTGATATCAATGTGTCAGCCTCATCAGTTGTGATTAATCCACTGCTAGATGTACAATCATCCCAAAAGCCGTTGCTGTCTCTCACGGACTTGGGATGTAACAATCCAGTACCTACACACCAGCTGATTATATCACTCAAACCTCCATGTTGGATGTGCTTGCAAGTGTGCTCTCTCTCTTGGCTGCTCCTCCTTTGTTAGTCTAAACCACCAGCTGTCCCTTATCACATGTCTTGTCCAAGCCTGCTTTTCTTAACAGTCGGTGTGATGTATGTTAGCTGTATACGTTCTCTCTTGCATGTGTTTGTCTCTCAGTGGCATTACCACTAGGCGGCCGGTGCTGCTGAGCCCTTCTGGCCTGAATGCTACACCCAGTTTTATGCATCACATGCCCCTTATGCTTGCTCAGATTATATGATCCAATTTAGATTCATTCATAGTTGTAGGAATTGAATCACGATTACAGCCTCGAACTTGTGAATATTCCCCAGTTATAACAGTTCATAAAAGTGGGTAAAAATGGTGTTTCTTGCTTCTGAAAAGACATTCGATACCATATTTTGTTGCCAAAACCACACGACCATATCCCAACTGTTTACTTTTTATTCGTGTCTTTCATTCTGACAGTTCTTTGTAAGCATCATTTGATAGTCTCTTCAGCATTCAAATTCACGTTAATGACATCTTATGTTGTTAATGTGCTTCGTGATGCTCATATTTGATATTGTCCTGGGTGGGTAGCTCAATGGCACAACGAGTGGCTTGCGATTGGAAAGTTACGAGCTCAAATCCAAATTGGGGGTTGACTACTCATAATACCTCCCTCCAGGTCGGTAATATTCCACCACTATGGAATGTTAACAGTGGCTATCTGATGAATAAACATGTGCCATACCTGGTAATGAGGATTATCAACCACTGGCCCCGGGCTAATTCTAACCTTATGGCTGTAACCTGGAGGATGAGGCCACCTCACTGCTCCTGATATCACTAACGCATTATTGTTGCAGATGGAGCTTGAGGCTGGCTGCAAAGAAGCGTCTGCGCCGGTCCATGCTTACGTTCCCAGCCGCGCCAGCGTACTGTGCCTCAGTGTTCCACCACAGTCACTTCCTGCAGACGGAGCGATCGGGCGGGTCTGAGCCATGCCAACACATTGACACCAGCAGGTGCGCCACGGCGTCGGTGGCTCACAGATAGACGATGACACAGAGACCGCAACAGCCTTGAACCAGCAGTGAAAATTCAACATTTTTACGGCGAGCAGAGTCTGTAGGACAACCGTTGTTGACTTCCTCACAAAGTGGTGCTCGTTGTATCGACTCCGGATGGAGGGACAATCAGCTGACTTAACCCCCAACCGGGATTTGAATACACAACATTCCGATTGTTGAAAATTACTAGAACTACGGTTATATTTTCCTAATAGAAGTGAATAATATGGCATTTGAATGGCAGCTGTCTAAAGAACACTGTTTACCGTTATGCTTATGGTAGAGTAACAGTTTGGATGCCACACTCAAACAATTGCGTGTATACTCTTGGCCACAGGGCCACGGATAGGAGGCCGCAGCACCTGCCTCAGATGGGGGACAATTTCTTACTATTGACTCAGAATCTCTCACCCTGCAGATTTACATATTTAGTTCACAATCGTTTAGAATGATTATGGCATCGATATATCCCTATACCTGATGCAGGGTACACACAAATTGAGTGTTCATATATCTTGAGAGCTCCAGTTGCTTTAGGCAGAGCCTCGGAGACATTTTTTCCCAATTCAGTTACACTTTAACGTAATAATAAACTTCCTCGGTGCTCAGTAATGTAACGTGTTATAGTGTAACACTTAGGAGTTTAACGCGTTAAGGTTAAATAATAGTGTAACGCTTAATAGTGTAACCATGATAGGTGAACCTCCGCAATAAATGATACATTCTGCAAATGACATGACTGCTACCATGCGGCACCACTGGCAGAAACTGTAATGTTTCTACACAGCTCCAGGATTGAAATTCGTAGTGTCAGCATGTGATGTGTGTCCACGCACCCTCTCTCCACCACCGTAGCGAGTCATCTGAAACTGCACGAGTTGTAATCAATATATCGAGTCCTATCCTGGCTGCCTGGCTGTGTTGTTGGTACTATAAAGCAGTGATGCCTAATTTCCTGTCCCCCCCCCCCCCCCCTTGTCTTTGTTGGGTGCGATGCTTGTGTTGACAGCCTGTTCACACTCAGGAACGCGGTCACTCATCAGATCAATGTGCAGAGCATCTATCAGAGACTACTCGGGTATGACCGTGGTACACTGACCGACATATTTACACTACATGTATATTATACTTGCTTACCCAGGAATGCCTCCCTGAGTTTCAAGACTCCTTTTCAGGAGCATTCTGCTATGATTTTCACAATAGGGCACTATGAGCACTGTTTTCAAATCAAGTAATTTTCAAGTGATTTTGAAATTGGAAGATTTGGATGATGTCTTCACTACACAATGGTCTTTGTCATGAGCAAGTAGGCGTGTGTCCATGTGTGTGTGTGTGCCTGGTGGGGAGCGGTGGCTGTGTGGTTAGCACGCTAGGCTACAAACCCGGCGACATGAGTTCGAATCCTGCTGACGGCCAACACCAGTGACGATTTCCCAAACCAGTCCCAGGCCTCCCCGAGGTCAATTCAGCCTTAAATGACTACCTGGTGTAGGGTGTTAACATTGTCACTAAGGAGACAAAGTCGGCCGGGCGTGGTGCTGATCACCCACCTCCTCGTGTGTCGTGTCGACCTTCATAGGTGCTCGCTAACAGCACTTGTCCCTACAATCTGTTAAGGCTATACGGGGGATCTTTGTCTCTGTGTGTGTGTGCCTGACAGAAACGCTGTGTGGTCTCCGCTGGACCTAGCCCAGCTGTTGGTGGCCAGCTTGCTCAGCCCACAGCTTTCTCTCTACTGGAAGTTGCTGCTCTTGCTGCCTCCAAGCAGAGCAAGGTCAAAACAGGACAGGTGAGTTCAGAAGGCATTACAATGTGTGCTTTCAGAATGTTCACTCCCAAGCTATCGTAAAGAGAGCATAAAGACTGTTACAATCTGTATAGAAACCCAAGAAGAGCGAGAAATAATTGCATGAACGATCAGTGTTAGTGCTGTTAGTGCACTTTTAGCTTCCAAATAAACGATAAGGAATTATCTGTCAAAGCAACATGAGACAGTGAAGGCAAACACAAAGCTAGTAACACAAGACAAGCCCCTTTGCTTGGTGGCTATTGGTGGAGTTGTAGGATGGTCGCCACCTCCCACAGGAGCCACGCGGGCTCCGCAAACTCACCCTGCAGTGATTTGCTCGCGAGGATCCACACCGTTCTGCCAGTGATGTCACTTATGACTCGCGATTCAGAGCCTCTCGATGAAGGGGGTAATGAAGTAAAGGCTGTGGAGAATGATGCAGTGAATGAAGACTGTGGTTAATGCTACAATTCAGAGCCATAGTTGAACTTGAGGGCCGATTCTCGGCTTGGTTTGGCCATCTCGTTTCAATCACTTCTAGATTTGATGATTGCTTTCAAACGCTGCTCTTTAATGATAGCTGCATCAATCGCTCCTCCTCTCTCCTTCTCGACGTTTCACTTCCCAGTTGGGGGCGTCGACATTTCACCTCCTATGTTGGAGGTGTCCTCAAACGTGGGAGGTGAAACGTTGTAAAGGAGAGAGTAGGAGCGATCGAGGCGGTTATCCTGAAAGAGCAGCTTTTGGAAGCAATCATGCATCGAACTGTGAAAACCTACATCGGTACGTTTCTAGCTTTGTTCATCATGTGCCATTTCCTCTCCACGTGCTTGAATGTTTCATTGGTACGTGTTTTGCATATGCCTTGCCTATTTTGTAAGTGGCTGGTTCTTACGACCACAATCACCACGTCCTCAGCAGGCTGTTTGACTTACAGGCATCATTAGATGTCAGACCCAACTGCTACTGATGGTTTTGTTACAGATTGTTATGCCGATGGCTAAAGATCAAGTTTCAGCGAGGCAACATGGACAACAGTAACAGAGTTGTGGAAATAGAAGAGGAGGAATTTTTGAAAACTCTGTCCCTCTATACCGTGTACTGCCCACCCGGTAGGACATCGGCAAGCAGCTGTAACACTGCAAATGGAGTCGAGGCATTGAGTAAGTGTGACAATCCGATGGTTTCATTATGAAGTTTTACCTCAGAAAATATAATGTTTGGAATGTGGTTATGGTGGTGATGATCAGAGACGAGTATAAAGGAATGTCAGATTCGAGGCAGAGATGCCATGTCGATGTGTAACGTAGACATCTGGCATTTTAGCAGCTCTAAGAGAAATTGCTGGCATAATGAGCTCAGGCAGCTGGTATGAATGCTGGGAATGCCGTGGCAAGACAGGATGAGAAGAGGAGTGCCTTGATACGATCAGGCAAGACTGGCTGCACTGGGTGGGACACGCGTGCAGAACCGGGGGTCGATCTGCACGATAGGTAGTAGTGGGGCAGTCTCTACAGGTCCAAAGACCAGGGGAAATAGGTGCTATGGGCAGATGGTGGGAGACCGTCAGGGCACATCGTGGTGGTTGTATGTCGACTGTGTAGTAGTTGCCGGATCTATTGGGAAGGTATTAATGTTGAATAAAAATAAATGACATCCATCTGCAATGTTCTGCAATGGTATAATTAGGCTTGGAACAAGAAGAACTGGGATACAATCTCCGAAGCGCCGTGGAAGTGCATGTGTGCGTACGGCTGATGGAGAGATCATTGAGCGCGGTGGAAGCAGAGAAGGTCGAGGAGAGCCGGGTGCTCTTGGGAACGAGCGGAGTGCTGCTGCTTCTGCCCGAACCCGAGGCTGGCAGAGGCCTCCACCATGGCCTCACCGTGCCCAGCACCACAGCTCATGCGCGGCCCTGTGCTGCTCCGGACGAGGAGTACTGGGCAAGTGGCAGGCTGCAGCTGGCACAGGTGCTGGAACGGGGCCCACGGTGGCCACCCGTGCCCGTGGCCGTGCTTGTACCCCATGCTGCTGCCCACACGCTGGACATCAAACTGGTCGAGTATGGTAAGATTTGTGTCAGTTTTTTTTGTACGCTGGAAGGAACCGTTAAACTTTGTACATCTTTTTAACAGATGTCCAGCGGGAAGGAGCAAGCAAGTTAGAACGTCTCAGGACATTGGGGAAATTTAGTCTGGTGAATTAACCTGGACGGCATGCCTTGGAACTATCGTTCATACAGCTGTGTTAGTGCATGTGTACCCCCATTGGTAATGGGAAATGATGGAGATTTACGTGTGACAGTGTACAGGCTGTTTGTTCCATCCTTGTGCACGTGTAACTGTAACAGCCAAGCGCAGTGCTTCGTATGTCGCTTATGCAGTGACGCTGACTTCAGTGTCCCCGCCTCATCCTGTAAAGGTTTCTGGGGGGGCCAGAGCCTATCTTAGCAAACATAGTGCAAAGGAGGCCTATACCCACGATAGGACATCAGTCCATCACAGGGCACCATGGACACTTTAGTCAGGCCAATTGACGTAGGTTAGCATGTCTTTGGACTGTGGGTGGGGGAAACTGTAGTACCCAGCTAAACTCCATGCAGACATGGTGAGAACATGCAAACACCACGTACAAAGGCACCTGCAACAGGAATTGAATCCAAGACTATTTTGCTGTGAGGTGGCAGTGTTATACTCTACACAATTATGCCGACCTTTGGGAAAGCTGTCAAAATCATTAGTTTCGCAGAGGCTGGGTGGGTCATGGGTCAGTCTGTTGAGCTGATAACACTGAGGTCCTAGGGTCGAATCCAGGATCCGAGTTTCATCCATTTAACAAGTGTTCCTACCCCATTGCGTGTGTGCTATGTGAAGGGCTGAATTTAAAGGAACTGGTGTCCAGTGGGAGAATCAGCGATTACAGTGTTGTGCACATGGCTGAAGATGCTACCTTCCTTAAAACCGACCGAGCGGTAACTACATGTACAACCATAAACACAACCACATTGTATTTGACGCCTTGCAAGACACTCAGCCCATGGGGCAATGTTGCTATGGATAATCCCAATTGAGTCATTTAAATGCACAAGTAACAAACCCATGTAGAATTAACAAACTCCACGCAAAAAGACAACCGAGTTAAAAATGGAACCCAGGCCCTTATTGTGATGAGGCACGAGTGTTACTGCCACGCCGCCGCCGTCACCACCCTGCCGCCAGTGATTGCGAATGTCTCGCGTCCACGCAGCTGAAGGAGGCCGTGCGCTGGCTGATGTCCCGCTGCCCTCCACCGCCGGCTCTCTGCTGTGACTCTATGCGTGGGTTCCTGGAGGAGGGGATCTGCCGAGAGTTTGGGAGCCGTTTCTACCCAGACCAGGCCACCCGGCGCCGGACCCAAGTAGAGCCACAGGTCCACTGCCTTCCCTCGTCTGCTGTGACTGCCGTAGTCTGTGCGTGACTAGATCACCTAAGCATTTCACAATGAATGCATTATAAAATGGAGTTAAATTTAATCATCAGTCATCACCAGCCATTGTTTATTCACTACTGGATGAAAGCCTCCACCCGCCACCACTACCCCTCTGGGCTCTGCAATGCCATGATCCATCTCACTCATGTGCATGAGCTGAACTCATCACTGTATATCTGCGGTGTCCATCCTTTCTGCACTTTCTGTGCTCTGGCGGCCGTTTCATCACCACTGGGGTTCTGCAGTTGGCACCGTATGGACGCAGCTGTTTATCTTCAACAGGCTGCCCAAGCAATTGTGGAGCTGTACAACAGTGTGATCCGGCATATGGCTGCTGTCGCCAGCTCTACGGACCTGGCTGCGCTTTCTTGGCCGCCGGCTGAATTCTCGCGGGGCTCGCGTGCCGAGGCCCTGCCGCCGCACCTCCACTGGAACTCGGAGCGACACCTGCGCTGGCTCAAGTCGGTCCTGTTGCAGTTCCAGCTGCCTCCACCCCCACACGACGGTGGGAGAGTTCATGCCGGGAACACTGGGTTTTATATTTTGTCATAAAATCTCACCTCATTTTCTGCACATATAGAAATGTGTCAAGCAATACAAGAAATGTTTATATTTGTAACCGATTTTTAAACGAAGTCAGTTGCTAGAGTGGTGTAAAGGTTAGCAGTTAGCGCACTACACTTGAAACAATGGGGTACGTGTCTTAAATTTCCATCTATGGCTTTGTTCATCCAGCTGTATATTTGGGTGCATCAGTCGATTGCCAGGTTGTGTATGGTGGGGTAAGGTGTGGATATGCCCGCCTCTTTTCCAAAACGCGTGGTCAGCGGGAAAGAGTAGACCAACTTCCCTCTTGAGTTGGTTCTAGTGGAGGCTCTTCTGCCATCAGTACCTGAGCAATTGCAGGGCCGCTCCTTGGGACAAGTTGACATCGAATATAAAACACGATGTGAAGAGCATTAAATATAACACAAGTACATCGTCCTTGTCAGCCTTTAGCCAATTACCCTTGTGCTTTGACGATGAATTTTCTGCGCACAGCTGACTGGTTGACTATCAACGAGGCCCTGGAGAAATATGTGCCATGTGTGGCTTCTGTGGAGTCGCGGCCGGTGCTGTCGTCAAACCTGGCGCGGATCCTGAAGAAAGCCAGCGCGAGGCAGGGCGCGGAGTGGGGCACGTGTGGGAAAGAAGAGAACGAGGAGGATGTCAAGGAGGAGGAGTGGCGAAGAGTGCGCGTCTTGCCCTGGGACGAGCTGCTCGAATGCTGCATTGAACACAAGCTGTCTGAGTGCTTCCTCGAGATGAAGCACATCCCTCCAGGTGCGCGCACTCGACACGCCGTGTGGTCAATAAGCACAGGTGCGGTGGCAATGTGCTTCACAGTGAATGTTAAAGATTGCTGCGACGTCATTTGAAGGACAGTAGGTAACTTTGTGTGTTATTGTCCCAATTTTGCAAGTTTAAAAGTTACGGACATCTCTCAGATACGGAACAAATTTGTTCTTGAAAAGTTGTCCGCAAAGCGAAATCCCACCTTGATTCCTATTTTCCCATTGATGTTCATTACTGAAACAAAAATTGGACCCAAGATGTAATAAAATTGTTCTTAAAAATGCAGGAAATCTTTTGAAATCTTAATTTAAAATAATTTTATGACATTCTTGCAAATAACTCAATTTGAACACTACAATTTTAGCTCCTGCTAAAAGTTAGCAGAAACCACCTTAAAAAAGAGTTTTGAGACTTGGTGAGACCTTCCTGAGTAAACATGTGGAATCCTAGTAAGAAAGTTCCACCTGAGCTGCCATTTTTCACTTCTGCCCTTTACAATGTTCATTTAAAACGAATGGAGTGTTTATAATTTACACGTTTAGTCTGCGTTTCATAAGCACTGGAGCAGCGGGGCGTTTGTGGTGCACGGCAGGGAGCGGGTGTGCACGCGTGTTGTAACAGCTGCTCATCCTCCAGTTTCTGGCTGCTGCTGCTGCATATACAGACACGCTGAGTGAAGACGGTGACCTGCTCGTTTACTACCTGCCGCGTGGCGAGACTTTCCAGCCCTCAGCTGCATGGATGGATGCCGAGGAGGCCACGCTGCAAGCAGCGCGGTGCGTCCACCGCTGACCTACCTGTATATAAATGATATTGGATCTTGTGTTCGGCACCCCATCACGGACCCACACCAGTCACCACCACACTTGTTGGTAGGGATTGGTGAATGGAGGGCCCACGAATGTTTCAGGCATCACTTCATGCCGATTAGTCGTAGCAGGGAGTTTCACTGGAGTGGCTGGGTTCGTAGTGTGGTGTCCTAACTACTGTACTGCTGCTGTCTAATTTTAGAAGTTGTATAAACTCTTGTGAGTATTATGAACATTCTGTGTGCATATTTTATACAAGCCATACCTGTAGGTGTTCACTAACAGCACTTTATCCTATAGTCTGTTATGAACATATGGGGGATCTTTATACAAACCAAGTTATCGGTCACTGACCTCACGAACGTGTAATGTCCTTCAAGGTAGAATGTGTTCCACTGCGTTGGTGTGAATATCTGTGTGGAAGGCAAATTATTTAGGGTCAGGACCATAGTGGGTGCTGACAGAGCGACTCCCCCGTGCAGGTCACAGCGGGATGTGAGCCATGGGCAGCCGCGGCGGGGCCAACACACCCAGGTCACTGTGGTTGACGCCGCCGTGGCACTACTACCGGAGTCGCTCACGGCCGAGCTGCAGAAGGCCCTGCTATGCGAGCGTGAGGCAAATGCCAGGTAAGGCCTCAGGCTGCCGCCACGGGGGAATACGTGTCACAACCGTGCAGTCCCATCATCACACGCATCTTGATGTGTTATTGTGTACCAATGTCATGGCCAAAATTTACCAAGTTTGTAATATCTACTCCCAAATTACTAAATTGGGATAACTCAGAGCAGTGTTCATTGATACCTCCTGGCAGACTCGTTAGTTAGTAAGTTTGAATTATTTTACATGTTTTTGCAACACTACATATTCCTAAATAACTTGTTGCAGTATGTTTGTTTATGTGTAGTTTAATGCATATTTTCATTAATATTAGTTAAAACCATAACCGGGAAGTTTCAAAATGCGCATGTAATCAGTGCATTGCTTCCAATCGGGCATAGTTTTGAATGGAGTGGGGGTGAGGAGAGGAGGGGGTGAGGATGGTAAGGGGGCATCCACTCAACTCCCAAAGATGCCCACAGCAGCATGTGGACAAAGCTCGAGATTCTAAAGTGTGGCGACAACGGCGGCGTTGTCCTTGTTGCAGTTTCGCGCAGCAGCTCTCCACGTGGCTTCACAGTCCAACCGACATGCCGGCGAGCTGCACTCCCACCACACCGGCGGTGAGTTTTGCTCTGCTGTGATGACGTAGCATTACAGCTACCTGTTTGGAGATGCAGCAAACACGCATCTGTGTAGATGTGTGAACTTGAGGGTTGTGAAGTTAGTGCTGAACACTGAGGACTGTGCTGCATGACCACCGTTCGTCAGTATAATGCAGCACAGTCGAGGCAGTGGGGGTTGATGGATCACACATGTCGTGAAACGCCTTCTGATTTGTGGCCATCCATGTCCATCTTCTGGCTTCTGGACAGAGTATGGAGACAGTGTAAGCAAGTATGGCATAATCTCTCGATGTTCGAGAATTGGAAATTACTCCCCCCTTTTTGCACACATGGGTTTTCTCCAGGTTCTGCAGTTTCATCTCACAAGTATGTTGCTAAACATCCCAATATAGTATTCCAGACCTTGGGAAATTTTAGGCACATGTTCTGGCTGCCTTAGTGCTTATTAAGGTTCCCTATGCTCAGAAAACTACATGTTAGAAAGTTTCATTTATGACTGAAATATACAAATGTAAAGTTAACATTATAAACACAGGGCCAGTGTGTGAAAATGCAGTAGGTGTCAAGATTGTGCTTGCAGATGGCAGACCTAAAATGTTCTCATTGCTGGCACCATCTGTGCTTATATATGTGACATTTCCACCACTGGCTGTGTAGGTCTTTAAATAGGAGACGAGCAACAATGCAGGTGATTACCATGAATCGTTGTTTTACAGCTGCTGCAAGAGGAGTGGGAGGTAGATGTGGGGGACCCCCTGGTGGAGGGGGAGGCCTGGGCCAGGGACCCGACTGAGTCGGTCTCCCGGGAAATCTCTCGTCTCAGGCGGCAGATCCGCGCGGGAAATACTGCCGATCGCTACTACGAGCTCTACCTGCGGGGCCTCCTGGAAATAGATGTGTGACTTTACCGATAAGTGGGACGTTACACTTCCGTTGTGGCGAGTTTAGAAAGTGACAGATGTATTTTTTGCATAATATTTCCTCAGTTTGTTAGTGGAAAAAAAACCTTAAGCATTGTGAATACCCTATTTGTAGCCAAGTGATAGTTCAATCTGACAGTTACACCACTAGACCCTGGCTCGTGTGGCTCTCACTTTGTATTTCCGGCAGCATAAGTGACAGGATATTACATTCTCATTCGGAAATATCACTCCTACATCCACATCACCATAAAGTTTTGATATTGCAGAAGTGTGCTTCATAACAGTAAGGAAACGTTGCATTGCAGAATGTATTCAAATTTTCAATAAAGCTCATTTATTCAACTGCTGGTGGTGTTTAGTTGTGTGTGCAGCATCTTTTCCACACCAGTCTGTTGCTCTTCCCTTCCATCCAGCACCAGCGAAAACACTTTTAGAGAGCAGAGGTCTCATTCTGAATCAGTTGAACAACATTATCTTTTCATTGGCTGTATAAAGTGTAACAGCTGCCTGACATGTCGCTCCACGTGAAGCTTTGGGTCTTCTCAGTCACAGTTAACCTTTCTCTTTATGCTTGCAAAACATGGACCCATTTAGTGAAACCTCTGCCTTCGATCCATCCTTGATTTACCCAGAAGGATTGTAGAGGCGCTCACACATCTTTGAAAGAACTGGACATAGTCACATTGGTGAGCTGTGGCAGGTGGGGGGGGGACTTGGCTGCGTCATGTAGCTAGCCCACATGTGCAACAGCTTCTGTTTGGCGGGATAGAGTATAGTAACGGGCACGTATGAGCTAAAGATTATTGGACTTGCCGATGACTTGTACTAACGGTCTCGAGATCGGCCTCTGAAGAAAATATTTGCATATCGAGAGGGTTTTTCACTCGAGGGTTACAAAGCACTGCACAGAGCTGTGGAGAGTGGCGTCAACAGCATCAGGGCAGATCAATTAAGTAAAATAATGACTATCAATAGACAAAATAAAATTATTGATTGCTTCGAAAAGCTGCTCTCTCGGGACAGCCGCGTCGATGGCTCTCTCTCCTCTCCTCGCGACGTTTCGCCTCACACGTTGGAGGCATCCTCAGGCGAAGCCTGAGGATGCTCAGGCGAAGCCTGAGGATGCTCAGGCGAAGTCTGAGGATGCTCAGGCGAAGCCTGAGGATGCTCAGGCGAAGCCTGAGCTGTCCCGAGAGAGCAGCTTTTCGAAGCAATCATGCATCGAGCCGTGAAAACCTACATCATTACAAAATAAAATTATTGTTAAATGAAGGGATAAGCGCTCTTGAGCATGCACAAGTCAACAGCACACCATCAAGTGCACAGCAGTGAGCTGCATCAACAGTCATACAAGGCTTCAAGGTCTTATGGACCAAGTGAGTCTTAAGACCGAATTTAAAGATGCCCAGGCATTCAGCTGACCGAATTTCTAATGGAAGGGCGTTCCAGAGTCTGTTAGTAGTGCATGTCAAGGGTCAGTCACCCATCGAACAGAGGTGTGATCTGGGCACATTCAGCAAGCCCGAGTTGGAGAATCGAAGTTGTGTTGAGGGTGCCTGAAGTAGGTCTCGGACGTTTGTCAAAGCAGTGCCAGTGAGAGCCTTGTCGGCGAGGAGGGTCCTGAATTCAATCCTGTGTTTAACCGGTAGCCAGTGGAGCCACGCCAGCGCTGCGGATGTGATCATGGGAGTGCGGGTGTGGATTCTAACAG
The DNA here is from genome assembly GCA_036362905.1 of Mordacia mordax. NCBI lineage: Eukaryota > Metazoa > Chordata > Hyperoartia > Petromyzontiformes > Petromyzontidae > Mordacia > Mordacia mordax. The sequence continues at coordinate 102,512 of JAZEWT010000008.1, read as the reverse complement.
CCGCATTCTGCACATGTTGGAGATTATTGATCAGGTAGACAGGGATGCTAGGGGGTAATGCATTGAAATAATCGATTTGTGAAGAGATGACGATGTGGATTAGCTTCTCAGCGTCAGAGGGTGACGGTGCTGTGCAGTCTGGCTATGTTTTTGAGATGGATATAGGCTACCTTCGTCAACTTGACGTGTATCTCGAAGGTGAGTAAGGAATCAAGAATCACTCTGAGACTCCGGACTGCCTTAGCAACTTTAATGGTCAGGTCGTCAAGTCAAGCATCAAATGGATGGGTTCAGCCTTAGACAAATGGTGCGGGGTTCCGAAAAGCAAAACGTCAGTTTGTCTCCATTTAGTTTCAGAAAATTTGAATGGAGCCAGGATTTCAGAGTTGACAGTGAAGATGACATCCTCACGCATTGATAAGTGGCTTTGCGTGGACATAAATGTGAATGCAATAAGCATAGCAATGGTAGCTTAGATTGAGGTAGCATAGGATATGGCCAAGTGGTTTCATGTAGATGCTGAAGAGGAATGGGCCGAGGACTGAACCCTGAGGAACAATGGATCTGAGTTACATCCTCCGAGGCTGAACAATTGCTTCCGGTCAGAGAGGTAGGAGCTCAGCAAGTGCAGTCACTCCAGTAAGATAAGGTGGTCAACGGTATCAAAGGCTGTGCTCAGGTCCAGGACGACAAAAGTACTTGACAAGTCTCCATCTGCAGTGACAAGTTGATCATTAACTACTTTGACCAGAGCAGTTTCAGCACTATGGCCGGATCTAAACCAAGATTGGAAGGAATCGAAGAGATTATTGTTGCATGGCTTATGCACGATCGAGGACTACAGAGAGGAATGGTAAATTGGAGATACACCAATGATTATTAGGGATGTGGCAATCGAGGCCGGGTGTTTTTTGAGTAGAGGGGTTACTACAGCTCATTTGAATGGTGGGGGAACGATGCAGCAGCAAAGTGAATTGAAGAGATTAGTGACGACGTTGGTAAGGGATTTTAAGTTTGTCCCAATGCGTTTGGATGGTAAGAGGTCCAAGGCCCCGTTTGTAGACCGAGATCTGGTAACTAATGAAGAAACATCAGATTCCGTTTATTCAGAAAATTCCAAGAATTTTGCTATCGGGGTAGGAGAGGCAACAATTGCTAAGGTAGTGGGTGGGATGTTCAGACAGGGTAGCGATGCTTTAGGCTTTGGTGTCTTAAAAACTGAAGCAACTGATCCCCCAGGTCTTGATTAATAAAGAGAGATGATGGTGAATGAGTGGATGAAGGAGGCCGATGGGTGGTCGAGAAGAGGATCTTGGGCTTGTCCCAGGCATCAGCAAGGATGCTGGAAAGGTGGTTAGCACGGGCGCAATCAAGTGCCTTCTGGTAGCAATTGAGCTGGTCCTTATAGATTTAACCTTGGGCGGTGAGGTGTCGAGGTCTGGTGAGAGTGTGATTTCAGACCCCGACAGAGGCCAGAATTTCCGTTCGGCCGTGCATGCAATTGAGGTCCCGAAGTTCAACAATATAGCAGTGGGATGATTTTCCGCCTGAGACAGCGTGATTTGATTGGGGTCAAAACATCTAGTATGCTTGATAGCGAGCTGTTGTAAGTTTCAACTGTCGCACCAGAGGCAAAGTGAGCCGAGGCAGAGAGTGATTCAACTGTTCATTGCAGCGGAGAATAGGTCTGGAGAGATGGAATTAAAATTTCGGCATTGGATTTGGTGCTGAGTGATGGAAATGGATGGCGGTACCTGAATACCAAACCACACGGCATAGTAATCAGCCAGACCAAGATGAGTGACGGACAGGCCTGGTTACAGAGATATGCCCCTTGTACAAATCAAGTCACGAGCATGGCCACATCTGTGAGTGGCAAATGCAACATGTTGAGTGAAGGATCATAGAAGACAGATGGAGGGAGTCCCCTCCAGCTACAAGCAAGAGGGCAGAGAAGAGACACTCAGAACTCACAACGGCGAATGGACACCGGGCAGCTGAAACTTAGCGAGTTGGCAAAGGAGCTCTGATGGTACCTCGGCAAGTCATCTCTGGCAACCCACATAGCACTTGGTTTGTATCGTAACCTGTCAGCGAGTCTTCAACACTTCATATAGACTGAAAGTGCACCTAACCTGGCACACTCACTGTGGTGACATCACCGCCACTATGTAGTAAACGGCGGTTGTTGAAGAGTTGGCGAGTGAATCATCTTACCTCGTATCTCGTCATAGCTGACTTCCGTCCACGGTCAGGGGCCTCGGCGGCAACGTGGGCGAGAAGGAAACCCGCGCATTCTCCGAGACAGCAAGCAGCAGGAGACAAAACCAAATAAACACAAACACCACCACCACCACAAAACTGCGACCCCCAATCGTAATTGCTGGCGACGGGAGGAGAGAAGGAAGCACCGACTCCATTCGCGGTGAGGAGTGAGGGTGCGAGGTGGTGAGCACCGGTGAGGTGAGGAGTGATGAGAGCTGTGAACTCGGTCGCCGCGCTGGGCCCCTGGCCGGGGGGACTCTGGCTGTGGATCCCTGTGCCCCGCTCCTCCCCGTGGGATGCCTCTTCAGCTTAACTCCTGGTTCGGGTCAGTGTGACCCAGACGTTGAACTCTGTGACTACACTGCGCTGAGAGACGGGTTTTGTCTGTGGAGACGGTGAGCAGAGTGCGACGACTGGAGAGGCCGCTCAGCTGCTAAGTGTCGGGCCGCTGCTTGTGGCCTTGTTGCGGGACTGCGTGGCCACCGCCGCCGCTCCTCTGCTGAAGATGTCCGCTCCCATCAGGCCTTGGGATTCCAGATTGGTTAGCGGCGCGGGCGCTGCAGCCGGCGCGGTTCGGGTCCTCGGCGTCTCAGCAGGGCTCAGCACGGCGGCCGCGGAGGCTCGAAGCCCAGAGAACCCCGCGTACAGCGCCGAGAACGCTCCGAACGGCGGCAGCTTGCCGCTGGGCAGCAGCAGCTCGGGCACAGAGGGCAGCAGCAGCTCTGGGGGCACTCAGAGCACGCAGGAGACGCTGCCCAGCCAGGACCTGCCCTCGCTAAGCGAGGGCGACGCGGACGCCGTCCCCAAGGCCTGGGGCCGCCTCTACCCGATTCACCGCGCGTTCGCCACGTTCGGTGCGTCTTCTTGTGCTGCGGCTCCAGTGAATCTCTCAGGCAACTCATGGCACCTTCGAGTCTTGTCCCCCAACCTTTCAGTAAGCCTTCGACGCTCCAGGAATCCCGCATCTAGAGCTTGCAAACTCACTGGGTACTCTCTGCTGTAGTATTAAACATCTGGCTATCTACGTGCCCCCAACGTGCATCTGGCCTGGCACAAGCGCCATACTGACGTCACCACCACTTAGTGGGGAGTGTTATTGGGTTCTCTGTTTCTCGTCTCAAACTCCGTTGATTAAAGTGAGTTTAGTGCAAGTGCATTTACGCTTCATATTGTTATTCATTCATTACCAATATCCTCTTAATCCTATACAGGGACGCGTGGGGGAGGCCAGAGCCTATCCCGGCCGACAGAGGGCGCAATGCGGGAGAATACCCAGGATCTGACGCCAGTAATAATAATTTCGCTTCGATAGCACTTTTCGCCCGAGGGTCACAAAACTCTGAACATCGCAGGGCACACTTTTTGGGACAATTTACTCAACAGGCCTATTAATATAGGGAGTAAACTGGAGTGCCCAGCAAAAACCCACGCGGGCACGGGGAGAACATGCAAACTCTATGCGGAAATGTACCCGAACCTGGAATCGAACCTTGGACCTTCCTGCTGTGAGGCGACAGCGCTACCCACTGGGCCACTGTGCTAAAATTGGTCAGTTGTTATGTGCTTATATGTATGATTCAAGTTCAGGTTTCCACATTCATTTGTAAGCATTACCTGGGTCACCACAATGACAGAACAATAACATAAACCAGCATAGCACTTAAGCAATTAGAAGCTAGGATAAAAACAACTGCTACACAAGAAACTTAAATGGTACAGAAACATACTATTAAATAATAATTGCACTTCCATACAAAGTTGGCGGCAGCAACTTTTTGTAGCGCGCAAGGAATCGTGTCGCTCAAGAAGAGTGCAAAACGGCTGTGTATGTTATGTGACTTGTGTGTTGTGTTGTCTTTGCAATGTTCCATGGGCATTGTGTGTGTGTTATGTGCCGTGTGTGTTGTGTGTGCGTGTTTATATAATTTGGAGGAACCCCGTGTTTTTCGCTCAGACTTGGTGTGCGAGGAATACGTGTTTGGACGGGCACCCTCGTGCTCCGTCTGCTTTAACAAGCCGTACATCCGTGCCTGCTTGGGAGAACTCTACTCTGCGTACAGCTCCAAGCACTTCCGCATATACAGGGTGCGCGGCCCGTGTGTAGGGCATCACTGCCCATGCACACGTCCAGGGTGGAGGAGGAGCAGTTGGTACCTAACCATAGACTTCAGGGATGCAGCTTTTGACTACAGATTCAATCGATTACGTAGGCACCTGTTTCACAGCCCTCGCTGCAGTGCACAACGCTTCTGTCACTGCTCCCGCTACCTGACACAAACTCTCCTTTCATCTTGGACCGATCACATCAACCATATCCTTGAAAATACTACATAAGCAGCTTCTTTACCATGAAACGTGCACTTACTGGGCTCAGCTCCATGCCTCCGAATCTGTCTCTCGTTATAAACCATTAAATCGTATGTCTGTGAACTTTGGTTGGTTCTAGTTTCATGTATTGAGAATGGCAAAAGTGGCAGTGATGCATGTCGATACGTCTCACTCTTACCTGGGGCGAGATGTATGCAGGGTGTTTAATGTTGGGCTGTGCTTCGAAGGTGATGCAGTTTGATGACCTGGTGTTTTGAGTTCTTTGGTGATTTGTCAATGTTGCCTCGGCTAGGACCAAGAGGTGTTCCTGGAGGACTTTAGTTCGAACGGCACGTACATCAACGGAGAGAAAGTCGGAAAGAACCAGCGGCACGTACTAACAAACAACGCGGAGATTGCCATCGCCTTGCCCACGCACAGAGGTAACACTGCATTGCCGAGGGAGACTATCCGCGCATCTCTGTGTTGCAAAGCTTGCTCACTGCCTGCATCACCAGCACCTGTCGCATTCCGGCTTTATGATGACCAGACGCCTCTTTCCCATCTTTGACCCTCGGAATACAAATACACGTGCTGCATTCGTCATCAGACGTTCTTTGAGTTTGTAATTTCAGCATCGCTGATGAGATGATAAATATCAAAACCAGTCTCGGATTTGCTTGTATTGAACCAATGCTGCTGAAATTATGCACTACTAGAGATATTACATGTGAGGCTCATGGGATGTGTGATTTTTTTAAAGGTACTGATATGGGAAGGATGCGGAATGCCTACTTATTTATTTTGCCATGTATATTCTCGACAACAACACGAATTAATATTTTCTGTTGCGCCATGGTAAGTTTTGCTTCTCGCCTTAACCCTTGACCTCATCACTATCGTTGCAGCGTTTATGTTCACTAACCTTGCACGATATGAAGAGTCTGACTGGCCAGAGGACATAAAGAAAAAATATATTATAACACGTACACTCGGGAGGTACGTGTTTGGCGCAGGGGCTGCAGAGGAATCGAGACGATGTTGACACACGTTGCACAGCATTTATTCAGCTCACTAAGCAAGCAACAATATAAACATGCCAAATCTGAGAATCAAAAAAAATGAGATGGTGGGCGGGTGATATTGCTTTTGTCGAGATGCATTCTTCGGTTATATTTATTTTACGCATATATCACCATAGGCACATCGTTTTGACTGTGCTGTGTCATATATACAAATAGAAAATGTTCACGTGTTAAGTACCTTTTATACGTTCACATCTCACATCCCAATAGAAAGTTGGATCTCGGTGATACAGGCAGTGTGTCAGCTTCACTTTGAGAACGGTCCATTGTTCAAAATGTCAGCCTACTATTTATATTTCTGGTTAGACACAGCATGGCATGCCCCAGTGATAGCACTCTCGCTGCAGTGGTTCGCAGTTTTTATCTGGTAGGCTGCCCTGGTTAATGTTGTGGGTGTGTTAGCCGTAACATATGAAGTGCCATAGGTGCTGTATCATTTGCACAAGCGGAGGCCATTGTTTGCCAGTGTCACGGTTCAAATTTCCCACACAAAAAATACTTGCAAAGGACTTACGTGGGAAACACAGCAACTCATGACCCTTGTGAAAACAAGTTGTGAGATCCGGTAAGGATTTTCTGTGACCGATAAATTGAATTGTGCAGCACTGACAACGCGGTCCCTTGCTGAGTTGGTTGCCTGTGATGCGACAGTGGTGTTTTTGGAGAAGTGAAGCTGGCTTTCCACAAGGGCAGCCAAAGAAAGGTCGCCATTAAAGTCGTTCCCAAGAAAGGCCTGCCCATCCCACAAGTAAGAGATGCTTACATCAGCCTGGCTGCACACGTGCACATTGGCTGAATAGAGGGTGCTAAATGGGCTCGGCACGGGCTGGAGAAGAGATGGACTGATGTGGCACAGGAGGAAGTGGAGCTGAGTGGACTTGCTGAAGACTGGTACTAGCGGTGTCAAGATTGGCCTCTGTAGAGGCATATCGTGAAGAATGCTATTAGGCAATTGAAGGCAGTCGTCCTCCAACAACAGCGGAGGTTAGAGACGCATTCAACAACGAGCGGCGCACCGGGCAGCTAAAATACAACAAGTTGGCACAGTAGGGGGCACAGGTGCTGCATCTGCCAGTCATCTATTGTCAGGCAGCCCATAACACCTGAGTTTGTCCTGTGATCTACTGTCATCGAGCCTTCGACACCTCACGTGGTCTCAAAGTGCACCTGGCCTGGCACAGGCACCGTGGTGACATCACCGCCACTTCGTGGCGAATGGCAGTTGTTGTGTTGTCATTGTGACGTGCTTTTATATGCATGGTGCCGTTGCATATAATGTGCGCGCATGTGTGTGTGTGATAATCGGCACTCCGCACACCCTTGCAGACGAGGTGCTGCAGCTCACTAGCCAGGTGAAATACTTTCATTGCTAAAAAAATAACGAGGTTCTGTGAGGCCAACAAAACACTGCTTGGTAACTCCGTTTGGTAGTCCTCCTGCAGGGACGTGAAAACAGAAGTGGACATTCTAAAGAAGCTCAGGCATGTGAGTACGGCGCTGTACGGGGTACTCTCACCTCAGTTTATATTTCTTGAACACAGATAGGCTCAGCGCATTGTGACTCTTCCTAACAGTCATGACTCGGTTGTGTCTCACAGCCATGCATCATCACGTTAGAAGATGCCATTGACACTGCCGACGCGCTCTACCTGGTGCTCGAACTGTACGTATTCTGATCACCGCGTCAGCCCTGTGTTCCGTGTTGCTGAATAGGTGAGGTGTTCCCGATAAGCTTCACCCATTCACGTCTGCACGGATTTCCACAATACGTTTTAAAGTTGGATTTAACACAGTGGTAACATTCGTGCCTCGCAGGAAGAAAGTTCTGCCTGAGACAGCTCGATTCCCACCGCGGGTATCTTTATGTGTGTGGAGTTTTTTTTTGTACTTCTGCCTGGATCTCCTCCAGGTTCTCTGGTTTCCTCCCAAAGCTAAAACACTCCGCAATAGGCTGATACATCGTCATGTATTGGTCTCCTCTCGCCTCTGAGGCATTCTATATTTGAATGAATACCTTCGACATTGAAAAAATACTGTGCCACTACGTATTACAAATTGTAACATTAAATTTTTGTTCACTTACTGTTATTTCATCTTGTTTACTCAGAAACATCTCTCTGAGACTCACGAATTTTTCTCAGGAAGTTTCTGCTATATTTTTGCAGTAGCATGCAACATTTGCCATGTTGCCCAATCAAGTAATATGCAGTATTTCAAATTCGGACTGTGACACTGGCACACAATATCCAATAATTCACTGTATTAAATCACGGGAATTTTATGTTCCACTGCAAATCAGACCAGCCTGTATTGCGTAATTATGATATGATAGACGGGGATAGCCTGTGATCCTGTGGAAGCCTTCATCCAGCAGTGGAGAGATGAAAATAATGTTATTTTATTTGACTAAATGTTGCCTGTGATTTGGAGTGGATGCCTTTATAGAGAAAACGTGTCCCTATCCAGCAAGCATGTGTGTGTTTCCGTGTTCATTTCAGAATGGAGGGAGGTGAACTTTTCAACAGAGTGAAGCAAGGACCTCTTCTTGAACGCAATGCAAAGTTAATCTTCTATCAGCTGGTGCTGGCTGTGCAGGTAAGTGCTGTCTCGTAGAGGAGACCTGCACTGGGTTGATGCGTGGTTTATAGAAATGTGGACAAAATGTGGTTTCACCGTTGCACCAAAAACAAATATTGGCTTTGCTACATAAACATAAAAAATAAATATGCTTACATTCGCTTCATGCCATTTTGCCTTTAAGTCTTCAGCTTTAGGTTTCGATGCTTGCATTATTTATGTGTGTCCCATTTATTTGAAAATTACAATAGGATTGAAACGCTTATCGATGGGGCACAAGAAACATACAGACAAGATGGGTTCCTCTAAAACTATTACAAATCATCGGTCGAGTCTCGTTTACCTTGGGCACAGAGAGAGCGTGCATTTTGGTGTGTAACTGTCCTATCACCTTACCCGTGCTTGGGTCCCCCCCAGTCGCACAGGCGTCCATACTGCGGGGATGTCACAGCGCTAGCCTTGCCCGTGAGACGCATGGTGCGCGTGGCCTTGCCGGGTTGCGGGGCGTGCGGACTTGGAATTTGCGGGAACGATGCTTGCGGACACAAGTGGCAGGCGCTGACACGCGTATGGGTTTGTGTCGGTCCGTCACAGTATCTCCACAGTCAGGGCGTGACGCACCGCGACCTCAAGCCAGAAAACGTGCTGCTCTCCTCCAATAGCCCGGAGTGCCTGGTTAAGGTATTGCTTCATGCACAGTAATAATAATAATAATTGCATTTCTAAAGCGCCTTTAACCTGAGGGTCACAAGCACGGCACAGAGCTATAGAGAGAATGGCATATCAGCAACTTCAGAATAGATCAGTTAAAGAAAAATAATGACGATAAATCAATCAAGGACAAAAAATAACAAATAAAATAATTGATTAAACAAATAATGGAAGGAAGAAGTGTTCTTGAGAAGGCACAGGTCAACAGCATGCCATCACTAAAGCATACAGCATTGTGCAGCATCCACAGTCCTAGCCAGAGGACTTCAAGGCCTTGTGGAACGAGTGAGTTTTGATACAGAATTTGAAGATGCCCAGGCAACTCAGCTGACCGAATTTTCAATAGAAGGAAGTTCAAGAGTCTGGGAGCAGCACGAAAGAAAGCTCCTTTTACCGTCGAACGGAGGTGCAGTTTGGGCACATGCAGCAAACCCGTATTGGAGGATCGAAGTTGTCATGTTGAGGAGGGTACCTGAAGTAGGTCACGGATGTTTGTCAGAGCATTGCCAGTGAAAGCCTTGTAGGTGAGAAGGAGGATCTTAAATTCAATCCTGTATTTAACCGGTAGCCAGTAGAAAGACGCCAGCACTGCAGATATGTGATCGTGGATGGGAGTGCGAGTGAGGACTATAGCAGCTGCATTCTGCACATGTTGGAGATGATTGATCAGGTAGGCAGGGATGCTAGGGAGTAGTGCATTGCAATAATCGATTTGTGAAGAGATGAAGATGTGGATTAGATTCTCAGCGTCAGAGGGTGACGGTGTTGTGCAGTTTGGCTATGTTTCCGAGATGGAAATAGGCTACCTTAGTCACCTTTTTGATGTGTGTCTCCAAGATCAGTGAGGAATCAAGTAATTTTTTTGATTGACTTGCAACGCTGCACCGATTACACTTCTTAAAGGGGAAAATAATGATCCAGTCTCCGACCCCCAGGAAGAAGTCTGCCGATTTGCAGAGCATTTATGTAAGGGCTTGGCGGAGGGGAACCCCTCAGCTCAGATAACATCATGTTACAACATGGGGGTGACCCTGCTGGGACTGCCGTACCTTAGGTACCTCAGATAATGGAAGAAATAGCTACACCCTGTGAGTGACTGGCAGAGGTGCCATTTTTCGAGGAAGTATGTAAGGCGATCTCGAGCCTGAAATCAGGAAAAGCACTGGGCAGAGATGATCTTCCACGCGAAATGCTGAATGAACGTAGTGCTTGTCTGCAGACTGCCCTATATGACATCATATAGGACAGTCTGCCCTATATGCCTGCCTGAGGATGCCTCTAACATGTGAGGCGAAACGTTGCAATGAGGAGAAAGGGAGCGATCAACACGGCTGTCCTGAGAGAGCAGCTTTTTGAAGCATTCATCATTACAACCGTCTAGAGCACAGGAAGGGTCCCTCAGGAATGGAAGGATGCTCTAGTGGTCCCCCTGTTTAAGAAACAGGACTGCACCAATTGTAATAACTATAGGGGCATATCGCTCCTCAGGGTGGCGGAAAAGGTCCCGCCACAACATGTTGTTAATTTGTCGTTCACATATCGTTTCTGACATGCCGTTCTCTCGACAGCTCCGTGCAGTGATTTGTAACTGGGATGAAAAGCGCTCTAGAAGTGCAATTATTATTAACTTTGCTTTGCCAGGCACACTGATGAGAGGCTTGCAGAATCCCAATGTGGTTTCAGGCCGAGGCAGTCTTGCACAGATGCCATATTCTCTGCCTGGCTGCTACAGCAGAGGTGTAGGGAATGCCAACAGAACCAGCATCTCTGCTTTATTGATCTGGTCAAGGCCTACGATACCATCAGTAGATTGGGGCTGTGGGTTCTTCGTGCTTTTGGGATCCCTGACACTATGTTCACCATCATTAAGGACCTTCATGGTGGTGGACAAGTCCGGGTAAAGCTACGTGGTCGGGAGTCAGAGCCATTCCTTTTTCACCTTGCGGTCCACATTTTTATTAACCTACCTCTACTAACTTTTCCTCCTTCAGCTGCAGATATGCCAGCTTTGACCCAATAATCATTTTCTATCCTTTCAACCTGACCTACCCATCTCAATCTACTCTTTCTTAACACATCCATTTTTTTCTCTATCCCTGCATGTTTTCTTAATTCTAGAGTGGTTTTCTTGCCTTTCGGAAAAAAACTCCGTGTATCCATTTGATCATTATCATGTCTACTCTTTCAACCTATTTTCAATATATATTTTCATAGGCCACGTCTCTGCTCCATATATTCATTATACTGTGAGCACATGCTAAATATTTCCATGGCTTATTTATTTGAGTAGAAATATTACTGTCAGGTGCCCTTCTTGTTGCAAACCTCCTTTATTCGGTTGGTCTTTGAATCGTCACTTGCATGGATCCTGTTTTACTGGTGTTTATAAACCCTGTAGAGCTACAGAGCAAAGCTCTTCTGCTGCTTATCAGTCAGTGCACGGTGTCTGGGGTGCCCGTGTATCGGGCAGTCGTCTTCGCTAGATAATTCGAGGTGCTGTGGGATACCGGCTGGTAGTTTTGCGCTATAGTGTGCAGCTCGCAGTCAGAAGGTTGCAAATTGAGTTCCTGGTTTAGGGACTTTACTCAGCCCATCATCCCGCCATGGACGATAAAATTGGTACCACTTTTTTGAATAATTAAGCAGTGGCTGGCCAATGAGTAGACTCACCCCCATCATAGAAATGTGGAATTCCACCCCTGACTGACATCTGTAAACAGGAAATGAATACAAATGGGATGCTCATGAGCAGCACATCACTGACCTCTCTGCCAGAACAGTTACATCATGGGGATTGTGAGACGAGTATCGCCAACAGGACCGACCACTTGCACCGGCATACAATAAAGATTAAGCGATAAGATGGAGTTGGGCGAGTCACATGACATGAAACATCGAGTTGCCAGTAGGTAATGATTAGCTTTAACATGGGATATTATTTTAACAGGAGTAGATAGCCCTGTTAGGTGTTGCTGTGGTGATGGTGTTGATATGGTGATGTTAAAGAGGAGGAGAGTTTCTTTGCATGCACACACACACGTTCGTGTGGTAATCGCAGCGCTGCACCATAATCGCCGCCTGTGCACTCTGTGCATCTCCCCGCCAGGTGTCGGACTTCGGGCTGTCGCGTTTCGTGGGGGAGCAGTACCTCATGCGCTCGCTGTGCGGCACCCCCGTGTACCAGGCCCCGGAGGTGTTGGCCTCCTTTGGCCTGGGTGGATACACCCGCGCCGTGGACTGCTGGAGTCTGGGCATCTTGCTCTTCATATGGTGACCGCACATGTCTCCTTGAACAATCCTTTGACGAGTCGCTCAGGTCAATGCTCAGTGTAACTCAGGTCTCCTTTGAGAAAGAGGTGACGCTGCTTCGTGTGTCTCGCTGTTCTTGTGCTTCATCTCATGGTCACCTTGTGGACGCAAGCCAACTTAACGAGTATCAAGATGCAGGCTTCATTGATGATGCTCCTGCCGGTCTTCTGGATGTGATTTTGGTTCTCTATGAGCTGATGTTTTGGTGACCTTTTTATTTAGTCAAATTTCTGCGCCTGAAACAGTGGAATGTAATGGTACCGCACAGCAAGAATGATTTGGGCTCAATTTCTGACTCCGGCACCATTTTGTGTGCTGTTTGCACGTTCTCACCTTGTAATGCATGGGTTTCCACCAAGAGTTAAATAATAATACAATGTAACTGCTCTTGGTCAAGCATTCCAATGTGTGTGCCCCATGTATAAGAGACTCTGTGTGGATTTTCTGAGTAAGTGATGATTGATTACCGAAGCAGTTCTTTTGGAATAGCCATGTCGAGCGACTATGCCAAAAGATTTGCTTTGTTAGACAAGCATAATGCATTGAGCAGTGAAAACCTACCTCAGTATTTGATTAAATAAGTGATTATTTTCTGAGTCAATGTATGTTAATGTATGTTAAGTGATAACATTGCAGCTCCTGCTCTGATATGTCTCGAGTGCCAACAACCATTGGAGATGTCAACATGCCTTATGTGCGCGTCTCTACAGATAAAATATGTGCCCACGCGACCCAAATGATGGATCACATCGCAAACTACCGTGGTCCGCGCACCTTTAACACAGGAATAGTGGGACTGGATGGACCCCCCCCCCCCTCAATGTTGTATTGTGGCCAGCACACCTCCACAAAACGTTTAGCTCCTGGACATACCGCCATGTGCAGGAAGTTTTTATTGTTGTTAACTGAGGCCTAGGATCTGTGTGTGTGTGAGGTTGAGCGCTACTCTCTGTGTCGCGCTGCCCTGTGCTTCCTTCACCCCCCGTCGCCTGACAGTCTGAGTGGTTACCCCCCGTTCAGTGAAGAGTTCAAGGAGATGAGTGTGCACGACCAGATCTGCACTGGGACGTTTCACTTCCTCGAGACATTCTGGAAAAATGTTTCAAAGGATGGTGAGATAAACACATACATAGCTGCACTGCATGTACTCAGGTATCTTAAACAGTTATCAATTATGCAGATCCAGCATAATACGAGTACATATAATATGGTATTACAAATATATTACCGAGATATAACCCCATGAGATGAATAATCTCACATGCAAACGTGTCCGGGTGTAGATCAAATTGCATTGCAAACACGTAATGTATACACACACTCAATAAATATGCATTGTATACACAAACAATCATTGTAAATTCGTAATTTCTGTAGTGTGCATTTATACAGTGAATACCCCACCCAATCAAGCGGATATATTGAGCACATGAACAAATAAATGAGTGGTGACTAGTCCGATTCGTATAGATTGAGCTGTGTCTAACGGCTATAGACATGAGTGAACGAATTAATTAGAAACGTGAATGAGCCAATGGTGGCACGAGTCTGAATGCTGGATTGCTCCAGCACGCAGCACCTCTGTGTCGAGCAGCAGAGTGCCTGTTCAGAGTTTTACTCTGGAGACGGGAAAAATTACTTACATCAGAAATCCCTTTTTGTCCATGTGTACTCTCACAAAAGTTCAAACTTGTTTCATCTTGTGTCAGCTGAAGATCTCGTGAGGAAGTTGATGGTGGTTGACATGACACAGCGTTACACCACTGGTCAAGCGCTCGGGCACCGCTGGCTGCAGGTGAGAGTGCCTCGGTGCACGGCACTCCTGAGGCCACCGTTGAGCTGCTTTGTCAGATAGATGCATTTCATTGGTGTTCGCACCAGATTGTGACCAGAGAGAGAACTCACCGAAATCAATGCCTATTTCCTAAAGGACCAAGAAATTATCTACAAAGCGCAGTTACTGATGGGAGTCGAAAGTCGAGCGATGCCGCCACCTCTGCTGTCCAACATGGTGAGTGCAGGAGCGGAGGAGCTGCAGTTGCATCAGCTCTCCAGCCACCGTACACCCAGCCCTGAGCGTACACCCAGCCCTGAGCGCACACCCAGACCACACCACACACCGCATACACACCACACATCACACTCCCAACACGCACCACACACACCCAGCACAAACTGCACACCCAGCATCCACCACACCCCGCACATACACCGCAGACACTGCACGCCCAACACACATCGCCTACCACATATCCAGCATCCACTAGACACCACAAACTCGGCATACATTGCATGCCCAGCCCACATCGCATACCGCACACCCAGCACACGCCACACCTCGAGCACCCGCCGCATGCCCAGTATCCACCACGTACCACACGCCCAGCATGCACTACAAACCCACCACACACCCAACACCCACCATATACCAAGCTCCCACCACACATCCAGCACCCACCATACCCAGTTAGCCACCACACACCGCACTACTAGCATCCCTACACACCACACTCCCAGCACCCACCGCACGCCGCATGCCTAGCATCCACCATACACCGCACACTCAAGATCCACCACGCACCCAGCACACTGCACGTCCATCACACCCCACAAGCCGCACACCCAGCACCCACCACACACTGCACATCCAGCCACCCAGATGAATGCCAGGATGCATCAGTAGGCTTAGCCTGAACCACAACCACCTGGCGTACAATGGGGAGAGTCAGTACCATGTGCTCTCTGATACAGTCCAGGACCCTGGGGATGAAGGGCAGTGGGTGGATTTCATAAATCATAGACCGCCTGCATGGCACAATCAAGGCGTCCATGCCTGTTACTCGGCTAGCTCTCCTGCTGGACCACTGCAGCTTCCCATAGCCGTTTGCGGCAGTGGCCTCCACGTGATCAGAGAGGATCTGCTGATGGTGCTGATATGGGCCGTTCTTTATGATCGTTGTGGCACACAGCTTCCCAATTGATTTTTGATGATCCCAAGCAACTGCGGAGAGATCCACGCTGATGAACTGCCATGGTGCCCTCGCCAGAGAGAGAAGTTGTTCAGAATGTTTTCTGCTTTGCAAAATCCTCCTTTGAGTGCTTGGCTCTCTTTTACTGTAGGGATGGCCTACTGTGTGACCATCCAGCCCCAGCAGTAGCGGGCATCCCCAGCACATTTTTATTTTTGGAAAAATATGTTTTGATCTCCTGAGCAGTCATGCTCACCTCAATCAGACATACTGACGGCCACATGAGGTTTCCTTACTTGTCAGGGCTCATTTTTATATTATGTTTTTCATGTGGGAGTATGTACATTATGCCACTTATAAAGGTTTACAAAGTTGATAAAAAGGTGTATGTCTGCAAACGTTAATGTCGGTAACTTGGTATTACTTTGTCTCTAGCCAAGCATGGGCCGCAAGAGACCAGCAGAAGATGGAGGAGGCACAGTGTGCGACGAGATACCGCCTATGAAGAGATGAACTGGAGCTGTGCCACCGCGGTCATGCCGCTGTGCCCAGATGTCGTGCCACTCAGGGGGTGCCCACCACTGTTTATCCCGGCCAGTGAAAACCACAGCGAACATGGAGCCGTGTTCACAAAAAGCTCTCAGAGGAATACTTGAAAAAGACACAATGAGGAAGTGCTGCATTTCAGTCCAAACATGCAAGGCAATCGATAATGGTTAAACTTGTAAATACTTTTGAATCTATATTTACTTGAATTTGATATAATAGTTGGTGTCCTTTTCAAATGTTAATACAGAATTTTAGTTATCTTAATATGATTGCACACGTATACTACAAACCCACGATAATAATGAAGCGTTACACATTCTAACATTTGCACTGCTTGCAGATGAAACTTATAATGAAAATTACATGCAGTAGGACTTATAATTATGGGCAGCAGTACAACTTTGCAAGTTGGAACCGGACCGAGGAGTTTGGGTGGAAAGAGGGGGCTGAGGAGGTGCTGTCGCTGAGTCGATGGAGTATGAGGCACTTCTTGAACATGTGTTTCTTTTGGGCTGGGTGAGGTAAAAGATTGATGAACCTTGTTTAATATGTGACTGCCAAGTGCACTGGATTATGTTGTCTTTGTAAAGATAATGTTCGCAGTAGTTATTTTTAAAAATAATGTTCTGATTATTTTCTTATTTTCACCTGATATTCTTATTTTTACCTGATATTCTAAAATACCTTGATAGTGTTTTTATTCATAAGCCAAGCCTTTCTATGCTTCAAACCCCTGATGCTTTTTCTCGTGTGTGATTCTTTGCTTTTTTCCAGAGCTGATTGATGTCTGGGAACATGGGTAATGATGGAATTAAGTTGTGCTGGCATGTAACACACGGACCACGTGGAGTAAGATCCCCTGCTAGGCCCAGAGGAGGCCCAGGCAAAAGCGGAGGGCTGAACCTCCCTGGATACATTTATATCTAAACATGGACTGATTTATCGCAGTCGGCCATTACGTCTGGTGGCACGATCTGTGTTTAGTTGTCAAGAATGAATGTGTCGGGAACTGCAGACATTGTGCTGAACTTTATTGCAGGATGTTGCACGGTTATCCAACTGAGAAGCATGGCCATATTTTTTTCTATGAAGTCATGAGGGTGTAGACATAAGAGTGTTGAAGTTCTGCAAGGGTTGAAAGATGTAATATGGTTACGGAATGCAAACTTGTTTGGTTTAACCTCAGCTTGACACATGATCAAATAATACTTTCTACCCCTTAGATTTCGCGCCTCCACTAAGTGATACCATTGTAATAGTTTTATAAACATTTGTGTTGTACTATATTACGGATAAAATTTTAACAATGAAATGTTTGCGTTTTTCATAAACACCAACTTAAATTACGTGAGTTTATACCTCACAGCAGTTTATCTTGTTGGATAAAGGCTGATTTATCTTCTCTGGCCTCCAAGATTGGTTAAGTTTTATACGCAATCTTGGAGGCCAGTTATTGAAGTCAGGAATGCAGGACATCAGAGAGGGATCGTCTAATTGTGTGAGGGGCATCTTTTCATGAGATGGAAATTAGGGGACTAGCCACAGACAAAGCAGGGAGGGGGAAATCACAGTTCCGGGGGTGGGAATAGGATATGGAAATTAGTGTCAAGGTGACTTAGAGGCGGACTCACACAACAAAGAGCACACGCATCACGCCAACACATATAAGGAGACAATAGAAGCCGCGCACGAACACTACGCCTGAGGATGCCTCCAACGTGTGAGGCGAAACGTCGCGAGGAGAGGAGAGAGAGCCATCGACGCGGCTGTCCCGAGAGCAGCTTTTCGAAGCAATCATCATGCATCGAGCCGTGAAAACCTACATCATTACAATACAATCATCTCCGACAACATGAGTACTGGTTGCGATTCGTATGTGAATCCATTTAAAATGACAAGAATAGAGAAAACATAAATCGTAAGCAACGAGCAGGTTTGAAACTTGGCCACACGTGGACCAACTTTATAATTAATCCCAGTAGACCGTTGCAAGAATTATCATGGAAAGGCACGGGAAATGCAGAGGCAGGCTACAAGATTACAGTCCTTGGGATTGCAAAGTGCAAAACATCAAAGAGAACATTAACATTTTGTAACGTCAAATACAATTAATCTAAAGAGCCACATTCACACGTTGGAGCGTTCGATAATTATCTCCACTCATTAAGATGTTAGACACCCATATCACGGCGACGTTTTGAACGTCACAACTACACACGAGTTCTACAGATGGATTGCAACGAACATTCCGAGTCTCACATCAACACCTCCGGATGCTCGTCCGCAATGATGCAATGTTCGTTGGAATCCATCGCAATCCCTCTGTGCAGCAATTTGTGATCCTCGGGTGAAAATGCTCTAACTGTGCAACGATTACAGGTATAAAGGTACAATTTTCAGCTCAAACATTAGCCTGATGCCTTCAATGTAGGAGGCGAAACTTCAATAGAGACGGAACACGAGCCTTAATACTAAAGGAGCAACGTTTGAGAGCAATTTTCAAAGGCAATATTAATATTCTGTAAACTGACAATATTAAAGCTGGTTTCTACATTTGGCTACGTTATAGTGTCTATTCTGAGAATAAAACTCGATGAACGGTGTGGGCCAGTTTTTAAATTAACATTAACCAGCTCTGATGATTGCAATGATCATTCATTGAGCCTTGAGAAAACTACATCAGTACATGAACCAGCTGTATAAATTAACTAAATGTAACAGTAGAAATTACTTTTAACAGAACCTCTCTCACAGCCTCAACCAAGAATTCAGCCTTATAAACAACTCAGCAGATATTCCGGGACAGTGACATCTGAGAACGGAGCAGGTATCCCAGACATTAAAGTGGGCAAGATATAGACATTGAACCCCAGACATCAAGTGGGAACGGGAAAGACTTTGGACCCTAAGAGACACCAGTAAATGACTCACGGGAAATACCTATCACAAAAGATCACAGTAATGCGGGCAAGGCAGTGAAAACTGCCTTTGACCTCAAGGCAATATTTAGCGCCACCACACACTCATCGTTCACTCAGTCTCAGTACACCTGAGGATGTCTCCAACGTGGAAGGCGAAGCGTCGCCAAGGAGAGTGTGGGGGGGGGCTCAACACGGCTATCCAGAAAGAACAACTTTGCTTCGAACCGTAAAAACCTACTTCAATAATAACCATAAGCTATTTCAATACATAATTACAGAAGGCAGAGAGCGGTATAGACATGCAGCTCCTTACTCATGCCACTGCTGCCGACCTACGCCTGCTAAGGAACGCTTATTCCTTCGCTTGTTGAACAATTTTTGTTATCATGATTGCCTCGAAAAGCTGCTCCATCGGGATAGGAGAGAGGGGAGCGATCTCCAAGGAGCAGCTTTTCGAAGCAATCATGCATCGAGCCGTGAAAACCTAAATCATTACAATATTTTTTATCGCTTATGTTATGCCCTTCTCTAAGTTATAGCCATCATTTTAACTTTAATTTTAACTGCTCTGATGCTGTTGTTGACATGCCGTTCTCTCCACATCTCTGTGCAGCGCTTATGTGGCCCTCGAGTGAAAGGCGCTCTAGAAATGCCAATAATCATCAAATATGTCCAGTCCACTCCGAGGGGTTGTGAATCTGTGCCGGGTTTCAGCGAATTCGCTCCGGATTCTGGAGCCGAAGCAAGAAATCCATCCCGGGCTTTGCTCCGGATTTCGCGCCCCTGAGGCCTAGTCCCCGCTGCTGTCGGTGCTTCACGCGCAGCCACAACGCGGAGGAGACCCTCGCGACGATCGAGGCCGCGGTCCTCGGGTAGGATCGCGCCGCAGAACGCGCGGGAGTGAGGCGTGGAAGCGAGAGAGAGAGAGGTGAGAAGAGGGGAGCGCGGGGTGGAGCCGCAGTGTAGAGGAAGCGAGCGCGCAGCGGGCGGCGCGGCCTGCAAGGCGCCGCCTCGCCTGGCTCGGGTGGGGAGCGAGAGGGCGAGAAAGACGGGGACGCACGGGTAGGGGACTCGGGAAGAGGTGTGCGAGACGGGTATGGAGCGGGCTCGCAACACGGGAGGTGTTCGGGACCGGAGAGGTGTGAGACGCGGGGGTGAGGTAGGGCAGGTGTGTGACAGACGGATGAAGGAGGTGTGATGGACGGGGAGGGGAAGATGATGATGTGACGAAGAAAGACAGTCCGCGTCCACAAGGGAGTCCTCGCGTCACTCAGCCGCGCAGAGGTCCCGAGAGAAGAGATGAGAGGCGGTGATCAGTTGGAGGTTCCCAATGGTACTGGTTGGTTGTGGTCATGGTCGATGATTGTAATGTTCACTGGTGATGTCATTGGTAGTCAAGGTCACTTTTAATTAGTGATCAGTATTGTTGGTGATTCCCGTGGTGCTGAGAATAATCATCAGTACTCTGTAGTTATTCTGAGCGGTCAGGATACTCTGTCATGACAATGGGTGGTTGTAATGGTGGTTAGGCGATAGTTGGTAGTCAGTGACGGGTGACTCTACATTACAATTTACAGTCGAGTTACGTGTATCGAAGCAGAGCAGTGCATTTTGTTGTGCTCAATGCAGGTTTCCATGGGTATTGCCTTGTGCTTGCGGAATAGCCGTATCGAATGTTCCTCTTCTTAAATGTGAAAGGCCTTTCATTGTGGAGGAGGAATAATGATGTCTCATCTCATTATCTGAAACCGCTTAATCCTATATAGGGTCACGGTGAAGCCGGAGCCTATCCCGGAAACACAGGGCGTAAGGCAGGAATACACCCGACGACGGGACGCCGGTCCATCGCCGGGCATTGCGGGACAATTTTAGTCTGCGAGCCAATCAACCTATCCAGGAGCATGCTTTTGGACTGTGGGAGGAAACCGGAGTACCCGGCGAAAACCCACGCGGACACGGGGAGAGCATGCAAACTCCACACAGAAAGGCACCCGGGACCTTCTTGCTGTGAGGCGTCAGCGATAACCAATGGCCACCGCGCCGCCCCGGAATAATGATGTAACACGGCTATTCCCAAAAATCCATCCTTATGAGCATTTTTATACATTGAACTGCGAACACTTCCTTACATTTCCCATTCGTCAAAATGTAACGTAACGTTTTAAAACCAAATCCTCGTTGTACTGTTATCACTTAGTGCATTGTGTTAATAGCTCACCACAAGAATAGATGTTGCTCTGCCGTTTCATTCATATATTGTTCATACTTTTTAGTTGTCCACTTAGCTCGACGGTGTCGTCAGGAAATGTACAGGTCTTTTCATAGCCAACAAATTGATTTGCTTCTGATATCTGCCTTCGAGAAGTCTATAGAGTAGAAAAAAGCATTTTTCAATAACCAACCTACTGTCAGAGTTGTCTGACCTATTTAGTTGATCATTGTTCTCGTCTGTGAATGGCGAGAGACCGCTTGCATATGTGCGATAGGAGGCAGGTGCATATGCAGTGCTGCAGCTTCATTTCCCCGTTTTCATTAAAGGATGAGGTATTACTCCACGACATGAGTGTTCTGTATAAACAGTGAACAGGTCTGGTCATTTTGTTACATCAGCGAACCCCACTACTTTCAGTGTGATCTGCTCCAGTGACTTTCCCTTTTTTTATGATAATAACTCATTTACTTTTACAAGAGTGGTCTCTTCCACTTCCTTGCTAGAATTTTTTTGCTTGTTACTGGAATCTATACTTGTTCATTGTATGCATAGAATTTCTCCATATTTTTGTAAGTCCTGACTGGGTCTTGCTGCTATTTTCAATTCACCTATTTCAATAATTTAGCTGCTCATTGTAATGTAGTTCCTTAATTGTGTTACTAATGGTTTTACAGTTTGTAAGGTGTCTTAAAACATCCTAGGAAAGAACTACCTCATCTGGTAGGTATCCTGAAGGAGCTCACCCCTGTTCGGATACCTGTCGTGTTTGTTTTTAAGTCATCTAACTTAGCTCTGAATCCTTAGCGATCTGATTTTTTTTAAATACAGTTTTTAGCGGTTGTTTGGTGAATAACCGTAAGATGTGCAGATTGCCTTTTGTGAGTTATGACGAATTTTCAGAGGTTAAAAATAAGATGAATTTGACTCTACGACTTTGTTGATGTTGAAGTAAGTATTATTTTAGAAATGTTTACGATCATGTTAAAAGTTTGCAAGTGTGAAATGCTCAATGTGGTGTTAGTGGATGTTATTTTGCAGACTGTCTTGTCGTGTGACTGGATGAAGAGATGGAACAGGCCGGCAGTATGGGCTGCTGCGACTGGGAGGACAACTGTCACGAGTGGCACTTAGACATGCACTCCGTCGTAGTCCTGACCTGTGAAGGAAGTATCGAAGAAAAGGGGTTTTCGAAGAAACTGGAAGAGATGGTGTCTGCGATGTGTCGTGTGTTGAAAACAGGTGCATGTTTTAAAGCTTGTTAACACCAGTGCATGCCTGATAGCGATGTAACAATCATCGAGCCGTGAAAATCCATATCATTTCGTTTATTTATATCGGTTATTAAACTAAATGATACTTGAATTGAATGAGAATTGTAAGTCACTTTGTATTGGTACATGTGGTGGGGAAACGGTCATCTGGCACCGACAGCAGATAGAGGTTGCGGTGTTCACCAATGTGTTCATAAATCGATTCTTAGTTAGAATCAGGACCATGAACAGCAATCAAGATCACTTAGGCGTCTAGTCGTTACATCTGAGTGTGCGTAGGGGGAGAGAGAGCAATTGATACGCTCTCAAATGTAATTCCTTCTGTGCATGAGTGTTGTGAGCAGCATTATTATCCCCCTGATGATTGTTATTTCACTTGCTAACTGAGGAATACATGACTGAGTCGCCTGACTCTTTTTCAGAAGTGTTGTGTGCTACTCAATAGCTAAGCGGGTTTGAAATATGTGATTACAAGTCGTGTGAACGTGGGCGATGTGTGCATGTAGGCGGTGAAGATGTGTCGCTGAAGAGGGTGGAGCCGTGGAACAGCGTGCGCGTGACCTTCACCATTCCCCGAGACGCTGCACAACGTCTGCGTCAGCTGGCCCAGGGCAATCCCCAACAGCTGCGCGAGCTGGGCATTCTCTCGGTGCAGATAGAAGGTAGAAATCTCCATCTTCATCCGCTTTATCCAGTGCTGGGTCGCGGAGGCAGCAGTCTAATTCCCAGGCCAGCTGAGAGACATAGTCTCTCCAGCGTGTCCTGGGTCTCCCCCGGGGCCTCCTCCCGGTGGGGTATGCCTGGAACACCTCCCTGGGGAGGCGTCCAGGATCTCCATTCATAAAGCTTCCAAATCGTGTCAGAAGTTGAGAGGTTTTATTTGTATGGTTAACCATGGGTGACTCTTTAACCCTGAGTGGCTGCCACCTGCATTTTAATCTCGGTTTTTGGTAGAGCAAGCCCAGCGCTCTGACCCCAGAGCCACCTGGCCACGTCAAAAAGTACACTTTAAAAAGATCAACAAATTTACAAGACGTGCATGTTATTCATATTGAGCATAAGTAACCAGCAAGACCACGTCCTGTGACTTGTTCTCTAATTTGTCACTACTTTGACACAAGTAATACTGTTTGCCCTGGATGGCGAATTGAACTGTCATGCAAGATGTTCCCTGTCAACAGTTCTACTCTACTGTAATACAGTGTCATGCAAGCTGTGTAAAATACCCAATACTGACAAGCTCGATATGAGGAAACGGGAGCACTATGAACCCACTGGCCCGAGTTCAAGCCCTGTACATGGGTAAAATAAGTGGCGAGTGATGTCCAAACTGATCCTAGTCCACCGTTTACCATTCCGCACTGAGCATCATCGTGAAGTATCGTCAGAACAATTCCCCCAAGAAATATGTAAACAAATTCTGTTGTAGGAATAAAACAGAATTCTATGTAAAATAATGTGCATATGATGAGTATTACGTGAACTTATGCACGACTCATAAAGCATTCTTTGTGCTTAGGAGAGGGAGTCGTCCGGCTGGCACCGGTGCAGGCACAGAATGTGGAAAACAGAAGCGGTGCAGCAGCAGTGGCTGCTGCAGCCGCTGCAGCTGCTGCATCATCTTTGCTGAACCCGGCGACTTCCGCAGGGCGCGGCGGTGTGCAGAGCACTCCAGGTAATGGGCGGCTGGCGCTGTTGATTGTCCACTGCCGGAGATCTCACAGCAATTGTATTGTTTGATTCAACATCTCACCAAGGCCAATTTCACTGCACCTGTACTCTGGACCAAAAGCTGGCTCAGTCTGACTAATATTACTATTGTGATTGGACTCATGTCCAAAACTTCTATGTTCTTTTCATGAGCGTATTTATGAGCATGTTTAACGCATAGGTGGATGGGAGTGCTGTGTGCCTGAGGGTTGAGAAACTTGCCTGGTGAAATTTACCATAATGATTGATTAAAAATAGGGTAAGCTCTTGCATCAATTGACAGCAATGTAAGCTGTCCCTTTGCTCATGAAAATTTACTGAGAATCTGTATCAATGCGAGAGTATTATGTTTAGATGAATTTCTTCGGTCTCAAATCACTAATGAGGCCTTAATATTAAAGCGTGACACATTTGTGGGGATGGATTTTAAAAGTATCACAGTACTTGTTGGTTATATCACCTGAAAACAAGCACATATATGTTCTGTGAAGACGTGAATACCGTCAACCGAACTAATGTCAGTTAAAGCTGTGCAGGGTAAAAGTTGTATTGCAATGATGTAGGTTTTCATGGCTCGATGCATGATGATTTCTTCCAAAAGCTGCTCTTTTGGGATAGCTTCGTCGATCGCTCCTCCTCTCTCCTTCGCGACGTTTCACTTCACACGTTGGAGGCATCTTCAGGCGTTAAATTATTTTTGGCTCCTGCCAAAAAAACAGCTGGTTTTTTTGTATCCGCTTAGCTCAAATCACGTAACAAATGACACTTTTTCAAAAATTCATACGACCATGTTTCAGCTTGAACATAGTTAACATAACAATAATATAATTGCTATTATTATGTTGAGGTATTGTTTATAATCAAGTGCTTAACCATAATTTATAATTTTAAAGCGTTTGGCAAACTTGTTGTTCCCAGCTGCACCAAACATGACTCGAGCGCAAATGCCGAGTGTGAATATGTCATCAACAGGGTCCCGTCCACCTGGACCTCAACCTACTGCTGTGATGTGGAGCCGGATGCCAGGACACTCGTATAGCCACATGCAGCAGGGGGGCATGCAGCAGGGGAGAATGCAGCAGGGTGGTGTGCAGCAAGGGAGAATGCAGCAGGGCGGTGTGCAGCAGGGTGGTGTGCAGCAGGGTGGTGTGCAGCAGGGCGGCATGCAGCAGGGCGGCATGCAGCAAGGCGGCATGCAGCATGGAGGCGTGCAGCAGGGCGGCGTGCAGCAGGGCGGCGTGCAGCAGGGCGGCGTGCAGCAGGGGAGCGTGCAGCAGGGCGGCATGCAGCAGGGGGGCATGCAGCCGGGGGGCATGCAGCAGGGGGGCATGCAGCAGGGGGGCATGCAGCCAGGCAACATGCAGCCGGGCAACATGCAGCAGGGCAATATGTTGGGAATGGCCATGCAAACATTTCAAAAAAGTGCACAAGTGCCAAGTCAATTTCATCGACCCATGATGACCCCCAGCACAGCCCCTCCTCATCCACCTCCACCTTATCCTTTTGGCAGTCAGCAGGTTTCAGCTGGAGTACAATCGCATTTTATGATGGCTCATTCATCTTCAGCTCCTAAAATGTCTCCTGTGCTTCAAAATAAACCCGGCGGTAATGCTTTGCCGCCTACTTCTCAGGCATCACTACAGCAAGCGCCGCCCCCAGGTCACATGACACATTATGCGCCAGTCATGTCGTCTCCGATACAGCCGCCTCGTCGCCTAGAGCAACCTGGAGTGAGGAATCGGTTGCCATTCGGGATGTCTGCAGTTCAGTCTAATGTTGGAGGGCCTTTGCCAAATCCTGAGAACACGGCCTCAGTACCGACAACCAGTCAAATGGAAAATCGTAGCCACATACAAAGCACTCATTCCCATGTGGCACAAAACCCCGTAAAGTTTGAGGTGCGTCACGCGGCTCAGGGAACGATGGAAGCAACCATCGGGGAGTCGGCTGGCGCAGCGTCTGCCTCTCTTGGCCATGCGCCGCATGACAGTCAGGCTGCTGCCCGTGGGAACAAGGCTATACCATTTCATGGTAAGGAAATGATTTAGCAGTATTCAGTAAGGAATGATTACCGGTCGTGTCACTGGCGTCTTGCGTCCATTTTGAACTTTTGTTTGCACACTGATGTTAAAAAAACGTTTCTGTTTCACATATTAGATATATGTTGCATACAACATATACATCTATTAATTGCTTGCCTATAAGCTACAACACAAAGCACCTACTGCTCATACCTGCAGCTATTCTCAATTCTCTCAATATTCCCAAAATCTCTTTTGTTATAATTCTACACTAGCTTAACATGAAATGTTCTTATGCTATTTCCTTTCATATTCCCACCTTGGCGATTACACCATACACTCCCACCACGTCAGGCTCAAGGCATTTTTTTTGTACGAGCCTCATTTTGGGATGAGCATAGTATTCTTAATATTCTCTGCCCTTTCTAAATAACTTTCACAGTTCTTCTTGATGTGTCTGAGTGGTGAGGGAGGGGTTCAGCAGCCATTGTGGCAATATTAATGGCCTTGTGCCATTAATATCTGAGCACCTTTGGAAGGTGCACAGAGTATTTTTCTTTCCTTTGGTCTGGAACGAGAGCACACCATATATTTGCCCTAAAAATTGGGTTGATGTATAAAAACGGTTTTGGTGATAGTTTATCAACCCCAGTTTTAAGTAGCTGAATAATTATTTGTGTCGCGGAGAATGAGTAACAAACTAGATCAGCAACATCTTCACATGTGTCTCTCCACATAAAAATGTCAAAATATTCTATTTCTTTAAAAATTATAATTTAATGCAAGGAGGCTTATGGTTTTAAATGTACTGCATTTTTGTTACCTATATTTAAGTCATTCCCTCATGTAGATTTTCACTCGGTAGGCCAGTGTTCGATCACACAAACACATTGAGTTATTATGTATATTACACAATTGAAATCTGATCTCAGCCACATCATAAAAATCAAACGGTTACGGATTGTGTTTGTGCTATGAATCTGTCTATGTGTACTTTCTAAAATATCCAGGCTGTGACCCCCCAGTGCTTGTGTTTTTTTCAAGGTGGCAATACACAGCGGTGATCGGTGTATAATTGTGTTTCCGCAGGATCTACCGTCGTTTCTTCGATAAAGGATCAAAGATCCCTGAATGCAGCAGATATGAGGGAAGTGACTAAGGATTCATTGAAGCAGAATACGGGATTGCCCAGACCTGCCCACACAGTACCCACAAAGCACGAAGGAGACGGCAGAGGTCCGATGGGGAGTCAGCAGCCACTGGGCAACATGGGTAACATTTCCCGGGGAGTCATGGGAGCCCAGCAAGATAAGGGGCCGCCTCCCCGAGGACAAAGCAAGATTGCCGTGACTCAGTTGGAGTTGTCGAGCTGCCAGCAAGGTCAGGTGGGATCTGCTTGTGGTCAGCGCGAGGTGGGACCCTATGTTCGGAGAGCAGCCGGGCCTGGTGGGAACCAGCAAGATGTACGCAACGCAAATTGGGGTACTTTAGGAAACCAGCCGTCGGAGGTGAACACCCCCGTATCTGGCCAAATTGTCGCATCGGCAAACCAGCAGGAAGCAGGCAATACACCTCACAGACAGAATGATGCACAGTTCAGTGGTACGGGTCAGAGCCAGGCATCCACATCTTGTAATCCAGTTGGTGCTCAACGAGAAGAAAATCTTCCTAACACAATGGCAAAAACAGAAGTTCAGTTAGTAACAACAAAGAGTCAAATAGTGGTGTTGCAAAATCAGGTGCCTGGTGTGCAGGGGAAAGTAATGAATGTTACTTCTCATATACGAGCTGTAACGAGCGCTTCTGAAAGTGTGTCCGAGTCAGGAAGCGTGATGGAAAAATCACCCACCACGGGTCATGGCAACGCCCGCAAGTCGCCTTGTGCCGCTTTAACGCAGCAATTGATTACTGGTACCGGCCAGGGAAACCAAACAGCGGAATTTCAAGGCAGGAGTCAAGGAATGTCTGCCGGAACTGCTTCAGAACAGGTCGAGAGCCAGGAGCAGGTTGGCCGCAGTACCAGGGTCCGGAGCACCGTTACGCCAGGGAGTGACGTTGGGCCACCCAGCGCCGCTCAGTCAGAGCAGGCCGTCGTTGGGGAGCGTCTATCACCCACGTCCAGCAACTTGGTACTCAGCAGGTTTCCAGGTCCCACTCTGTCATACAGTTTCTCGACGGGTGCTATGAATTCTTCATCAGCGGCGGCGGCAGCGGCAGCCACGCGAGCACAGGCTGCGGCATCGCTCGCGAATAAAGACGTCACTCTGACGAGTCCCCTGCTCGTGAATCTGCTCCAGAGTGATATTACCTCATCACAATTTGCACACGGAAATAAACAAGGCACCAACGGAGCCAACAGAAAAAAAACAGTGAGAAATCAAAAGAAGAAAAACCCTCCTGGCCGCCAGGACAAAGTACAGTCCAGGCAAGTGGTGGTTATCATTAAAATAAAATGAAGGCACGTGTTGCTCATGTTAGTGAATTCTCGTCCGAATTAGCAATGAGTTGGTGCTATTCTCCTATTTACAGCCTGGAGTAAGTCGTGGAAATTCCACATTCTGTTGATGGGAGGCAAGTTTCTGCATAGGACAACCACTGTTAACTTCTCCATGAAGTGGTACTTTATCTACTCCAGAAGGATGATCGGTTGAGTTAACCCCAAACCAGGATGTGAATTCGCAACCTTCCACCTGACTGGATTTATATACATTGTCTATAGCACAGTATTTATATATCTCAAATCCCATTGTGGCTTAAACGCCCTGATTCTCAAGATGTTGAGTTTTATTACACTAATTACAGAATTTGTAATAGTTCATATTGCCACTCATTTACAAAATAAATAACCTCCCCATTATATAACCTGTCAGACACTTGTTAACATGTATACTATTACTCTTCTAGGGCACGTGAGGGATATATCCAATGTTTATCTTCTGTCATACAATGCTAATTATTCCATTTCTGGGTAAAAGATTTCCCCATCAGCATCATGAAGGTTTGAGATTTGCACATCACAAGTTACTGCCTTCAGTGTAATAACAAAAATATAAGCATAAGTCGCAAATAAATGCTTTGTCCTCTCATGTTCATTGTAGTGTTAGTATGAAGCAATACGCTGCTTAGTAGCTGCATCCTACCTGCTCAACAAATGTGTTTTTTCTGTGAGTAGAATGTAAGTTACGCCAATCTCTTGTCTGTGCAGCTCCGATGGGGACGCAGCATTTGACGTGCAGATACAGGAAAAAACTAAAGTGGAGACCAATGAGGAACATGAGAATACATCTCAGCATGGCATGAGCATGCAAGGTACATCATCGATGTTCAGCCTCATACGAGGGCTTTATGGTCAGTAGCAGACCCTAAATCCCATGGCTTTAAGGTGAACAACCTCAGAACAGACAATTGGAACTTCATTTTTTGTGGTAAATGAGTCCATTGTTTAGACAGTGTTTGCCAGTGTATAATTATTTTGAAACATTACATTTAAACGTGAAGGAATGCAATGTTAAATTGTTAAAATATAAACTTAAAATAAATTGGCATTAATGGTATTACCTAAATACAGTATCGATATCAATGACGAAAGTGCTGATGCATTGTTTTACTGATAGAATGGCAATATTTTGTCTGCTGTAATTTCCAGGAGCCAGCAGTAAGATGAACGAGCAGCATCAGTCAGATGTCCAGTCCTCATTTCAGTTGAATGTGCAGCGTGACCTTACCGACCCTTCTCGAGAAGTTTCTGAAATGACAGTGCACCACATGCCACAGAAGCAGAATGTATTTGACAGCTACGACCACAGCAGCACCACTCTAGAATTGGCTCCGTCTGGCCCTCCTGCTACATCAGGACATGACCTACAGCCACTAAAACCTCAAGCTGCACCGACTATATTGAACTCTGCTGAAAGTCAAAGATCCCTTCCACTTTACGGATCATCAGCTATGTATTCTACTGGACAAAATGCACAGATTGGACCAAATAATGCATCCGTTTGTGAAAAGGGACCTCAGGCATTGGGTGCTGATGTCGCCAGCTCTAGCAGCTTCGCTCAAGAAAAATCTGAAACCATTATGCCTTCCATTAAAGAGGAAAGTTGCGCAATGATCGAAAATAAACCGAATAATCACATCAGTCGAGACGATCATTCTAAGGCGAGACACCTTCAGACATCCCCGACTGCTGGCACTGGTTCTGCAGCTCCACCATTTTCCCAGGGCCAGTCTCTACCAGTAGCAAATATTAAATTTGGTGGAAGTGCAAGAGATTTGCCTCAGCTGACATCACCAGGTCAGATTGGACAGCAGGGCAACGCATCTGTTCAAATTTTACATGGAGGACCTCGAATAGCATTTTCTTCTAACACCGTGCCTTCCCAAACGCCATTGCCGGTGTCTGGTTCTCAGCACCAAGCACTCAGTGCACCTTTAGGTAGTCTACAAACATCTGTTTCTCGGCCTAAAACTCCAAACCGCGCTAGCCCTCGTCCTTATAACGCAATACCACCATCTTTTTGTCCACCGAGTACCGAGCCATCTGAGATAAGTCTCTCTCCAGAAAGACTGAATGCATCGATAGCCGGCCTCTTTCCACCACAAATTAATGTCCCGTTACCTCCCAAACAACCCTGTCTTAATGCACGAACTTTAGAACAGCAAGGACTTAATCCTACGACACTGAAAGCCATAGGTCAGGTTCCCGGTAATCAGTCTGCATTTCCACAGATGCCCGGAGGTGTGAGTATCAAGTCAGAGGAACCCTACCAAGAGCGGCAGACTAGTATTGGCATCAAACGTAATAGTCCAAGTCCAAGGAAGGGTACACAGTGCACCGTTAAAAAAAGCATTCCCAGTCCCAATAGAAAGTTAAGTGTGTCAGGTACAAGGAGAACAGCAGACAGTCCTGGAGCACAAATTAATAAGCATTCCCTACCACATAGCATTCTAACAACTGCACCTGACAAAAATGCCTCTTTCCTGAGTGAGCCACTTGTTAGAAATATATATTTACCTACACTGCCCAATTTCAAGTCCAGTGCTCCAACTGTTGAGTCATCAGTTACAGATGTAATACAAACTAACATTACATCAATGACGCAAATTAAAAACCCTTCATCTCTCTTGCAAACGAGTGTTGGCGAAAATATTCATAAGCACAATTTGTCAGATGCTTCATTGTCCATTAATGCCAGCACTATACCTTCCCCATCACTGTCCAGTGAGTTAGAAAACCCTGCAGCTTTTTCTGCACACAAGCCTTCTCTGTGGCCAACATCTTCTAATTACGAAGAATCATTTGCTGGAAATGCAGCACAACCATCAAAGGGTTCAAGTGCACACGAGTTAAAAAATGTTGATTCTGTAGTATCCGATGAAAAAAATGTGACTCTTATGCCTAATTCCAGCAATGCATTGCTTCAAATACACACTGAAAGTTCTGAAAGAAACAGTGCTCTGCAGATGTTGAACAGTGACGAAACTAGTAAACATGATACTAAACTTTCATCCAAAGAAAAAAATGAACGAATCACAACAAGCTTAATAGTGAAACCAACAGAGAGGCAAGAGGAGCAGAGTTGCTCCGTACCAGCTGACAGCAGTGTTATGGACACCAAAACAAAGCCTGTCCGTGTGATGCCACCAGACAGATATGGCAGTGGAGATGCATCACTTAAAAATAACATTAGTTTGTCTTCACCTACAAGCTCTGTACACTATCAGATGATCTCTGACAAGATGGACAATGTTGGAACGTTATGGAGCAGTGATATTAACAACCCCATAAGTGGTGAACCTTCAACAAGTAAATCCAGTTCTCTTTCCATAATTGAACCATCTAATACCAGCAAAAGAGAATTAATGAATGTGAAAGAAGCTGTTGTCCATTCTGCTGTTTCTGAAACCGAGCAGTCAGAAGAGAGTACTGGTCCCCAAGATGTGACCATCAACCATGAATCTGATTCTAATATAAAATCTTGTGAAATAGCGTCAAATTTACCAGAATCTGCAAAATCAATCGTGGTTGTAGAGTTATCTGCAGTTAATTCATCTCTTGAGGTGTCACCAGAAAAGAAAAATGCTGAATTTCAAGAACCCAAAAATAAATCTCATTTGGATTCTGAGTCATGTCATATATCCAAGCATGATCAACAAGTCACTTCTGAAGTTTCCAATGTTGCAGGTTCTTCATTTGTCGTGGAATGTAGTTCCCCCACGGAATCCTCAGTCAATTCTGGAATTATTCATGATGCTAGTGCTGTTCCCTTTTGTAAAGAGTCACACCATCACAAACCACCATTTGACAGTGGATTAGAGCCGTTTGAATGTAGTAAGAAGGATGAACTGATTGCGATTCCTTCAATTGAAATCCAGTCTCAGCTCGTAGGGCCAATGGACAAACCACCTGTTTCTACTGATATGGTCACACTGGAAGATCATTCTTCAGCTTCTACAGTAGATGATGCTGGTGCACAAAGCCAATCCACAGGTATCATAATTTTTTTCCAAGGTTGTGATTTATAGTTTTACGTGTATATTAATCAAGAAAATATGCTACATTCACAGTATTGCTATTCAAAAATTACAATTGTGGCATAAATTGTAAGCTGCTTACTGTTTATTCAATTATCTTCCAAAACAGATGTGGAGAACAGTTCCGTCCAAGAGGCAGCAGCTGTGGAGAGTGCGGTAGACATAGTGGGTGACAAGACTGGTATGTTTGCTGTGCATCCTCTACATTGTGCAGTTCAACTCGCTTATCTGCACCAATGCTGGAGCTGTGTATTCTGCATTGATCCATGTATTACCCATTAACATGGAGAAGTGTGAATCATTGTGGGAATTGTAATTATCATGAGATGCCTTTATCCAGGAAAGCCACACAGAGTTGAAACTTTTTCAGAGGATCTTGCTGATGTAAAAGGTTTTTTTATGTATATAATAGGGCCAACGATTGCTGGGTGTTTCCCAATTTAGATATTTGCAAGAGATTTTTAATATGGACCGTGATGCGAGCACACAGTGGCCTGTATTTGTTCAAATGACATCAGAGGATCTCCATTGTCTACCGTGCAGCAGACAGCACATCGTGGAGGTTTAATACTCGCACCAGAGCCTTGTGGGTGTAATGAACAGAGCAATAACAGTAGCACGCCTGCTATCCAAATTACACACTCAATCAGACCTTATCCACTATTAAAAAAACTTCTAAAATGCAAATAACATGCAAAAAAATCTAATTAAACATATCCTTTATATATGCTATGTCAAATATTTAATGCAGAATACAATGCATGACAATATGTCAAAGTGTATAATCAAATT
Organism: Mordacia mordax; assembly: GCA_036362905.1. Taxonomy (NCBI): domain Eukaryota; kingdom Metazoa; phylum Chordata; class Hyperoartia; order Petromyzontiformes; family Petromyzontidae; genus Mordacia; species Mordacia mordax. The sequence continues at coordinate 69,279 of JAZEWT010000008.1, read as the reverse complement.
AATAGGAAAATGAAATAAATTGAATATATATAATATGAGTTAAATAGAACAGAAGACAGTCTATACACCATCTGGCGGGCTGGTTATGATGTCACAAACGTCAGTCAATGAGAGGCCAGGAAATTATCCGTGACTTGATGCATTCCTAGGCTTATTACAGATTCTCACAAATGTGCACAACGAAATGGCCTAATTGAGATAGTAGGTCGCTGGCTTTCATCTCTTGGGACCCGTGTATCAAACGACTTGCAAAATTACACAAATGGCATTGCCGACGATTTCTTCTAAATTTGGTGAGAATGTAAGGACGATCGGGTCCACCCTTAATACTAATGTTTTAGCCATATTGGGCAGCATGGTAGCATAGCGAGTGGCGCTGCTGCCTGACAGCAGGAAGAATCTCGGATTCGATTCCTGGCATGGTTGCCGTTCTGTGTGGAGTTTACGTTTTCTCCCCGTGTCTGCGTGGGTTTTTGCCGGGTGCTCCTACTTCCTGCCACAGTCCAAATACGTACTGCCTAGGTTAACTGGCCTGTTAAGTTGCCCTTCAGTGCCCTGCGATGGACTGGCATTCCATCATGAGTATGTGCCCAGACCTCCGTTCCATGGATGGCAGCACTGCTGCCAAACTCTTGAACTTTCTTCCATTGGAAATTCAGTCAGCTGAGTCCCTGGGCATCTTCCAATCCCGTCTCAAGACTCACTTGTTCCATAAGGCCTTGAAGTTGTTTGGCTAGAACTGTTAGAGCTGCTCACTTCTGTGTTCTTGGATGATGGCACACTATTGACCTGTGCCTGCTTAGGAATACTTTTTCCTTCTTTTATTTGTTTTAACAATTATTTTTTCTTTGATGTCCTTCATTGATTAAAAATTTACTATTTTACTTAATCTATTCTGATGTTGTTGACATGCTGTTCTCTCCACAGCACTGTGCAGTGCTTTGTGACCCTCGGATTAAAGTCGCTTTAGAAATACAAATATGGTATTATTAATGCGTAGGACATGTATTATAGTTACAGCATATCAAATTTACTTCTGCGACACATTCGTTGGGTTTATCCTTGCAGCAGCACTGGGATATTTACAGTGCTAGTTGGTTTTCCATGGCATTCTACAGCAATCACAATGTTTTCTGTAAGCCGCTCATGGTTGCACATAGCCCAGAGGGGTGAGCTTCCTGTACGCGATCACCCCGTGTTGTTCTTGTGTATGTTGTCTTGTATGTGCGCATCATCCGTAAGGTTGCTTTTTGTTTGGTTCTGAAAAGCGAAATATATTCTTGATTCGATTTTTTTTAAATGTTCCATCCTTTTTTGGGATTTATAATAATAATTGCATTTATAGAGCACTTTTTACCCGAGAGTCACAAAGCGCTGCAAAGCGCTGCACAGAGCTGCGGAGAGGATTGCGTTTAAAGCTCAGTGCGGGGGTATCTATTTTTGTAACAATATCCAGTGCATTACCCAAGTTAATATTTTATATGCAATTTGTTATGTTTAGTTGTTGAATACATTTTAAATGCCTTTTTTTCTCTTTTAGGAGAACTTATGGAAAGCGACTTAAGGTAATGTAACCTTTTGTTATTTTATATATGCATTAAAATACCAGCCCCATGGAATGAATCGTCAAGTGAGTGCCATGCCAAGCTCATGTCTTCGTTGCCTATGGCTGCCCTTTTCCCTGTAAAAACGTGGTATATATGCCTCCTGTTTTACACTATGTATATGTTGCCACTATTTTGTGCAGCATCTTTAGGTTAAGTTGTATATTGATGTTTAGTGAGTTATGAGGGAACAAACGCTTTCTACTGGGGGCAGGGTTTAGAGTTCCAGGGTAGGGAATCTATTGAAGGTCATGGCTTCTGAGCAATTAATTTTAATGATGGTTCTTTTGTTGCTGAGAAAAGCAAACTTGTAAATCAATATGCACCCTTGAATGCAACTTTTCTGACAAGCTGTTAAGATATTTGCTCCACAAATACAAATGTACTATATTTCACTGCAGTGCGAAAACTACTGTGGAGATGGATAAAATGTCCAGGAATAAACAAAAGGAAAAAGATTCAGAAGAGTCTGGAGTGCAGCAGGAGTTGGACATATTACAACGAAAAAGATCGACACGATCTGCATCCTACTGCATAGCGAGAGGTGTGGATGTTAGTATATGCATGAGGCGTTACACTGTACCCATTAGACAAACGATGGTGGTATTGCAGAACAAGGCTCCTTCCTGAAGCTAAATTGTAACTGAAGAGAGCCGCATTTCATGTCATGACAATGCTCTTGCCATTACAGTGCACATCCCTCATTACTACTGCCATAATAAGGCACATATTTGGCAAAATTTACAATACTGCTGTCATAACTGTTGTTGGGCAATGACATTACCCAGTGGTAATGCATTCACCACTTGTTTAACAATTATATTTATCGTTTATTTTATGTCCTCTAAATTATAGCCATTGAACTGCTCTGATGCTGTTGACGTGCCGTTCTCTCCACAGGTTGTGCAGCTTGCTGTGTGACCTTCGGGTGAAAGGCGCTCTAGAAGTGCAATTATTATTGTTGCAGTTTGAGCCTCGCAGCCATCCTGGTTAATACTGCGGTGTATTAATCCTAGTAATACCACGTGCCATACGTTTCACAGTGGACAATAAAGATGCCCTTCATGTCTTTCACAAGAGGAGGCTATTGTATGCTGGCATCAGGGTTAAAATTTCCTAATTTTTGAACTGACAAGTTTCTGAACAGGGATTATACATCGCGATCAATGCCCCCCTGCCAAAATATTTGGCAGGACCCTCGTGAAAAAGATTTGCAAGACATAGTGGGACTTTTTTTGGTAGAATAATAATAATTGCACTTCTAGTATATTAAAAAAATACTCTAAAAAGAACTGGGGTAAACCACCCCATTCCTATCACGCTGTATGTACTTAATATATTTCAGAATAAAGCAGTCCGTTTAATCTGTGACCCAACATTGATTCACTCCAGTCACTCGTCTTACCAGCAGTCACCTCCATCACTCTTCTTACACTAAAACCACCGTTACTGTACTCCAGAGTCCCTCGTTGATTCCTTCACCCATGTTGAGGATGGATTCTGATGCAGACTGTTTCATCTTAATTTTAATACCTTACAAAAATCAGTTTCTCTCTCCTAAACTGGTCCTTAATTCCAATAAAATAAAATTCATGTTTTTCTCGTCCAATAAAAGAACATCACTGCTTCAGTTATACACACTTGATAACCGATTGAACAAATACATGAATACAAATACCTGGGCTTCATAACTGATTCAAAATTGAAATCCTGTCCACACATTAATTTTATTGCAAAAAAGATTAAAATTGGCTTTCTTTATGGACATAAACATTCTTTCCCAACTATGTTCCACCTAGACTTGGTTAAGGCAACTATTCTTCCATTGTTTGATTATCGCAACTTTATCAATCAGCATCGATCACTGCATTACATAAACTTAGCCCACTCGTTCATTCTTCTCTTATATTTCCTTTGGATGCCTCATATAAAACCCACCATTGTGAATTGTGTATTGGTTCTAAATTATCTTCCTTAAATAATCATATGAAAATTCATTAGGCCTTTTCATACTTAAGGTCTTAACAAGTTAGCAAAATATTTGAAGGAATTGTTGATCATACAGATTAACAAAGAAAGCCTTAGAATCTCAAAGTACTTTTTTGCTCAATATTGCTAGGTTTACATTAAGATATGGGGAAAAAGCTTTTGTGGCGGCTGCCCCACGTTGTTGGAACAATATTGCCTTGAGCTTGAAGCTACGATCGCTGCCTTCGATGAGGAACCTTAGATCCCAAATAGCGATTCGTATTTGAAATAATAATTGCATTTCTCGAGCGCTTTTCACCCGAGGGTCACAAAGCGCTGCAGAGCTGTGGAGAGAAAGGCATGTCAGCAAGGACATAAGAACAGTTAATCCGCAATAAATGTTGCTAACATTGCATTTGTTCCCTCTCAATGTGCAGTATGCTACCTATAAATTTTTATTTTTTTCCCCGTTGCAAAGCTTGACTGTTTTTATTTGGTTAATTACGTGCAATGCTGTGTATAAATGTTTTATTTTTATTTTTTATTAATTTGTTGTTTTTATTTAAATAGGTTTTTTTTAATTCTATATATTTTTGCAACTCGCGCATTTGTTGTGTCGCAGGAATCCCGTAAAGAGCTTGCAAGCTCACTCGGTATTTTTCTGCTGTAATAATAAACATCTGTATCTATCTCATCCATACTGTTTAAACATCATACTGCAGGTTACAACACACTCACCCACTAATCTACTCACCAACGTATTCACTTAATGACCACACTTCAGATCACAGCACTTCTCTTTTGAGTTTCTTCTTTATCATTATTTAACAAATGCCCTTATCCAGGGCGACTTACATCATTATAGAGGTGTGAGGAGACCACAGAGCAGCGACGGGAATGCAGCCATGCATTCAGCCGACACCAACATTTGCCAGACACTATTATATTATGATGTTATCGGAAAATTAATTAATGAGTATTTTTTTTAGATGTGGAAGGAAACCGGAGAACCCGGAATCCCACGCAGAACAAGGGGAGAACACACAAACTCCACACAAAAAGGCACCCTTGGCGGGAATCGAACTGCCTCAGGCAGGGCTTTCTGTGAGGTGCAGATGTTACCACTGCGCCACCCTGCCGTCCCAGCTCCACTTTCAATCCCTCTAATTTATATCATTTTTTAACGTTGCTGAATTAAAGAATTGGATTCACTTTTCTCTGTTACACCTTTAATACTGCTGATGTTGTTAGCCACTTGGTTCTTTTGGCTTTGTGCAGGAATCTGTATTTTTAAAATATATATTCAGACTAAAGTTGTTTGTTGCTTGTGCCCTGTTGTAGCATAGGCTAGTTTTTAGTGGCGATTTAGTCTCTGCAGTGTGTTCCACTGCTTTACGTTATGAAACTGATGTAAGGATGTTCCCATATTGCTGTACTGTAAGAAGTATGTTTTTCTTCTTGCAGATGTTACTGCGACTGGAAGTCATGCACCATCAAAAAGGAAAAAGAAATAATCCGTTAAGGAAAGTGTTAGTATTGATGTGACTAGTATATTTTGGTTAAAAATTTGTGATCATTAAATGTCCGTTTTGTACAAAATCTCACCTGATGTTAGCATTTTAAATATTTTAAAAGCTTTTGTACTTAGCAATCATTTTACGTGATATACAGAATTATGCTCTTTTGCACTACCATCTGGAGAAGTCTATCTAGAAGATGAAGTGATACGTATGACCTGACCACATGTGGATTCACTGCTCTGAGGATGACCATTTCAAATTGCTCTTGTTTTCTGAAATGACCGTGGAAACAGATATCAGTGCTTCTTTTTAGTAACTTTCTTATTGGTACAAAATATTTATTGCTCATTCAGAGTTAATTACTGAAGTTTAATAATCGTACTGATTTGTGTCTTGGTCAATAAGTTTCAGATATTGTGCCCTTAATTCAGATGTAGTCAACCACTGGAAACAGGGTCAAGTGATGGAATGTTGAATTAAACAAATAGGGAACTAAGGCTAATAATAAATGATTGTGAAGTTTTTACATGTTATGTTTTTGCTCGATAAAGTTTTGCTTACACAATGTGCATTTCACGAACGATATGATTTTGTAACGAAAGATGCATGCATACATACATTCGTACTTTACATGTGTTTGCAAGACGGACACGTCATCATATTTCAACCGTTGAGAGCTACAATCCCGGCATTATCAGTATCAAGGCATTGCGTGCCACGTCCAGGACCGTTTGACTCAGCCCCACAATCCAGCTGCTTGTCAAGGGCAGGGGAGAGCACCCTGTGTTGAGTTTCATTGCTCACCGTGACTCTATACAAAAGCAGCCGAATAAAACGACATTCCTTGATAGTCAATCGGTCAATAGGACACGCACCTTTAACCCAGAGTTTGCCATTCTTGGGGAAATGCAGAGAAAACAATCCCTGAATTAACGTGTCATATTGACTCCATTGGAGCTGGTGTACACATCGGGTGGGATGTGCACCCGGACCAATCCGAGTCCCCATTTAGGGATTGTCCCCGAGAACGTTTTTGGTTTGACAACGCATTTTCTGCTTTTCTCTGACTTCTGATGTGTAAAATAACCCATTTGAAGACCACCAAAGCTGAATATGGAAACGGCGATCCTGCTCATTTCCACCCTTGTATATATCAATACATTATGCGACAGTGCTACGAACGTACACGGTTACCACGTGTGCCCACACGGTTACCACGTGGTCCCACACGGTTACCACGTGTGCCCACACGGTTACCACGTGTGCCCACACGGTTACCACGTGGTCCCATACGGTTACCACACGGTAACTACGTTGTCCCACGCGGTTACCACGTGGTCCCACGGCCCACGTGCTGTTCTCGGATCGCGCGCGCGCCACAATTGTCGCGCTAGGAATCGATACCAAAATGCGGCACTAATCGGAAATCGATACTGTGGCGAACGAAGCCACGCCAAAGCGACCCTCTCATTGGCCACCACAGCGACCACGTGGTCTCAATACACACCATTACCAGATGACGAGGTGCCCGTGGGGCCGTTGTCCTTGAGACGCGAGGTTCGCGTGGAGGCGGCGCCGCGCGGGGTCATTGTGAGCGAGGCCGGATGAGCGCCTCGACGCCCGCCGTGGGGGCCCTGGAGCGCCTGGCTTCGCGCTTCCAGGGCGCGCTGCTGGGCGCGCTGTTGGGGGATGTTCTGGGCGCCAGGTACGAGGGACGCAACTCTGTGAGCCAGGCGGAGCTCAACAGCGACCTGGCCAACTTCCAGCTGCGGCGCAAGGACGGTACGAGACGTGGGCACACAGACAACAACTGACCGTCGCCTCTTCGTGGCGGTGACGTTCCGACTGCGAATGTGCCAGGCCAGGTGCACCTTGAGGGAGTCTCATGAAGTGTCGAAGGCCCGCTGACAGGAGGTCACGGGACCCGGTTGATGTTTAGCCGCCCAGCGCTCCACTCGCTGTTGTGAACGTCGTTCCGCAATCAGCTGTTATTGCAGGAGGGCTGATACCAATCATCGGAAAGTCAAATCATATTCACATCCTTCCCTAACCAGTACCGTGCCTATTTAGTTCGGCCAAACAGGCTGCTTGGGGATGCTGTGGCTGGGCTACATGATCCAGCCAACACAGCCTCGCTTGCTGGAGGGGCTCGCCGATGTGACTGTGTCCGGATATTTTATGAATCTGAGCTCCTCTCACAATGCAGCCTTGTTTAACCCAGGTCGAATTATAGGCAGGCCGAGCTAAATGTGTCAATCTTCTTACAGAGGGATTCACGTTTCACAAGCAAAGGAAGGGCATCACTGGCTTACTCGATCGATAGTGAGACCCTCTGCTTCTAAACTCGAGTTGGTCATAAAGCACACTGCCGGCGTATGGGAACTCCTCCTCCACCCTTTAGACAGCTCTCCCACCAGGCATTGGGTATTGAAGTATTTGATAACGTGCGTAGTTTTGTTGGGACTGATGGTGAAACATGTTGTGGCACGCTACAGATTCAGAAGCAAAGTTTCAACTCCTTTGCAGAGTGAGCAGCAATCACAAGCTCATGAGTGTATGAAACATGGTTGAGCAATATGCAGCACTATAAACACACAGCACTATACACACAGCACTATACACACAGCACTAACCACACACAGCAATAACCACACAGCAATAACACAGCACTAACCGCACAAAGCACTAACCGCACACAGCACTAACCGCACACAGCACTATGCACGTTTCACCCCCGTGTTGCATGGGGAATATCTCAGGGACTATGTAGAATGGTTGGTGCAGTTGGAGTGGTGATGTCATCCATAGCAACCGCTGCCCCGCCCTCATCATTACCATCTCACTCACATTTTTTAAAATATAACATTTTCATGGACTGCATTTCAGAGCTTATTCTAATCGCAAGCTGCTGAACTTGACGGACGTTGGCTGTTTTCCGGCCACTGATTCCTGTCATATGGTTCATTTCTGTCGTCAGTGCCTCTGAGCCAGCTGCCAGCATGCATCAGGATGTTGGACTCCTGGGAGCCACCCTCATCGCACTGTATTTAAGTACAAAAAGTAGGGATTAGTCACGTGTTCATTCATTTAAACGCTTTTAATGTTTTTCTCTTACAGATCTTCGGTATACCGATGACACTACCATGCTGAGGTCCGTAGCACAGTCCCTGTGTGACAATGGGCGTTTTGATGCTCAAGACATGTCTCAGAGGTAATGGAGCATCCAACTTTCTCACAATGTTCTCAGGGTTATGATCGCTAACTTGAAAACACCCATTAAATGCCAAAGATTAAGACCTCCAAAATACATAGATAGATGATGGATGTATTACAGCAGAAAGTAACCAGTGAGATTGCAAGCTATATATATATCTATTTTCTTTAAAGATTTCAAGTACTGACCCTTGATCTTAGATACGAGATGAGATAATACATAACGCTCGTCCACTGTTCTTTATCCCACAACTCATTTTAATAATAACTTGGGCTTCTAAAGTGTCCTTCACCCAAAGGTCGCAAGGCACCTTGAATGCATTGTGAAGCGGTTTCCTAAAATAAAAATGGACACGATCAAAGCAAGTCCACAGGTGGAATTTGCGTTGATCATGAGACCACACAGACACGAATACCCTCCCAGGGACATGCGACACAAACCCAAGGATGCGAAGATAGAGAGACAAACTTTGCTAAACATACAGAGACACACAGCAAAACGCAGCGAGATCGTCACACAAAGAAACAGTGAACGATGGAACGCTGCACGAATTTCCGAGAGACACGAAAACAGAGAAACAGGCAAAGGCCTCTTCATCTTTCCTGTCAGTGCACTTGGGCACAGAACCCATTGCTGGCCACTAACGCATACAGTACTGCCACACATTGTTTGTCACGATGTTTGTATATCTCTGTGTTGGCACGTGTCTTTGTTTCCATTTCTGTCTGTATCGCCATATATTTGCCCAGACAGATATAGACACATGTCTTTGTGTGCGTCTGTCTTTGTGTATCTCCCCGCCTGTCTGTCTCTATATCTGTGTCTGTTACTTGCACCCGGACACAGATCTGTCTTTGTTATGTGCTCTGGTGTGTAAACATTTGTGTGTAAACACTTTGCACCTTAACGACCCCCTTTGCACTTTAAAAACTCATCTTACTCGTGAGTTTTTTTTACTGCTAAGCGGAGTGACATGGCAAATTCATCCACTACCCAAGTGTTGTTGTTTTTTTAATGCAAAGAGTGTAAATCATCCATTACCCAGGTGGTTTTCTGTTTTTTAATTAAAGTGTAATATTATGGATAATATGACCCCAATATTTCTCCCTTGCATCAGTGTATAACAGGAACTCTCTATTACTAAATATTGGTAAAGGACAGCTACCAGAGGGAACTGTGACTATTACTCCAGGGCAAATGTGTTATTCACAGTGGTCACACTATGCCAGGTCGAGTAATAGTATATTGTTTTGATTATCAAGCAGGAGTTAAATTTTGCAAGAACACAGGAATTTCCATAGTAGAAATCCCAGAGGGAACGTATCAGCTTTTCACAGTCTTTTGTATGGTTATTTTATATCTCAAAAGTCACAGAAATTCAGGAAATTCGTTTTCATGAACTCAATACTCTTGGGGAGAACCCCTTTTCCCCTTCTTTAAAGGGGACACGGCCCACAGGGTGTGTTTTGAGTAGTTCATCTCATCTCATTATCTGAAACCGCTTAATCCTATATCGGGTCACGGTGAGCCGGAGCCTATCCCGGAAACACAGGGCGTAAGGCAGGAATACACCCGACGACGGGACGTCAGTCCATCGCCGGGCATTGCGGGACAATTTTAGTCTGCGAGCCAATCAACCTATCCAGGAGCATGCTTTTGGACTGTGGGAGGAAACAGGAGTACCCGGCGAAAACCCACGCGGACACGGGGAGAGCATGCAAACTCCACACAGAAATGCACCCGAGCCGAGAGATTCGAACCCGGGACCTTCTTGCTGTGAGGCGTCAGCGCTAACCACTGGGCCACCGCGCCGCCCTATTTACGAATATATTGATCGTTTTGGTTTTAACATCGATAGTTTCCTGTTTTTCAGATTTGTCACAGCATATCAAAGGGAGCCACATCGAGGTTACGGAGCTGGTGTGGTGACTGTGTTTGATAAGCTACGGCAGCGAGCATATGCTGGCGACGATGTATTCGTACCAGCAGCGGAGCAGTTCGGGGGGCGAGGCTCCTATGGAAATGGCGGCGCAATGAGGGTAGCACCAGTGGCACTCGCTTACCCCAGTACTGCTGATGTTAAACGCGTAGGTAAATGCAGTTAACACTCATCCAATCGAATAGCATCTGTGTTAATATGAAATACATTTAGATCGAATCTTCATGTAGATATACATTGTTATTCCTATTATGCTTGATTACCCAGTCTGGTATCGCTGACTCTTGGGCTTCTTCTTCAGGAGGGTCCTGCAAAGTTTTTGTAGTCGGGAGCAATGTATGTAATCCTAATTGAGTAACTTGCAGGTAGGTTTTCGGTATTGAAATATTTTAGCCATTAACCGTTACACGATGAAAACCTACACCGGTACAATTATTGGTGTTCTTTTGGCAATGGGAGTAAGCTGGACAACCCATACAGAAAAGGGGAGAACGTACACATTCAACAGGTGCTCGAGTCGAGAATCGAACAAAGGGACTTCTTGCTGTGAGGCAAGTGTCAGCATTGCACTGCCACTGTTATAAATCACTTCGATCTCGACGAGTCCCAAGCCATCCCTGCTACAGAAATTAATATTTTGCCTCAACGAGATTTTGAAATGTCAGCCTTTATTTACATTTGAACAAATAAACTGACGTCTTCGAATTTATGAAGATTGTGGAGTTTATTCTAAACAGTTTAAAACGGCTGCTAATTAGTTACAGTTGTCCAAATGAAGTTAATGCGAATTAAGTTAATGTATAAAAATGGGTGGCAGGATTGTGGCACAGTGATAACACAGTCAAAATAATATGTGCTCGATTACTGACTGTGATGCCTTTCTGCTACTTTTTTGTATGTACTCTCTGTTCTGCATGGGTTTTTTCTGGGTTCTCCGGTTTCCTCCAGTCGCTAAACACACCCACATAATGCGTATTGGCCAAATAACCCGATGTTGAAAAATTACCTGCAAATTGCTTACCTGAGATGACACCCCCTTCTGCGAAAGCAGGAAAGGATTCTCCTGAAAAGTATTGAGTCTCAGGCTTTTTTATGTGAACAGGTCTCGAGTAAATAAAATACACAGTGTTGTATGAGGCTCACAGTAATGCCACCTTCCTTTTTGCTGCAGGTTGCCAAGTTAAGTGCACGGATCACACACGCCAATTCCCTCGGCTACAATGGCACTATCCTGCAGGCCCTAGCCGTGCATTTTGTGCTTGGAGAGGAAAATATTTGCGGTTTGACATTTGTGGAAAAACTAATACAAGAGATGCTGGAGGTAGAGGAATCTTCAGTTGACAAGGCAAGGTTGGTTTTTCATTACATGTCCTAAAATCAACAATCATGTCACGGTTTTCTAACCTTTGTCCAGAAATGAAATCTACCGTATTGTCTTTGGTTATGTTGAGGACAATGCCATAGCAAATACTTTCTCTTTTAAAGCCTCGACTGATCAGAGCTATAATTATCCCCCAACAAGCAATATACTGATGTAGTTTTTACTGCTCGATGTATCCGTGTCACAGTTATCTCAAAATAACAACGGTGGAGAGAAATTTTGTCATACAGACAGCCCCAGACGTATGAATGTCATACGTATGAACGACCTCCCCCAAGATATTATTGATTGCAGTGTTCATTACAGTCATAGAATAAAACATTCAAAATAATGTTCCGGCTCACAAACATAAACTTATGAATGGAAATCAGGGACCGAACTCGTTCGTAACCCAGAGACTGCGCAGTCCCAGGGTTACGAACGCAGTCCCTTGCCTGGTTCCTCCTATGAGGTTGTAGTTATCTATTGTTTCTCTGAGGAGCTTTTCCATGGTTTAAGATATGTTTTTTATAGTGTTTTATATATATGCTTATTAAAGCTGTGGACTTCAAGAGCCTGGATGGCTGCATTCGTTTTTACTGAATCAAATGCCTCTACGTAGAACTTCAACAAAAGTCAAGCATAGTGTTGTATGATATTCAAGAGTAATAATTGAGGCATCTTTATATGATTGAGGTATTGCATATCTTTGTAAACATTTAAAGGCATAGTTATTGTGATACTTTTCTGCTGAGGTAACAGTTGTACCATCTGGATGGGGAGCTTTCTAATCTACTTTGACATCTAGAACATCTTAAAATCCTTCCGTGTTTATTGTCATTGGTAGCTAGGAAAATATCCTATGTACTTAAATCTGAAAGATTCATATTTGATTTCTGAATGGACTAAGGTTCCCACTTCTTCCCTCCAAGATGAAAAAAACTTTCACACACAAAGTGCAGAGTTAAGTTATCCTGACGTTACGGAGCCCACGTACCGCCACACACGTTTCTCTTCGTTCTTGCTGTAGGTTGACTTACTTTGATTGCACTGAATAAACGTGGGGGATATTTTAGAGATCAATTCTTATCTTTATTATCGTGCCTGTTCACCTGGTAAAGCCTCACTTAGGCTCAAGGTTTTTTTTCGAAGGTCCTACCAATATTTATCAGTAGGGAATGATGTTGCGCTGTATGATCACAATTGAGTAATTTTCAGGTAATTTTTCAGGATTAGAATGTTTGGCCCACACCTGACAATGCATGTAATTATCAAAGCATTTTTCATGTTTTGCCACAAGTATTTGTGATTTTTTTGCAAACTGACACTTTGTGAAAGGTGTGTCTTTGCAGTTTTAAGACCTTCACACTTGTATTAGTGCCAGAAATGGTCAAACTTTTTTCTACTTTACGCTGGGAACATTGTACGGCTTTATATCAGTGCATGCAAGATGGATTATGGTATTTCTTGATCTTGAGGAATGGCATTGCCTGGGAATCTAAATATATATGTGGATGCACCCGGCCTGATAATAAATATGACTTCATTTTAGATGCTTTCACTTTGTGAGGATTCAGCTATAGCTTTGTTGAACAATGGTCTACAACCAGTTGAATCGATAGGTCGATTCCAGTCTTGAACAGTCGATCTTAACATTTTAGAATATTGAGTGGAAAAGAACGATATTCTATACAGTGGTTGCATGTAAACTGTGGACACCGTGGGTCGGAAATGCAAACTGCTGGAGAGTTTGTTTTTGTTTAAAAAGGTAAATGTCAGCACACGAGCCCTAAGAATAGGTGAGTCTTATGCTTAGCGTAAATATTGTTTGGTTTTAGTAAATTTTAATTTTAAGTGTAGATCTTATATTCCATTCAGATCATAAAAGTGATATTTTGTATTTTTAAAGTTTGGAGAACAATGTTGTGTGAAACATGTTAAGTGTATTTTGTATGAATGTTCTTTGTAACAGTGTCATCATCATAATAAGTGTATCATATACTGCAAATTAGAATCATTTCCATGTTTTCCACAGTACCGAAAGTGCGACACCATTTTGTAGTAGGTTGGAGAAGATTAAGGAATTTCTGAACCTAGAAGATGTGCCAAGAGAAGATGTAGTGCATCATCTGGGTGAGACTCGGTGGATTTTCCTTGTTACAGTACATTACGATTTTACTGTAGCCTGACCTCAAGTACATTTGTGCTGCTCATTGTGTGTAGCAGCCCATGGAGTATGAGAGATCATTGAGTATAATAATATGCCATGGACGGAATGCTGCGCAGTCTGTAGTTAATCATGGCAGATGAGCCTCTCAACTACCGATGGCTATGACACAAAGGCAGCAGTTCTGACTAAAATTAAATTACCAGCCTCATTTTATAATCATAATTATTTATCCAAGTGTGTCTCGGCAAATTGCCTGGGAAGGCCTGTAAATTCCGCAGGAGAAGCTGGAGTCCACTAAAGAGAAATTGAGGTCTGTTCTGCCTTGGCATGCTACTACTGTGGGCCTTAACAGGAAAAGCGGCACTCTGAAAAATGATAGATTATTTATCTAGGAAAGCCACATTTAAGTCATAAGACTCATTTTCACGAGGGTCCTGCATTGTGTTTTTTGTTCAATCTATTGTTGGATGAAGGACTCACTGGTTTTTGTATCCGTGTGTTACAAAAATTGAGAGAGCTCAAAAGTGAGTGCTGTGCAGTGAAAAGGGTTGAGAATTAATGGTCAGTATTTTTGATAAAACACTGATGAATATCATATGCTATTATTGATAGCTCTTGTAGACTATAAAAAATAATTTCATTACATGGAATTTAATGTAATCTCGCTCAGAATCATACATACCAAGGCCTTCATTATTGTTTAATTAAAACCTTTAATAGAGATGGAACAGCGGTTTTGACACTGCATTAAGTGTAATGATGTAGGTTTTCACGGCTCGATGCATGATAATTGCTTCGAAAAGCTGCTCTCTCGGGACAGTCGCGAGGTGGAGAGAGGAAGCAATCGAGGCGGCTGTCCTGAGAGAGCAGCTTTTCAAAGCAATCATCACTGCATTAAGTAACAATTAAAATAATAGCAGTCAAGTGGGATGGCTCAGAAAGACTTTCACATTGGCACGAGGGGACAAATTTTCTTTGTACAATTTCACCCATAATACACATGCACTTCCAAATAACAACATTTTTCATATTGCAGGTGTGAAACTAGAGATTAACAAATTGCTTCCTGAACACTGAGCTATATGTGCTTTTAGTTTTGAGCCCTGTGTAGTCTTTATATATGTACGCTATATTTGTATTTGTGAATATGTTAGAGTTAATAACGCTCTTCTCAACCGGTGGGTCGCAAACACATTAATGAGTGGGCCACAATCACCATCTAGTCTAGTGGTCCATTCAAAACTTTCCCAAGTGGGCTAAGCAGGCCTTGAAGTGCAAAAGGTTGAGAACCCCTGTAATAAGACATGTATCAGTAATCCCGAGTGACGCCCATCAACAACAATTAAAAAAAAAAATTGTTACAAATCTGAGCTGTGGAGAGAATGGCATGTCAGCAACAACAATAACATCAGAGGAGATCAATTAGATGTAAAATTATGGCTATAAATCAGAGAAGAACATAAAATAAGAGATACAAATTATTGTTAAGCAAATGAAGGAAGGAGTAAGTGTTCCTGAGCAGGCACATGTCTACAGTGAGCCATCATCCAAGCACAACAACAGTGAGCAGCATCAACAGTCATAGCCAGAGATCTTCAATGTCAAACAGCACAAGTGAGTCTTGATACTCGATTTGAAGACGCCCAGGGACTCAGCTGACCGAATCTCCAATGGAAGGGCGTTTAACAGTCTGGGAGCAGTGCGTGAGAATGCTCTTGCACCCATCAAATGGAGGTGCGATCTGCACACAAGCAGAAGCCCATAATGGAGGATCAAAGTCGTCATGTTGAGGAGGGTGCCTGAAGTAGGTCATGAGATGTATGAGGGAGCAGCACCAGTGTGATCCTTGCAGGTGAGAAAGAGGATCTTGAATTCGACCCTATGTTTTACTGGTAGCCAGTGGAGAGACACCAGTGCTGGGGATATGTGATCGTGGAATTGTGTGTGGGTGAGATGGTGAACACGAGATGAGTGAGAGAGCTTCTGCTGTTAAGGGACTGCTGGATACTGCTGCCGGGGGGTGAGACAAAGGTTCGTGCTCACTTTGAGAAGCGTAGGCCCCAAGTGTCGAGACGTAACATTAATGGTTAAGACTGATACGACTGAAGGAATATAATAAAACTAAGTAATCGATTACAACTGTTTCAAACACACTCAGAATGTTTGTCATAAACCCTCCACCACCCGACAACGGCCAATTCGTAATTTTGTGAACGTGAACAAAACATGCCTTCACTATCTCAGCACACGGGTGTGTTGGAGAGCAAACTCACAGCATTTATAAATGAAATACGACGTTTCGTTGATAATTGCAATCGGCATCATCAGACAACTCGCACTAACTTGAAACGAGTTCGCTTCAGAATAAAGAGAAATCGTTTCGATCTCCTTATATGAGGGGAGGTTGTGATGTCATCAATGGAGTGTGCGTCCGTGCCAGGATCCAATGGGTTTGGGGGATGTGGCAACAATTACACAGGTTTTCAAAGATTGCTTAAATAGATTTGATGAGTTAGCTGTTGCGAATGACCTCTTATTGGACAAATGGCCAAGATGTCAAATTACCTTCATCGGAAAGTGTCATGGAACGGGATTGTATTAGCGTAACAGGATATATGTAACAAATAAAATGTATAATTTGAGAATGCGTTTTTTTTAAACAAACTTATTTTGATAATCAGAACGATTAAAAATATTTTATTTATATCAATTTCAATTGACTCAGATTTGTCTAGACCAATGGCGATTAGTTATACATAAATAGTAAACGTTGTCACTTACCAACCCATACTAACCAGTGTGGTCAGGTGCAGTCAACACAAGCACCAGGACCGATATGCAATAGGACAGTACTCATCCAACCATGGACTAAACAACAGCAGTAAATCATAATTAATATAACCAGTGTAGTAAAGCACAACAAGTAAATTTTGCACCCGTCGCTGAGGACTTTTGATTGGTATTCTCTCGGAATGCCCAGTGAGATTTTACCTGGGTCCTCAATGTGTTAAACCCACAGGACAAGCCCCCGCGTCAAAATGTTCACAACGCAAAGCTCGTTTGAAAAATTCACGAGACTCGTGGAGGCTTTTTGAAATCGTTCGATAACAGTATCGGTATCAGAGAGCACCTGTTAAATCCAGCATGACTCTTAAGTGGGTGGTGAGGACAGAATCATATCCACCCAGTGCTGTTGCTTATGAATGGCAGAACATACTTAAGATTGAGTCGACCTGCTTAAAACTCAGGACATGTTGAAACAGCTGAGTGTAGGATTGTAGATGCTGCTAACTACTGTGTGCTTGGGTGATAGCTGGCTGTTGACCTGTTCCTGCTCAGTAGCGCTTCTTCCTTTACGTGCTAACAATATTTTTACTTGTTATTTTATGTCTTTCATTGATTTATAGTCATTATTTTACTTAATTGAGCTACTTTGTTCTTATTGACATGCCATTCTCGCCACAGCTCTATGCAGCGCTTTGTTACCCTCGGATGAAAAGTGCTCTAGAAATGCTAAATATTATTATTGTCATATTACGGGATTGTATTAACATTCAAGATATACGTAACTACTAAATTTAGAGCTTGAAAACACGTTTCGAAGTGCAATTATTGTTACAATTATTGTTATTTTCTTTTAGAAATATTCGCCTGGATCTGGCTGTTGAGCTGTACACTGTTCTCTCAGCTCAGAGCTGATCGTATGATTGCCATCTAGCAGTGCTTGTGAGAAACCACCAGGCCTTGGCGACCAAGGGCCACCATAAAGGCCAGCTGAATGTAATAATGTAAGGTCTCAAACAAATTATTGTGGTGGTCATTATGTATTGTGGTGATTTGTTGGATGTTGTGTGATGCAGGCAACAATGTGGAGGCTCTGGAGTCAGTGCCGACGGCTGTGTATGCGTTCCTGCACTCCCTGCAGCCCAAGCCCGACGCTCCCCGGGAGCTGGGTGGCGTGGCCCGTACGCTGCTCTACGCTGTCTCCCTAGGCGGTGACACCGACACAGTGGCCAGCATGGCTGGAGCCATTGCCGGGGCCTATCACGGTGACGGGGGTATACCGGCAGCGTGGCTTGAGCTCAGCGAAGGTGTGCAAGAGGCCCAGACACAGGCACGGCAGCTGTTTGAGCTGTACCAGCGCAATCTCCGCAGCGACAGCAGCAGCATGACTACAACGTTGAGTACAAATGAAGATAAATCTAGCTCTTGATCTCGCACTGGTGCTGAGTCAAGTCCGATCCTGACAGTGAAGGAGCGACCACAAGTATTGAAGACACTCGAGAAATCACCGGTGCACCTGTCCTCCCACTCGCTGCGCTCGGCTGTGACCGAGGCATTTCTGTGCTCCCCGAAGTCGCGTGTCACAGCACGACTTAGGGTGGTGGCACAACACATAGACACACAGATAAACATTGAGACACAGAGACTCATAGAAATACATAGAGACCCACAGAGATTCAGACTGAGTGCCCACTATCTGGTGGAGTTGGCCAATTGATATTATTGGCCACGTCACGAGTTTTTTTAATTGCAAAAGGAAAACAGAGAACCTGGAAAAAAAGTCCATGCAGAATATGGGGAGAATATGCAAAACCCACAGACGAAGGCTCCTGAGGCAGGACTCAAACCGTTTTGGCCATGACACCTTGCCACAAAAGCTCATATGCATTAATATGAGCTTTGCTTTGGAAGTAACCGAGTCAACTGAGAATTTTGCAAAAACGACCATCAGTGTAATGTGATTTCAAAATTTAAAGATTCAAAGTTGCAATCTCTTATAATTACGCTGATATTTTTATCATTCTTCACAAACTTAACAGAAGTCAGCCTTGCAAAAACAAAGGCTTCTCAATGTTTGTGGACAAAAAATAGTAATAGGATGCAAATGAAACGTTATTGTAATTAAAAAAAATATTCAAGGTTATGAATACGAGGTTTGATCAAAATGTTCCAGGACTAAATTGCAAGTGTTGAACACTTTCTACCCAGCACCAGTAATAGTAATGTATTACATTTATACAGTAGCCACCTATCACCCAGAGTTCCCATAGCACTGCAAATCGAGAGGTGGGGGGAAGCAGCCAGCAAACCAGGAGAAAACCCATTCAGAACAGGGAGAGTGAACACACAAACTTTACACAGAAAGGTGCCCAAATCGGGAAGTGACTCGCCCCGGACAGGACCTTTTTTCTGTCAGGAGGTGCAGATGTTACCACTGTGCAAACACTGTGCCGCCCATTACAGGTGATGAGACTTGGGTTTCTGGCTCCGATACCGAGACCAAGCATCTCGGTGGAGGACACCCCGACAACAGTGAGTCGGCTGCGCTCGAATGTGCAGATGATGGTTGTTTTGACGGTGAGAGCAGTGTGCACTATGGGTTCGTTCCACAATGTCAGTGACTCTTGGAGGAGGAAAAGAGGGACAAGGAGAAAGAGAGGGACCTGGGAGGAAAGGTGTGCTGGCAAAACAATGTACTGGTTTTAACTTCAGAAAAAAACATAGAACACACTTTCAACACACTGCAGATAAATAACATGTTTTGGCCCAACCATTCAGAAACTACTGATAATGCATTCAATGTGGATGGCGAAATGTCACGAAGTAAAGAAGCAACAGTTGACACGGCTATTCCAAAGTTTAACTGTGGGGAGCAACTCAGTGGCTTGTTTTATTTGGCCTTTCGAAAGTTATATTTTAGGAGCTGCATGTCGTAGACAACAGCTTGAAAAATGAGTCAGGTGTGTCGATGTTGCATCACGACAATGTGCCATCACTTTCAGCACTCTCCACATGATCATTGCTGGCCAACCACAACATTCGACTGGTTCTTCACCCATTATGTTCACCATATTTAGCACCAATTGACTTTTTCTTGTTTCGCAGGTTGAAACGCACCTTAAAAGAGAATTCAGACAAAATGTAGCTCAAAACCTGAAAGCCATCCTGCTGGAATATCCGTTCCATCAGAAAATACAACTGTGAACGAGATACATTTGATTAGGTATGTTGTTTTTTAGTTTTATCTCAATAATTTTAGTCTCGGTAGTTTTTGATCATACCTTTTGTAATAAACATTAGGAACTTGTGAACTTGGCTCTGCAACTCAGTTCCATCACAGTGTCACATGTGACGTGGTGTAATTTTCTGATTCAATGCTGTCGTCAACTTCGACAGCTGGAGGATGAGCCGAGGTGCGGTGATGTTGAGAAATAGCAAGGCTTGTGTTGTATGAGTTTTGTGCTGGCCAATGTGCATATGTGTACTTGTGTGTGTGAGTATGTCAGATTGGTGTTAGAAGTTGAGGTTATCCTCGTAAAGAGCCAAGAGCAGCATGAAGGCCCAGCCCAGTAGCAACCCCAAATTCTGCAGCAGGAAGAGGAGCCAGGGCTTATCCACGTGGGTTCGCTTCATTTCAGATATCTGCAAGAGGAAAAGCGCATCTTTAGAGGAAATGTATTTCTCGACCGAGTTAGTGACACAAGGCAATGGAGAGGTAAGAGGCAGGATACAAATAAGAGATAACTAAGACGCTTGAGATGGTGAGAGTGGAGAGACGCAATGCGGTGAGAGTAGAGATGAGGGACATTAAAAAAGATGGGAGATGGCAGTGGAGATGAGATGTAAACGATATGAAGTGAGACAGGTGGGCGTTAAATAAGGAAAGGGAGGGTTTATTCAAATTTCCACTTGAAGGTGGCATTGACCCAATTAATAAATAGAAGTTAAATGCACGGTGCATATTCATTCAATGTCGAAGTCATTGAGATAACGTTTCAGAGGCAAGGGAAGGCAGACATGCAGTTAGCCAGCACCGACATTTGCCAGACAGTGTATTGTACTGTAATGATGTAGGTTTTCACGGCTCGATGCATGATGATTGCTTCGAAAAGCTGCTCTCTCGGGACAGCCGCGTCGAGAGAGCCATCGACGCGGCTGTCCCGAGAGAGCAGCTTTTCGAAGCAATCATCAGTGTATTGTACTATATATTATGATGTTGGCGAATTCAGTGTTTTATTTGTCGGATAAAAATGGAAAGCCCAGAAGAAACCCACGTAGAACATGGGTGAACACAACTCGACACAGAAAAATGCCTAAGATGGGAATCGAATCACCTAAGTCAGGACTTTTATATGAGGCACGGATGTTACCACTGCATAGATACCCTGCCGCCCAGTGACGTCCACAGATGAGGGGACGATTCTCACCATGTTGTTCACGGAGAGGTACAGGAACATGCCCGTGGCGAAGGCGATAATCCACTGCATGGCCTCCTCGTTATCGGACACCGAGGCCCCGATGTAGAATCCCAGGAGCGCCGTAAGGGCACTCAGCAGGTTCAGCCCCAGTGCCACCAGGACAGACATTCCCGTGTTGAGTAGGATCGCAAAATCCCCTGCGTGGAGCATTCCACACAGACCCCCCCCCATGTAGCTTGAACCAACTGTAAGGTCAAGTGCTGTTGGAGAGTAGCACTATGAAAGCTAGCACGGCACATGGCGTGGATGGCCAGGATTACGCCTGGCCAGCTTTATTTCCCTTATGGCGATGTTCATACACCACACTAGGTATGCAGTTAAGGCTGATTCGACCGAGAGAAGTCCTATGACTTGGTTCAGGAAATCGTCACTGGTTCTTGGTAGCCGTGAGCGGGATTCGAACTTGGGGGTCAGCCAAGTCCGTAGCACGTTGAGCTAACAGCTACACTACAGCTCCCCCACACTATTCCACTCATACACTCTCAATCGCTCACCCACAAGCTCAACTTCACTCACACATCAAAGCGCAGTACTGACTACTGTGCGACCGCCCTCCACTGTGTGTTGGACTGGCTTCAGTACATGCGCCTCCAGCACGGGGCAGCTCGCCCCCGTGTGGCGATGTTCTTCATACGGGCGCCGGGCTAGGAGGGAACTCGCCTATCTCGTGTGGCAGCTCGTGCAGCGCCACGGCCAGCGTGGTTGCCAGGCCGTCGCTCAGCGACAGGGAGAAGGCGGCGCCCATGGCCAGCCCGTCCGCAAAGTTGTGCAGGCTGTCCCCGATCAGCACCATGAGCGTGATTGCGGTAAAACCTGCAATGGGACCGCACGGCGGTGTCATCAACCATCTGTTATCATTGGGCGATGACAGGATGTCTACGCAGTCGTACGCATCCGCACCTCCGCAGAAAGCTGCTGCCCGAGGTGGTTTTAATCCCACCTCTGATGTCTTTCTGTGTACAGTTTGTGTTTCACCCATTTTTTGGATGCGTGTCCTTCAGATTCTCTTTTTTTTTCCCCACAACAACAAAAATCACTCCTGAATTGGCCAATAACATCATAATATAGAGTACGCAATGTATGTAAAATAATGGTGCCGGCTGTGTGGCTGCCTGACTGGTTTCCTCGCACCTCTGAGCCGTTCTCTCTTTGAATACCTTCGGCATTGAACGAATATCCAAGGCACGTTATACATTCTATTATTAGATTTATTCAGAGCACAGGAGTCGAAATGTAGAACAATTCTTTATCTTTGCAGCTCAGTTTGTTTCTCTGAAATGCCTCCTCGTCTTCTGTTACCTCCTATATGTATTTCTTTCGTTTTGCCATTTTCAGATAATATGCATATTTGAACTAGTTTAAAACATGTTTTAGCAAACGGATAACCGATACTAAACCTGGGCGTTGTAGCGCAGTGAGTAGTGCTGCTCCGTCATAGCAAGAATCCTGGCTTGGATTCTCGGCTCGGGTGCCTTTCTGTGTGAAGTTTGCGTACTCTCCCTGCATCCGCGATGATTTTCGTTCAGTACTCCGGTTTCCTCCGATGGTCCAAAGACACGCTGCTGTCTAGGTTAATTGGCCTGCTGAGTAAATTTCCCTGCGATGTACTAGTGTCACATCCTAGGTATAGCCCCGCTTTGCACCCTATGGCTGCCGGGATGGGCTCTGGCCCCCCGTGACCCTGTAAAGGATTAAGCGGGTACTGATACTAAACTGAATAACTAAGCATTTTGACCGTTTTAAGCCAATTTTACCGTGACTGGTTTAGTTGGTTTTAGGTTAACCAGAACCATATAAACAGAATGGGTCAACTCCCTGCACCACGTACTTCGTTGTGTGTAACGTACTTTGTTTCCAGCATTTAATAAATGTCTAATCTATATATGTAAAGACGTTCCCCGTTCTGTTTGCTTGCTTGCTTGATCAGAGTAAACTCTGCCAAATTGCAACCAAATCACACGGGACCTTCGCAGAACGACGGCACTCGGTCCGAGACGGGTCTTTGATGCCTTAGCGTGCGCCGACAGGCCTTCTATGGCCACCGGGACCGCTTGCTGTGCTTACGCCCCTGCCCTCACGGCCGACAGGGCCTTCCCTGGCCACCGGGACCGCTTGCTTTGCTTGCGCCGTGCCGTCAGAGCACGATAAGCGGCGCCGCCATTACAATTACAATACCCATTTAGAGTAAGGGCCGCCAGCTATTACAATTCCCAGTTCAGATACACGGGGCCGCTATTACAATCCCCTCAGTTCGATGAGCATTCACCATGATCATCAACAAGGCGCAAGACAGTCGTTGAAGGTGGCTGGGATCAACCTTAAGAGCTCGTGCTTCTCGCCTGGTCAACTTTACATTGCTTGCTCGAGGGTTGGCACGGGAAGCAATGTTTACATTCATGCACCCGGTGGACAAACCATGAATATTCTCATCTCATTCTCAAGAGTCAGAACCTCTCATCTCATCTCATTATCTGAAACCGCTTAATCCTATATAGGGTCACGGTGAAGCCGGAGCCTATCCCGGAAACACAGGGCGTAAGGCAGGAATACACCCGACGACGGGACGCCGGTCCGCTTAATCCTATACAGGGTTGCGGTGAGTTGGAGCCTATCCCGGCAGACACAGGGCGCAAGGCAAGGATATACCCACGATGAGACGCCAGTCCATCACCGGGCACTGATGGCAATTTAGTCTGCAAGCCAATTAACCTATGCTGCAGCATGTTTTCGGACTGTGGAAGGAAACCGGAGTACCCGACAAAAACCCACGCAGACACGGGGAGAACATGCAAACTCCACATAGAAAGGCACCCGAGCCGAGATTCGAACCCGGGACCTTGCTGCGAGGCAACAGCGCTACCGACTGGGCCACCGTGCCGCCCAGTGTGAATATTGTGTACCCAAAAGTGTTGGAGTAGGTATATGTGCATTCAAACAATTGGATTTTTTGATTTTGTTCACAATGAATACCCACTTTAGCTTTTAATTTCGTACAGCGTTTTACTCATTTTTATTGTATGTTTTGTTTCGTCATGATTAATTTCAAGTTCTTTTCTTGCACGGGCCACCATTGGGTTTGTGTTCATGGAAGTTCACGTTCCTTTTTTGCACGGGTAAACCATAAAATTTACCCAGACAACGCACATGGATCAACTATCAAATTTACCCGGGCAACGCCGGGTCGCCCCAGCTAATTCAATATAAACGTGTGCGTAATTCATGAAATCAAGGAGATAAACTGAGTCGTTCTTAACACCCTCTGGTTGATGCACACGTTTTCTTTTTTTGACATCACGATACTAAAGTCCGGGCGGCGTGGTGGCGCGGTGGGTAGCGCCATTGTCTCCCGGGAAAAAAGCCCTGAGGTTCGATTCCTGGCTCGGGTGTCTTTCTGTGTGAAGTTTGTGTGGTCTCTTCCCGTGTCATCGTGGGTTTTCGCCCACCGACCAAAGACACACTGCTGCCTAGGTTACTTGGCCTGATGAGTAAATTGCTCTCAGTGAACTGGCGTTACATCCTGGGTATAACCATGCCTTTGCGCCCTGTGTCTGCCAGGATAGGCCCCCCCCCCCCTCAGGACCCTGTACAGAATTAAGCGCGCCATGAATACCAAAGTCCACGTGCCTTTTTTTCTGATGGAGATTGGTAGATGAGACACTTCATGTTCTCCAATCTGCAATGATAAATGGAAAAAGCAGTGATGGTCATCGCTGTTGCTGGGTATCAATTACATATGCTCTTCACTTCAATATATTTTTAGTTATACTGAATATTCGGCACGATGCCCCACGTGTCACTCGAAGGGCTAGGGGCTTCAGGAACTGAATTGAACAGGTCCCTTTGTTTTTATATTATATAGGGTTTCAGGCTGCTGTTGGTGTAAGATTATAGATTGTGGCAGGCCGCTGCTGCCAGCTCATGAAACTGTCGATTTTGACATAAATTGTCTCTGCAGTGCTGAGGGTTTGACATACAAGGAAACTGGATGGTTTTGACAGTGTCTCATCAGATCTCTGGTTTCGAGTTTCGAGATTGCTTATACCGAATCGATGCTGCTCAAATTATGCACGCTCAGATGAGTGGGGCCTGAAGGGTTGTGTAAAAATGTTTAAGTGGAAACTGATACATAAAGGAGATATGCTGTCTGCTGACCTAACGTGCAATATACAGATTATTCAGCGAATCACCTTATGCGTAATTTAATGTCTCCTGCCAGCAGATCCACAATTAGCTGACCTACAAATTGCCGTTATCCTTCAAACACCGTTAAGAAAACGTTATTGTTGTTGATATGCCATTCATATGACGCTGTTGCTGACATGCCGTTCTCTCCACAGCGCTGTGCAGCATTTTGTGACCTTCGGGTGAAAAGCGCTCTAGAAGTGCAATTATTATTATCTTTTATCTTAATTAAACAGATTATAACAGAATACAGTTACTATTCACTTCAAATTAGCATGCATGAAATAAAAACATACCAAACCAATAGCTGACATGTTGATTGTTCCCATTTGTTGGATGTCCGTTTCAGGTATTTCCTGAAAAAGCATTTTGTGATCAGTTAAAGGAGCACATGGTTGGCACAGTGGTTGTACAGTGAGAAGCGCTGCCACCTCAGCAAAAAGTCACGGGTTCGACTCCTGGAGTATTCGGTCCTCCTTATCCACCTGGGTTTTCCCAGGTACTCCAGTTTCCTCCCATAGTACAAAGACGTGCCGCCTAGATTAACTGGCCTGCTGACTAAATCTTCCCTGGTTCCCTGCGATGGACTGGCATCCAATCCTGGGTGCAGCCCTACCTTACACCTTGTATCTACCGGAATAGGCTCCAGTTCACCGAGATGTTGTGTCGGATTAAGCGGTGACTGATAAAGAAGCAGTAGCTACATAAAATAACGTCATTTTGTTATGAGGCATCGTTGCCAAATACTGTATAACTGAATTGTACAGATGGGCCTCTGCTCCAGTGTCGCCGGTGAGAACAGCGGTGCTCTGCCTGCCACCCATCCCCGTTGCGGACCGGCACTCGGGTAACTACATTTGTAGGATTCTCCTGAAACGATAGTATTAATTTAGTTTGTCCACGGATGCTATGCATAATAAGATGCCTTCAGCACCCAACCGTGAGTCATTGCTCTTTGTTGTAAAGTCACCGATGAATGCTGAAGAAAGACGATTGGGAAAAATGCTAATTGTTCCAACCCTGCTGTTATTAAGTCTTGCGTAATCGCTTGGGATAAGACAATATCAACCTTATTGTTGGTTAAGAGACTGATTTTCGTGATTGTTTTTATACATTGAATTTTAAGGTGGAATACTATTTATAAAAGCATTTCTAGTGGTGGCACAGTCTGGCGTTTATCTGATTTCCACTGTGGAGCCTGGCGGTGGTCAACGGTGAAAACTAGGCTTAACGTAAGTACTAAAATAATTTATACTGACGTAGGTTTTTTCGGCTCGATGTGTGAGTTGTATGCCATTCATAGTAGATGTCCTTTGGAGATGGCTGTGTTGAGCCGTCTCTCGTGACGTTTCGCCTCCCACGTTGGAGGCACTATTCGACGTTTCTCAGACTAAAAGCCTTGTTAATATATGACAAGGGCTGTTGCTTGAAATGTCGCCTTGTATATATTTACTGGCCTTTATGGCGGGCTGTGACCACCTCGGCCAGATCTGTGCTGAACGTTAGATGGCGATGATGCGATGAACTCCAAGCCAAGAGAACAGCCTACACCTGATTGACGAGATCCTCTACAGAGTTGTCACACAACCAGGGTAATAATAGATAAATAATATTAAATTAAAACACTGAAGTGAATGTCTCATCTCATCTCATTGTCAGAACCGCTTAATCCTGTACAGGATCGCGGTGAGCCGGAGCCTATCCCGGCAGACACAGGGCGCAAAACAGGGACATACCCACGATGTGAAGCCAGCCCATCACTGGGCACTGAGAGTAATTTAGTCTGCAAGCCAATTAACCTATGCAGCAGCATGTTTTTGGACTGTGGGAGAAAACCGGAGTGCCCGGCAAAAAACCCACGCGGACACGGAGAGAACATGCAAACTCCACTCAGAAAGGCACCCGAGCCGAGATTCGAACCCAGGACCTTCTTGCTGTGAAGCGACAGTGCTACGCACTGGGCCACCGTGCCGCCCTGAAGTGAATGTAATAAATGAAATAAACTAAACGAAGCACATAAAATAAATACAAGATACTCTTTCTCGGCCATCTCGTGGTCTGGTTGTAGCGCCACAAAGGCTATCAACCACGACAAGGCCAGGAAATAATTTATGACCTGACACATGCGTAGCCCTATTATATATGGATATATGGATGAAAAAGGGCCATTGCTTGAAACGTCGCCTATTATTTATTTATCCTTTTAAGGGCAATATTACTGAGGACTTTATTCAGCTTTTTTGATTTCTATGTGACACCAGATTTCATCCGGAGGATGGCATGGTTATTGTTATTTAGTGTAAATATGAGAACGCGTGTATGTAAGTGTCCAGTCATTGCACCGTCTTGCTGACATCCATACACGTCTCCTTTTTGCTTCCTTGAACATCACAGTCGTGAACCTGCAATCACAAAGTCGTAGTGCGGTTACTGCTGCCTAATCACCGCCACACAGCCGTGTCTTCATAAAACAGGAGACCATCACACCCTGCATAGTAAGGTTTACAGTGCCCTCCTCGTTAGCACTGCTGAACTCCCAATCGGGTTTTTTGAACCTTATTTCCATTCAGTCTCCTGCATGTCCAGCTCCTTTGGGTTGACCAAGGTAGGCCGGGCTCACCCAATCACAGGCCTACTGCCCCTTCCATCTCCGAGATGAGCCTATTACTACCTCTCAAATCCAGGTATTAAAACACTTACATCTCCTAGATGAGCCTATTACTACCTCTCAAATCCAGGTATTAAAACACTTCCATCTCCTAGATGAGCCTATTACTACCTCTCAAATACAGGTATTAAAACACTTCTGTGCATATAATACAACTGACACCACGAAAAAATAAATTCACTGCATTTAAGTGAATGTTTATATAATCTCAATATAAGCATTCACTTTTTTTCTAGGCCCACGTTGAGTTCACCCCCACCTCCTACCCATGCTCACAGAGCCTATTAAAAGATTCTTCCCTTTAGGTTGTCTCCCATAACCCCCATTGGGAGATTATAGAGCCTCCATCTTGTCTTTAGACATTATTCAGCTGATGGATTATTATAGATGGATTACTTTATATTTAATTCAGCTGATGGATTATAGGCATTCTGTGCGAATCAATTTGCACACAGATGTATGTGGCAGTGTCACAGGTGAACAAAAGCCCAGCTGTCTCATGTGACAGTCGAGTTCTTGTCAACATCCAATAACGCATGATGTAATCTCTAATGAAACATATGAAATTGTCAACATTTTGCTCGGGATTTCTGCATTCTTCCATTTTTGCTGAAAAACTAAAAACATTGGAATATCTACAAATGTGACAACATGATTTGATTGGCTGTGTCTAGTGGTGTAGGGTTACAGTTAAAAAAGACGAGTTGAAATAAAAATAATATATTCTTAACTGACGTAAAACCACCTCCATAATCGTAGCATCCCTACTGTTTACGCTCCACTTGGCATCGTTGTAGATGCATTTTCAAGACACTGGTATACTGAGACAGGCTCATAATATGGTTGAGATAACAGATTGCTGATGGGCTGCTCATTCCTGGTTACATTCATCACTTATGTATTAAAACAAATCATTGTTTGTTAGTGGATTTACAAAATTCTTCATCACTGGTGTACCGATCCTTACTACTCTGCATCACTCATCATGTCGTTGTAGCAAGATTAACACCATCCTGAGCATCGGCTTTGTGACACTTCGGTGCTCACGTGAACGTGCCTGTTTATATCTGCTACCTACCTTAACGTCGTCTCTTGTGAAGAGATTGAACAGTTGCTCCATCGTCAGAAACAAGTATAGACCTCCAACAACAGTTAACAGTCTCCAAATGTATGAGTTGTCCTCATTTGCATGATCATGGTCTTCCGTGGAATGCACGTGTAGGCCCAAGAGCTAGTTAACATACACAAACACACAAAGACAAACGTACATTTGTTTCAATGCAAACGAAACCTAGTAATGCATGTAAAATTAAAAAAAAATTGGATGTTAGGACTATTTCTGTGCAGTGGTAAAATCCTCGCCTCACAGAAAGAAGGTTATACCTGAGGTGGTTCACGGTCTCCGGCACGTTTCTGTATAGCGTTTGTGTGTTCTCCCTTTGTTCTGAATGGGGTTTCTCCGGGTTCTCCGGTTTCCTCCCTCCTCACAAAACTAAAAACCACTTATTAATTAATTGTCCAATAACTTTACAATATATAAGATGCAGAGTCTGGTGGGTAGGTGTAGCTAACTATGTGATTAACTCCCCCTCCTTAATGCGGTTTCCTGAATCATGCTCACCTCAAATAAATAATTCCGAAAATGAATAAATTCTCTTGTTCCTTCTCTCTCTTTTGGGACGTTTCGCTTCCCACTTTGGAGGCATCATCAGGCATTCCCAAGGTGGGAAGCGAAGCGTCGCGGCAGCGAGAGAAAGAACACTTGACATCGCAAGTGGGGAGAGCAATTCTCATACATCGAGCCGTGACAAACAACCTACCTTGGTTTGTTTATTTTAATGATGTATTTTTTGTACTCAAAGCTGTTCTTGCTCACATTTATTTCATCGATTGAATGCTGATTCGTGTTCAGTATCTGCCCTAGATAAGCACATTGTGATCGTTTTCCAGGTGTATTCCTCCAATATATGTCTCCAATTGTTTAGCGAACATTTGTGAATGACATTTGTTTTGCTCATTTATCTTTTTCCCCACTTTGGATCCAGAGAAACCTGAAAAGTGTTAAAATAACCTTTATGTATATGACAATAACGTACATTTTGAAGATACCGTCTCATGTTAATACAATATTATGTAGTAACATAAAATACATGTTGTTTACCCATATAACTATATATTTTTATATGCGTATGGTTTCACTTGTCTCGGTTTGACTAGGGCAGTCCGAGACGTGGTACAATCTGTGTCCGGGTAACAGGAATTGATTTGTGCCACGGTCAGATACTGGTATCGAGTTGACCTTTGCTCGAGGAGACTGCGCCGTATTTATAATAAATCCAGGCCGAGTGAGATGTGTCCAGATTTGCTCCATTGAACACGTGACGATGCTCATGCTGTATAGTTAAGCAGAGTAAAATACTCCATTTACCTTCGGAAGCAGGTGCAGTATGGCGTCCCCAGTCATGCTGCCAACGGCAAGACCGAAGAGTGTTTGTTGGCTGTACGCGTAGGTGTTACCACACGAGGAACAAGCCACAGTGACCACTCCGATGAGGGACAGAGCGCTCACTAGTAAGGATGCCAGGGTTCCGTATCCGTACTCTGTGGGTTACCCATAATGATCGTTAAAAATATAATGTATTACATTT